>JAJHSJ010000008.1:65602700-65868336 GCA_021015155.1 Magnolia officinalis
GATGCCATTAAAGTTAACTTTCGATGTCATCGAAGGAGACCTATATGCCATTAAGAAAATCAAATTAAATGATTAATTCTTGTTGGACATATCAGACTTCATGTTCTATGCCATCCAGGGGGTCTTCTCGATGGGATCAAGCACCACTAAAAAACTGTTGTTTTTAGCATATGTTTTCATAGTAACTTCGCACTTATTCTAGCCTTAATTATCATGTCCAATTACATTTCTAAGGCTAATGGATGATCAACAAGGTTTACCTATTAAGCCAAGATCATCTAAAGGTTCAAAGGTTATTTTGGGTGAAAGGTTAGGGTCACCAAGGAACTTCATTTGCCTGTTCTTTACTCCTTGATGCTTTTGTCCTCTTGTGACTTCGATCTTCATCTTGCAAAGGCCCAACCAACTACATGATACAATGACTCACATGATTGACAAACAAGATGCACAAATCAGTGCAGTAACTGGAACTTGTACTTATACGAGCCCAAGAAGCATCTCCTACATGGTCTTCATGCTTTGTGCAATTTCTTGGATAAAAGAAGCTAATATAGGTTTTGATGGGTTCGACTACAGAGGGAGGACCTCGGGCATTTCGAGAGCTGGAAAGGGAAGAGCTTTGTCTTCATTGTTAACCATGGTTGTTTTGAATCTAGTACGGATCAGGCAATGATAAAAGGGGTTTGTTCAGGAACTTCTCCCTCGAACGAGCACAATGATGTTGGATTCATTTTTTGGATTTTTAGTTTTTACTTTGTTTTATAGGTTATGATGAATGCAAAGAATGTTTATCCATATGCTTTGCCCAAGAATTGTAATCCTTGAAATTTTGTATTGTCCTGTTTTTCAAGTTAGGTCACAATTAATAAAACTAACATTTCTCCATTAGAGTCATTATTCTGTGGATGCCAGATTGCGGGTAGATCACGCTCATAAGGGCTTTTGTAGGCTTTCATGTATATTCGTGACTCAGAGTGTTGTAAATTAGACTTGGAGTCGCCACTAGCTAATTACTCAGATTATCACAGTTGTTTACACCCTATAGAAGCCTTAAGCCAAAGAATCGGGGGATTCCTTACCTTAAAATGACTCATGATCAATGAATGAGGATTTTGGTTAATGGACCATGCTAATAGAGAGGCAAGGTGTTAGGAACCCTCCATGCATGTATAAAAAATATGGTCACTACTTAACATGACTCAACGAAATACAAAGAATTAGATTAGTTCTCGTGCACAGACAATGTATTGTTTAAATGAGGTATTGTAATGCTATGCCTACTTCAAGCGATGGACTATGAAAGACTTTTCTACCTAGACTCACCTACTTAAATAAAAAGTCGGAATCTAGTTAATTCGAGTTTTCTTATGGGTATGATTTGATATCTTGGCAAGCTGCACATCATACAGTTAAGTCGTTTATATGAGGAGGGTTAAGAGTGAAAATGATAATGCACATTGCTAATACAGATGTAAATGAAAATTATATGAGTTGGGAAAATGGGTGAATGGGTTTTCACAAGGATCAAGTGGGTTTGATTGGCCTTCTAGTAACTTAAGTGGCTGGGATCTGGGCTTGGATAGGGTAACCTAAGACTGTCACTACAAGAAATTTCACTTTTACCTACGAAAATATTCGTAGGTAAATGATATTATTTCGTAGGCAAAGAGTTTTACCTACGAAATATTTCGTCGGTAAATTCGTTGGTAAAAAGGCGTGGGTAAAGACTTTTACCTACGAAAAATGTCATCGTTGGCAATGGTAAGACTTTTACCAATGAAATTAAAAACTTTGTTAAGACTATTACCTACGAACGTTTTCGTAGGTAAAAACTGCTGTTAAGACTTTTACCTACGACCGGTTTCGTAGCTAAAAAATTTGTTAAAACTTTTACGTAGGCATTTTTTCGTAGGTACAAACGGTGTTAAGACTTTTACCTACGAACGTTTTAGTAGCTACAAACTTTGTTAAAACTTTTACCGACGACATGTTTCGTAGTTACAAACTGTATTAAGACTTTTACCTACGAACATTTCTGTAGCTAAAAACTTTGTTAAAACTTTTACCTACAAATTTTTTCGTAGATACAAACGGTGTTAAGACTTTTACCTACGAACGTTTTCGTAGCTACAAACTTTGTTAAAACTTTTACCTACGACATGTTTCGTAGGCACAAACTGTGTTAAGAATTTTAACTACGAACTTTGTTGTAGCTAATAACTGTGTTAATACTTTTACTTACGAACTTTTACGTAGGTATAAACGGTGTTAAGACTTTTACCTACGAAGGGTTTCGTAGGTACAAACTGTGTTAAGACTTTTTACCTGTGAAATTTGACGTAGGTAAAACTGTTGATGAAACTTTTACCTACGAAATGATTCATAGGTAATAAAATGTGAATGAACCTCTTACCTGCGAAAAAATTTGTAGGTAAAAATGTCGATGAAACTTTTACCTACGAAAATTTTCGTACGTAAAAGTCTCTTTTTTGTTTTCATAAAACAGTCAAAAATTCCTGTTATACACCTGTTACAATATATTTGATTATATTCATATTCCCATTTTTCCAAACAAACACAAACTGCATCCATCCAAACACAAACCACATCCATACATACACAAATAGTCTTATCCACATTACATTCATCCACGCAGAAATACATATAAGTTTAACATTCGTATATAAAATAAATCATAAATAAAATATGACAAATCACAAAGATGAAGGCGGAGGTAGTGGGGCATCAGATAAAGGCGGATGTGGTGGGGCATCGATGGGTAAGCGTGCAGCGAGAACCTGTAATATCTCATGCATCTGTCGCTCATGCTCCACCCGCATATCCTCCATCCTCCTCTCCTGCTCCTCCCTCTTCCTCTCCTGCTCCTCCTTCTACCTCTCATACTCCTCCCTCTGCCTCGCCAGCTGGTCTTTGATCTCGTCGATGGCGCCCCGTAGATGTTGAACCTCTTTCTCTGCGATATCAGCTCGGCGTATGGCGCTCTCGCCAGCGACAGATCGGCTGGATGCAACTATAGCGGGTGTCATAAGCTTGGCACCATGGCTAAGCCCACGCACATATCCAGAACGGGTGTCAAGCACCTCGCTCAGGATCTCTAGCTTACTCTGCTGAGTACCATTGGGAGTGGGCTGACTGCGTATGGCGTTCATCGCCGCCTGCAATGAAAACATGAATTTTCATAACAAATAACATTATTATAATTCAATGTAATTAATTTTACAATGTAACGATTTTTACCCAATTCTCGCTGGCTATAGGATATACCCAAGATCCCGTCGCCTGCCGACAATGAGTCTCTCTGTAGAAGTCTACTGGTCTGGGCTCCTGACCAGTGACGGAATCTCGCTGCACAATCGAAATGACAATAGAGTTAATATAAATGCATGGAAAAAATATATCAACTTAATAATAACTAGTAACTTCTTACCATGTCACGACGAAGTTGTACAAATGACTTTGAACCAGATATGTGGTTCACTTCTAACTTTTCCCTGTTCGCAGAATTTATTTTGCTCCTCTTCTGAAAACATTATTCATAATACATTGTCAGTAATTACGAATTTAATTGTTACCTTAAGATATCGTAAATATGTAAATATTACCTAAAAAGACTCAGACGAAAATCTCTCACAGAGTATCCGTCAGTCGTCAATGGTCACGTGTGGCGGTGCGGTCAGTACGGCCTCCTCGAGGCTCCTGCACCGCTTGTACCACTGGTGTAAATCACTGCGGTACTCCTTGAACCGCTCTTTGATCATGTCGTCGACGACATGGGAAATGTACGGAACACTCAAATCCCAGAAAAATTTATCCTGTAATTTCATAAATAATGGATTAAGGCAATAAACTTATTAAAAAAATAACTTAACCGTAAATGAACTTTTACAAAATAAAATTTAATTTACTAAATTTTACCGTAAGGCGCTGACAGATGTGCTGCCGCACATCATCTGTCACATCTGCCCAACAGGGGGTAGTGGTAGGGATCAGAGATCAGCATAAGACACCGACCTCAGACGTAAACAACCTGGCATTATTCCCAACAGGTATAAGGCAGTCCTGTGGGAACTCTACTGTCACCCTACCCTCACGCATAAGTCTTTGTAAAACTAACCCACGCGTGAGTCCACGTCCTCATCGGTTGGTCGACGATGTTGTCGCAAAAGAAATATGTTAAGCCTACTGTATCAACAGAAGTCTTTAAAAGAAATATATGTCTAAACTTACATGCAGTGCTCGATATATGAACGATTGAGGGATCAGACGCCTGTGATGCAACATGTGACGGTGATGTTGTCTCCACCGCATCATGGGTGGAAGGGGTAGATCCAGTGCGCGAACGGCGTCTCCCACCTGGTGCCATCACTGGATATGTGCGAGGTACGAACTTATAAATTTATACAATGTCAGTACAAGTGGAATATACTAAAACATTATACAAGTAGTGTTGATGGTAGAATGCATTTATCCTTATGCTTTGAGAGATGATTAAAATATGATTAGACCATTACACTATAATGCACGCAGAATATAATAAAACTGTAAATATTAATCTATAACTTTTGAAAATTCCATTACACATTGTCATTCTATATTAAATACACATTTCGTTGTAATACGAAACAACTCTAAGGTGAACTATCCGAAGTACTCCCTACGTAAGTTATCATACGCTGTAGAATTATATGTCAAGCTGTGTGAAGCACTCGACATTGTTACAGCCAACATGCCAGTCACAATAGAAAAATTTTGGTCTCTTGGGACTCCATTCAGATGTGCAAGTGACATAACTGCATCTTCCATACGAAGTTTTCCACAGTTATATTCCTTTGTCAGCTCCGAAATTTCTCTGAGATTATTTAATTTGTCTTCTAAGTCAGCATCGATATATTCCTCCCTACACTCATCAACCAGACCGGGTATCTCTTTGGCCCTATCAGAAGAAGATAGGGCTAGAAAGTCCATCCGCAACAACTGATCAGAAGTATGTTGCGTGCATCCGTTACGCTCCAGTTTAAGGAGAACATGATCAGAAATTGACTCAACTGCAAATGTGGATTATAAATAAGTCAATTAAAGGAATAAATCATGACTTGTTATTTTCATGTATATATATAATACACAAATTATTCGAATTGAAAAATGACATGTAAATTATGTGTACATTTAATAATCGTCGTCTGTATCACTATCGCTTAGGATTATTTCTTCATCACCGTCACTATCGTTGATCAATATTTCCTCTTCATTATCTGCAACGTCGTCATTAATGAAACCGTTATCATCTCTAACAATGTCATGTATTATTGAGGCATTAACATGATTAGGTGGCACATCATCTCTATCCAATTGTACCACATCAATATCAATATTTGGATCAGTTCCTATATCCCCAGATGGCATGTCTTCTTGATATGCTTGTTCAACCGTACACGTTTCATTTCCCCCATCCTCGGTATCTTCAACTTCTGGTACGGGAACGTCAAATACGTTCTTAGGCTTTATTTTCTGCACCACGTGCTAAAAGCTGCCTAACTAGGTGTCAGCGAGGTAAAATACTTGTTCAGCTTGGCTGGCGAGGGCAAATAGGTCATCTTTAAACCACTTCTGAGATAAATTTACACTCGTAAAGTAGTTGTCAGTCTGTATTCCCAACTTCTTATTTTCAATGTCGCACCAATCACATTTAGATAAGTACACCCGCTTTCTCATACAATAACTCAGCTCAATAATATCCGTCAAAATACCATAAAAGTCAATTTCTACCTCCTCATGTGTTCCTTTCATAACCACCCCACTATTTTGTGTGGTCCTATACTTCTCACGTGCTTTAGTGTGGAACGAATCTCGTTTACAACAACCTGTATATCTAAATACACGTCTATCAGTGTAACGCCCTGAAAATCAGGGGTCGACCATAAACTCAACTTCCGAGTTCCAGAACATCACTTATGCAACAAAATGAATGATGATTGAATGTTGACTGTATTCGTGCATTGAACATGAGTGAGATTAAGCCAAAACAGCATATCATACTCCAGAGACAGTTAAGTTTGCAAGCGGAAGACTGTGATAGATAGATAAAATATATAACTTATGATGAGTCTCCAGAGTGTGATAACATTACCAGGTTAAATAAATACAAGTGCAGTTCTAAAATTTACCAAATTTGAGGAAGTGTAATGCATTCTATCCCAAGAACCATAACCCCGTCAATACAATACCAGGTCTTCATTGGCCTGTCAGAAAGTTACATGTAGGAGAACTCCTCCACATCATAAAAGTCCGGCTCTGCTTCATAAGCATCGCCATCACCTGAAACTCAACAAATCTGGTGGGTGTTCGGAACACCGTCCCGTAACGTGGGAGTGAGTGATCAACTCAGTGGAACAGTAAAGCATAGGTTAACATGTTATCAATTCAATCAAGCAGTAATGATAAAGCAGTACAAATCAAACATTTCTAACTACTCTTGTTAAGTGCGAAAATGAAATGACATGATGCTGTATGCCCTTGCCAAACCACCCTCAAGCGACATCATCTTACGTTCGCGAATGCTTACTCCCTCAGTGCGCCACATCTACAAAGCACATGCGGTGCGATGATGTTCATGATTACCAAGTTTTTATTAGTCCATTTCAAACAGCAGTATTGGGAAACTAAGGTACCTCCCTTGTATCATTCCCAAACATGATCCATTCTAGGGTCGTCAATCCTAGTTATTCTCATACGATATTATGGTTTGAGAAGCGTAGTGAAGGCATCGCAAAGGGCTCGTCACCCGTCAGCGCGGATACAGATCTCACCGTATGCGGCTCAATTGCTGGCCGTCAGCTCGAGTACAGGTCTCACCGTACTCGGCTCAATCACTAGCCGTCAGCTCGAGTACAGGTCTCACCGTACTCGGCTCAACTCACACTCTAGTTACTGTGAAAGACTCGTGGCCAATCACAGGCCCTTGGAGTGTACTCGATGATACTACGGAGGACTCGTCGCCCGTCAGCACGAGCACAGATCTCACCGTACTCGGCTCTCACCGAGTATCGACGCTCGAATACAGTGTCCCATACCACCGTATTCGGCTCACGAGTTAGTTGCGCAATGGTCACTACGGGGAGGCACATGGCCCCAGCGTAGGCCGACAGCTCGACCACGATGTCCCATACCACCATGCCCGGCTCATGCGACTTAGCGGATCTAGGTACCAATGTTAAACGGGGATCGCCACTGGTAAGTTTGGTACCCTAGGTTCAAGCAGTAGCGACCAAACAGGGTGAACACACATAAGGCAGATCGGGTTACTTGACGAGCTCGACTAGCACGATCGCCCGTTGAGCTGCACGACATGAAGTGCATAAACAACTTCGTGTGGCCTAGCCACTGCCGACAGGCAACGCACGACTCGAGTTCGTCGAACACATCCCACGTGGCAAATGAATCTCAGCCACGAGTTCAATCTCGTTACCGATTGCCTGGACTATAATCATAGCCCCAAACACAATCAATTACAGAGATATAAGCAGTATTGGATCAGGATTCAAATCATACAATCAGTCTGGTATTATCCGTTTAGGGCTGCCAGGGCTGTTGCACGCACTCGTTGCTCCGCTCCCCCATCACCCATGACGGATCATACAACATAAATATAAATTTAAACATAGGCATTACATAGTTAAAATCATAAAACAGTTGAGCATGTTATGAATCACAACACAAGCATGAGTTTGTACATGTTCAAATCCTAATCACACAACTATCAAAGGAGATCATACACATAGTGAAAAGAGGTTGAGAATCATATCTCAACACCCTTATATATTACAATTTGCTACTACTACACATTCAGACATTTCAAGAAACACTTAAACAACCATACATCAACATACATGACATATGTCGATCACATAGGCATTAGGCCAAATCCTTTCACTAGGGAATTGCCCCAATCATAACACGCGTACACCCACGACGGATAGTCATGGCAAGCAGGAATCCAAGTTCCGTATCCATTCAGTCATTTCCACAAACACTTGGGCCACACATTTTAGCATATATAATGTATAATGGCCGTGGCGTGATTTAGGGCAAATCCTTTCGTCAAAGGGGTATCGCCAATATAACAATCATGAATCCATGACAATTAGTCATGGCGAGCATGAATGAGAATTCCATACTCATTCAGCCATTTCCACAAACACTTAGAATACACTATTACAACATACATGGTGTATGTTAGTAAAACATGTATTAGGGTTATCCTTTAGCCAAGCTAGTATTTTATCCATGTATAATATATACTACTACAAGCAAATAATCATGATACATACATCTCCAAAATTTATACGTATACAGTATTTCTAGAATACACAATTTCAACATACGTAGCATTTACAAGTGAACATGTATTACGGCGATTCCTTTTGCCAAACTAGTATTTTATCCATATACTATATAATCATACATTAAATAAACATGTCAAGCATTTTCCCGAAAAAAATACGTATACGGTATTTCTACGTATACCTAGAGTATGTGAAATTCCATATTCTACAACGTTAATCGAAACAGGAAACGGAAAGCACTTTGTACATGTGCATTTACACGCAGATCATGAATCTATCATTATCTGACATTGAAAGCGTTGAAAAACGTAACTTATACACTTAAAGTCCGCACCTTTTGTCGTAGAATCGTAACGGAGTTGATAGGTTTGCTAAGCTTCCGTATACGGGAGTTTGGCAACCTAGAGAACGAAATAGGTTAGCTATTTCACAACCTACAACAGTCTAAACCCCAAAACAGATTAGGGTTAGGGTTTCTTACCTAGAAACGGGGCTGGAATCGCCGGAAAGCGATGAGAAAGGGATGGTGCAGCCCGTGTGGTGGCAGGGAACGACGGCAGGGAGATTCTCCCACTTCTCCCTCACTTTCTCTCTCTTTTCCCTCTCTCAAATCCAAATTCGTATGGCTGCCATGAGAGAGGGTTTAAGGTCCTTATATAGTCTCAAAACTCACCGAAATAGACTCCTGTTCAAAGGTTACTGCTAATATAGGTATTTCGTCACTTTTCCAGCTCAAAAGAGAGGTTCTGGTGGCCCTCCTTGAGCCAAACGTCAAACTTAAGCTCACCACACATGGATCTATGTGGGATTACGTTTTTGACTCGATCGGATTCCCAGATCGCACGTGGCGGGCCACTTTCAGTTCAACGGTCAGTGGGCCACGATCCGAAATTCCAAGTACATGTAAATGTTCCTGAAATTTTTCCTGATCCGAGGGTGTAATTTGGTCTGATTCTGACGGTCTGGTTGCTTAATACTGATGCGCAAGCGAAAGGTGTCAGATCACTATTCCAGATATTTTAATTTCAAAGGAATAGTGTTTTTCCACACTCCCTCGCTCCGGATCGAAATAATGGCCGTGGGACATCGGAATCATCTGATTTTTGAGATGATTGTCAAGCCCAGTGAGGCGGTCCTAGTTCCTTAGCTTCGTGTTAATCGGACTCCCGATGTGCGGTCTAGACCTAATACGAAGTTTCGTTTCATTCCCGAGAGCAGACGGGAAATGAGTTTGGTTCTAAACTTTAGGGAAACCTAAAGTCACTGATTTTGCAAGTTTTGGGTCTTGCAGATCGTATTTAAAGCGATCCCAACGGATTTCATGGCTAATCGAGTTTTGCACTTAGTTAACTTTGTAATTTCTAAAGGATTTAATCCTAATTGTTTTCTGGTTGAGATGGTACTTAGGCCTTTGCAGTTTGTATATATAAAGTGATCCAAGTTTTACTACTTAGCTAGTTTAAGATAGTGTCTAGGGCGAAAGTGCTTTGAAAAATTGAAAGCACAAGGTAGAGAAGGGTGGGATTTGTGAAGGAAATGGGTTCAAAAGCGATTTTAGACTGTGGGGTTCAGTTCTGACGAAATAATAAGGTGTTAGGAGCAACCCATCGCCTAAGGACATCTAATCCCAGGTTGGAAAAATCCAGGATGTTACAATCAGGGTCACACGCCAGTGAGTAGAATGCATCAGACGCATCCGTAGAGTTGCTAGCGCGCAATGTCTTCATCTATTATCACGTACAGAATGTAAATATTTAGGAATTTTCTTAGGTTTAAATATTATGCAATATAACAAAATTCTAAGTGTGGTGAGATACAATGTGATATCTTACACGTTTTGCAAACCATTCTGGAAACTGATCTTGATGCATTCGATCATAATTTGTTGGGTATTGGGACTTCATCTCCTCAATGTGTTCACTACACATAATTAGCACGTCATTAGCAAGAAATATTAAGATCATCGTATGCAGAGATATAATTATTAAGGGAAGACTTACTCTAAGTATGACTCTATTTCTTCATAGTTATGCAGCACATACCACCGCGCCTTTGCTAGATCCCCAAGGTCCATATCCTGAAACGTCTGGGTTCCTAAAGGACGGACGTTATGTGCGAATACAGATATGAGTCCTTGTTCATGCTCCTACCCTTCATGGCATTCCGATCTTTTCGGTTGAATCTAGTCTCTATGCCACGAAGATACATGTAGCAAAATGTCAGGCACTCATTATCAATGTATGCCTCAACAATCGATCCCTCTGGACGTGCCTTATTCCTCACAAATCATTTTAGTGTGTGAAGGTATCTGTACACAAAACCATATGTTAAAAAACATGAATATATGTAGTTTATGGAATGAATAAATTTTTTAATAGGTTCTACCACCTTTCGATCGGATACGTCCAACGATATTGTACTGGGCCTGCAAGCTTCACCTCGTGCGGTAAGTGAATCGCTAGGTGTACCATAAGATCAAAAAATGTAGGTGGAAATATTTTTTCAAGTTTACAAAGGATTACGACAATGTCCCTCTCCAGTCGTTTAATAACCTCTACGTTTAACGATTTTAAACACAAATCTTTAAAGAATATCCCCAACTCAATCAGCGTCTCACTGATATCCTTGCTCAGGAATCCACGAATCGCAACCGGTAGTAGACGTTGCAGAAAGACGTGACAATCATGACTTTTCATTCATAATACCTTACATTCTGTAATGTTTACGCGCCGAGATATATTTGACGCATAACCATCGGGAAACTTCACCGATCTCAACCATTCACATAAACGCTTCTTCTCTAGTTTTGTCAATGTGTAGCTGGCTGCTGGTATAGTATATGAATTTTCATGTGGTTGCAAGTGCAACCCTTTCCTTAAACCCATTGCTTGTAGATCCAATCGAGCCTTGAAACTGTCTTTTGTTTTCTTCTCTATGTTCATCAATGTTCTGAAGACATTATCACATATATTCTTCTCAATATGCATGACATCCAAGTTGTGTCGCAATTTCAGATCACTCTAATAGGGCAACTAAAAAAAATGCTCTTCTTCCTCCAGTTATAGTCCAATACTGTAGGTTTCCTCTTCTTCAAGTGCGATGCCTTACCGAATTTAACATCTCCAATGTTACTCAGTTATTGTATCACATCTTTTCGATATAGCTCTTTCGGGGGTGGCCTATGATCTTGTTTGCCATCAAAGATCATCGTCTTCCTACGCCAACTATGATCACTCGGAAGGAAGCGACGATGGCCCATATAACACATTTTTTTACCATGCTTTAATGACAATGAACAAGTCTCAATACTACATGTAGGACAAGCCAACTTTCCCTTCGTGCTCCACCCAGACAAATTTTCATACGCGGGAAAGTCATTTATTGTCCACAAGACCGCTGCATGCAATCGAAATGTTTGTTCTGCAAATGTGTCATACGTTCGTACACCTTGACTCCACAACTCGTTTAACTCATCTACTAACGGTCGCAAATACACATCAATGTCATTCTCGGGTGATCTAGGTCTAGGAATAAGCAACGACATCATGAAAAATGACTCTTTCATATACAACCAAGGAGGAAAATTATAGGGCATAAGTACCACTGGTCACATACTGTACGAGCTACTCATATTACCAAATGGATTAAAACTATCACTTGCAAGACCTAGTCGAACATTACGAGAATCCTCTGCAAACCAGTCATATTGCTTGTCAAAATTTTGCCAGGCTTCAAAGTCCGCAGGGTGCCTCAGTGTACTATCATCATGAACGCATTTCTCCTTATGCCACCTCATATCTTCAGCCGTCTTGCGAGACATAAACAATCTTTGCGATCTGGGTTTCAATGGGAAGTACCTTAACACCTTCTGTGGAATTTTCTTACGCTTGGCTTCGTTATACTTTCACCTAGACTCTCTGCATTCTGGACACTCATCAGCATTTTCAAGCTCTTTCCAATACAATACACAATCATTTATACATGCATGAATGAGGATGTAACCAAGGCCCAAGTCTCGCATCAAGGATTTTACCTCGTAATGGGACTTAGGAAATGTCTCACTGTCTAGTAATGCTTCTTTCAACAAGTCAAGCAACATGTCGAACGATTTATTACTCCAACGATTTATTGTCTTTAAATGAAGTAACCTTGTAAGAAAATTCAACTAGGAAAAGTTCTCACACCCCGGATAAAGTGGACGTTGTGCATCCCTCAACAACCTACTAAACTTTTCTAATTCGACATTACCCATAGGAGGAATATCTTGGCTACTACTTGTCGCTGCAAAATCAGTATCCGCAATTGTTCCTCTGAACACATCCCCTATGATTTCTTGCATTTCGTCAACATCTTCATCCTCGTCATCCGACACAATTGGGTCAGCAATTACTTCAGTGGCCTCAACTCTTTGGTGGAACTCTTCACCATGATGGATCCACCAAGTGTAACCTTGGTCAATCCCAACTATGAACAAATCGTCTTCTACTTTGTCTAGAGTCTTATGTATCATGTTCATACATTTTCGACATGGACACCTAATTCTATTGCATGAATCCACCCGATTACGCGCAAATTCCATGAACTGTTTTACCCCTTGTATATACTCTGGGACCCCTTGTATATACTCTGGGCCAAACCTGTTCTTAGCTCGCATCCAACTCTTATCCATCTCTACAATGAAAAGATTAGAGTCAATTTACGGAAATAAGTTTAAGATTATAGGTCTAGGTTATAGGGTTAGGAATTCGGGTTCGGGTTCAGGTTTAGGTTTAGGTTTAGGTTATAGGTTATAGGTTATATGTTTAAGTTTAAGTTATAGGTTATATGTTTAAGTTTAAGTTATAGGTTCCCACCTTCCACAGACCCCCGCTCAACATCTGAATAGCTCCGATGCACAACCGGGTCTGCTCCAACAATTTTGAGTTTATACATAAACACGGGCCAAATAACAGCGGTTCCCACCTTCCAGAGACCCCCGCTCAATTAAATCATAAATTAGTTACCCATTCAAGGTCGGATAGATTGTAATACTTTCATAGTCCCATTTATTAATCCACGCCGAAAATCCGGTAGTATCTCCTCATGCCTCTCCAGATAAGTTGATCTTACATTACATTCCGATGTCAAATATCTAAAGCAATGTAAAGATATTTGGCATTGGATACGGAACGAAAGAAACAGATCCAGAGAGAAATGAGGAGATGGACCGCGGATCAGACATGAACATTTAAATAGATTATATGAAAGCATACTATCCATCCAACCTTGAACTGTCCAAAATGGGACAATTTGAGCGATTTCTATGCCACCAAAAACACACTTTATCTATGTATGGTCCCATAGAAATCCTTAAACGGGTAACTAATTATCTAACTTACAAATCACAATTACAAGTCACAACTATAAACTAACTAATCACAATAATAATTTAAGACAAAAAAAAAATGTAATATACAACCTCATTAACGTTTGCAAGGACCATTTTAGGCAACAGAAGACAATGAAACAATATGCACATTTTATCTTCATACCGAGAATAGAAATACAATGCTAAGTAAACAAACACTTCTAACAAATTTTTACGTGAAAGAAACTTGCCAGTTCATGAATTAGGTGGGCCACACCATAGAAACCTTACATAAGAAATATATAGCCACGATTGACTATTAATAGGCAGCTTGGTTTTTTATGACAAACTGAAAAAAAAAAACAACAAACTTTGGCGAAAACTTATTAATTCTAGATGTTATGGCTTCTATTGCTCACATTAATTCCTCTATTATTTAGTTAATTCTTGTTTCCTTGCTGATGCATATACATGACACCTTAGGTTATGGCATTGTAAAAAATAAAATGAAAAGGCTATAAAAATGCTTTTTCTATAATGCTGTTGGGGGCTTATTATGATGTAACGCTAACATCCGATCTATACATAAGGATGTTCCTTCACATTCACTCTATATTAGTACATAGTGGGCTAGCCTTGTGGGGGCATGGGTTTGGGCCCCTAACCTGGTTCGAAAGTCATGCGGATCTAAAATATGAGTGGTACCATAGGGAACAATTGGGATGGGGATACCCACCATTAAAACCTTTCACATTATGTGGGGCCCAATGTGTTTAGTATATGCCATCTAATCCATTCATAAGATTCACCCCATATCCTTCAAAAAAAGAAAAAAGAAAGAGAAAAAAATGAGATGTGCCCCATCAGGATGCATTAACATTCCAAATACCAGGCCATTCCAAAACTTAGGTGGGCTTCATCATTTAATTTGAGATTTTCGGCATTATTTTACAGTGTGGTCCACCCGAGTTTTGGATGGACCAAATTCTAATGTGTGTAACATGTGTTTTCACAACGCAAAGTCCGTGGATCACCTACTCTTGCATTGCATCTTCGCTAGAGCCATGCGGGGAAGGTTCTTTAATTTGTTTCAGTGCATGGGTGATGCCTTCTCCAATCAATTCATTCTTCTTCGCATGGCACAGGAAGGCGGTGGCCAAAAAAGGAGAATTTTGCTCTCTAGTACTAGGTCTTTAGTAAGTTTGGTATAAAGAGAATATATGCTTCCACAACCATCACCAATGCCCCAATGAGGTGTTTGAGAACCAACTTGGACGTGGTGGCCTGATGTCACTTAGGCAATTTGCCAATTGAACTCTTGAGTCTTTTGTTTCACTTTGGTCTTGTTAGTTGTTTTCACAGGGGGCATGGATTCCTCATTTTTTACCATGCTTCTGGAGAATGTTTGGAAGATTTTGAGTTCACACGTCCATTTTGTGATCAAACAGAGTCCAGTGTTACATGTGGCACACCCCAGGTAAATGAATCACCATATCCAAGCAAGATATGCTCCATCCTGATCATTCTTTAAACATCCTCCCTATGATCCAATATTAACCTTATAGATAAAAATAAATAAATAAAAACCACACACACATACACTAAAATCTGCCCTTTTTTACTCATGGTGTAAAAGCTAACAATATCTAGGCAGAAACTCATATGCCACACTCAACATTATGTGGGGCCCAACGTGTTTAGTATATTTGGCATCAGCTTTATGAATCATGTTTCCCCAGACAAGCATTCTCATGATTTTGGCAAAAGTTCAACAACTAGCTGAGGCCAACTCGACTCGGTGACACCCCTATTTACAAGTGAAAAGTTAGAATTTACAGGTGATAAATCAAAATATGTATATTTCCATAAATATGTATTTCTTTTTCTTTCTTTTTTTCTTTAAATTTTTGGCTAGGGCTTTGAAAGAGTTATGCGTCCTAGGGCAGCCTGTCCCAATGTACATGAAACTTGGTATGATTGATTCCACTATGGGCCTATCATCCAAGGACTGAGCCCAAGCTATGAAATTATTAGGTTTTTGTTTCAAATGTAAGTTTGATATTCTAAATGTTAGGATAGTGATAGTGGGTCTGGGCTTATGCTCCAGATCTGCCTGACCGAATGCTATGTTTAAGGACTCTAAGAGGTCATTTACTAGGCTTCCACTGGCTAAATTACTAGTCAGGCTTGAAATTTTCAGGCCAGAGCCCTACTAAGAGTTTTGTAGGCATAGAGACATTGTTCTGCGCAATCTCTCCGCCGGGAAATTTCTCAGGAGATTTTCAATTTTTGAAGTTCTTTATAAAACTAAATGGTCAAGGTTTTTACTTTTTTTTTTTTAAAAAAAAGCTAATATTGTGACAAAAAAATGCGAAAATTTAAAATTTGCTGATGTTTTAAAGCTCTCACGTTAATAATGCGATAATATTGTTTAAGGCCCGTTTGGGTACTACCAAATAAGTTACTTTTTCTACTTACAGCAGTAGATAAGTAACTTGTTTAAGATAAGTAAGTTTGGTTTATGATTATTACAAGTAATTTTTTTTTTTTTTTTTTTTTACTTAAAACTACTTGATCACTTTAGTTATTATATTATTTTTTTATATAGGTTTTTTACTTTTCATAACTTGCTGGAGAGAGGCATCAGGAGAGACGAAAGAGAGGATAAACTAATAAGTACATTGTTTATAAAACATACTTATATGCTTAATAAGTAGAACTAAGATAAGTTATTTGAGAAATAAGTATCTTGTCTTAAGTAACTTACTATCCAAACGCCTCCATAGTGTTTTCATGATATTATTGTGTGGGATTTTCAAAATCTTGGTGATATTTGTCCCACTACTTAGGATGTGTATGCATGAAAATCCCATAGTCTAGGCCAGCCCAGCCCATTAACATCCCTACGGATGCATCAGAGTTCATAGAGTAGGTGTAGTTAATGTACATTGTCCTTGATCTTGATTATGGACAAGTGGGCTAGCGTCGTTGATCTGGACCAAGAGTTTGGTGGGCCCCAACATAGGTAGGCCATGACTTAAAAATCTCCAAGATTAGAGGACAACAATTCCAACTGCTGTATGGGGATTGTATATGCTAACATTATTCCATGAAGAATGCAATACTATTTTTTTGGATCCATGGTTTACTACATAGGAGCTTAACTATCACTACACCAAAAACGTCATTTAGGGACGGTTTTAAACCGTTCCCAAACCCCTTATGAACGGTTTTAAACCGTTCCTAAAAGAGGCGTCGCAAAAAAACTGGAACGGTTCAATATCGTATCAAGTACTGTTTCAGATTTTAAGAACGACCTCTTAGGAACGGTTTTAAACTGTGAGTAGGGTTGACCTCAAATTTAGGAACTGAAATCTTAAGAACGGTTTTAAACCGTTCTTAATGTTGACAATGGTCATATTTCAAATTATTGGAATGGTTTTTTTCATTATTTACGAATGGCCAATAAAAACGGTTCATTTGTTTATATATTTAAAAACCAAAGAATATTATATACAATAAAAAAAATAATATTTAACAAATATGGTACAACTTTATAATAAAAATTATATATATTTACAATAATAAGTTTCAACTTTATAATAAAAATTATATATATTTACAATAATAAGTTTACAATTACACGAATACATTAAAAATAAATAAAATAAAATCCTACATGATGTGCTCCACTCCTTGAGAAAACACAAGGTCCCACCATTCCTTGGGATGGCTTTAACCAATCTCAATCCTCTCTCATCGCCGCTCTCATAAGGCTTTTGAATCAAATTTTGCCACCTTGAAAGAAAGAAATGTAAGGAACAGAATAGAAGACAATGAATGGGAATTAATCAGATGTGTGCACACACACCCCTACACATTTGCTCACTCAACACTATTTCCATAAAAATTGAAAATTCCTAATAGTAAAAAACAGCTCTAGCAACCAATGAGATTGGCTGAAGCATGAAGAGATTGATGTGTAAAACATATCTACATGATCCATGTGTAAAACATACCTGCAATTGTCGCCAAAACAAGCACTGCAGCAGAGAAGTCCAGATACCTACATGAAATTTTACTTGTATGGCTACAGGTTCTTGGATAGGATGGACTCTACAACACCTTGAGCAATGGGATGATAACCGTCACAGGCCTCCACAACAAATTCTTTTGGCCAGTATCTTTGCTTCTTCTTTCCCAGGGCCTTGTACCAGCGCTGTATACAATGGACGAAGATACTTCATCCTTCCAACCTCCTTTAATGTTTTCTCTACTTCACCAAAGAATTCTCTGCATCCGGATGATGTAGGCAGTTGGAGAAATGCCACTTTCACCTCCCAATCCTTGCTTTCTGATAGCCTGTACCGTGCATTCAAAGCCACAACCTGCATCACCGAAGTAAAGAAATAAATAAACACTCAGTTTTCTGCCCTCAGAAGCTACCGCAACTAATTCATGTGGGAAAAGTGGTATTGTTGCCATTACAATTAAGGCACTTGAGATCCCTAGGCTAGGCTCAGGGTCAGCTGAGCCTGATCTGAATACAAAACAAGCAAGTTTTTTAGGCCTGAACAAGCCACGATTAAAAGTTTGTCAAGCCCATGCCCAGCCCAGCCCAGCAGATATAGCTGAGTGTGGCCAAGTAATAGGCCCAAACTTCTAGGTTGGCACAAGCAGATGGGCTGAGGAGTTCAGGACCAAGCCTAATCTATGATAGGCATGGCCCCAATACACAGCAAGTTGGCTTGACCATCGTCGCCTGCATCCCTAGATGTCTTATTCTTTTATAACCATGCTATCATGAAAAATAGAGACCAAGATGACTCAAGCTTTTTCCTCCTTTGTCTGGTTATGCCTGCCATGTTGGACAAAAAATGTTTTCCGATCTTTCTATTGTCATCCCTAAAAGCTCCAACTTCCAAAAACCACATGTTTCCAATTCACAAGGCATTGGCATTGAGCTTCTACCATCCGGGTAGCAGACTTCCAAACTTTTTATTAATTATATATTCCCAAAACAAATTAAATAGAACAATATATACCAAGTAAAACCCATAAATGTTGGCTGAATCTCACCCAATTTAAGCAAGTCTAGAGTAAATCCAGAAGACTCAACTTGGGTCTGCTTTGGCCAAACCGAGTTTATTAATTCACCAAAAAGCGCGAGTCCTGAGCTTTGAAAACATGGAAAATGTAAATGGGATGGCTATGTGGCCATTTAACCTACAAAAAAACATATTGTGAGCAAGGAATGCAGGGAACTGAGTCCAAACCAAAAGAATCTAATAAACAGCCTTGAGATCACCATGCCTCTAGCTGTTGAATAAGCCCCAAATGTGAGCAGGACATCCAAGCAGCCTACAAATTTAGAATGGAATTTGATGTGAGA
Source organism: Magnolia officinalis (assembly GCA_021015155.1). Taxonomy (NCBI): domain Eukaryota; kingdom Viridiplantae; phylum Streptophyta; class Magnoliopsida; order Magnoliales; family Magnoliaceae; genus Magnolia; species Magnolia officinalis. Next base: position 65,621,803 of record JAJHSJ010000008.1, read on the forward strand.
AAGACAGAAAAAGTGGTAACAAAGAAAATATCCAAATCTGAGAGTTATTTTACTTAACCCCCATCTGCTTTGAGGCCCATCATATAAACGGTTTGGATCATTGAAATGTGACACGAGATCCAGCTGCTGCAGTCCCTACTTTTGAAAATAAAATATATTCAAAGAAATTGTATGTATTGTAGACTTTAAAATTGATTGCAACCAATTAAAGACATGGGCCATCACAAGAAAACATCTCCACAACATCAATTAACTAAGCATGTGCGACCATGCTGACAAGAAAGCAAAATAGGTTATCAATAGAAGAAACAGCACTTTTCCAGCACTCGCATTGAACGTATTTGATTTATATATTGAGGTGCACAGGATGCCACCAACTTTAAGGCCATTAAAGTAAACATGACTTAATGAAAGCCATAGGTTTATCAACAGAAAGAAAATCAAACTTTTCCAACATCAACTAAATATTTAGGATTACAATAAAAGGAGGAACAATTTAAGCCATAAGTAAAGATCATAAAGGCCACTTTATTCTAACATCAAGATATGGAAAACCCTGAAATTAGACCATTTCCTCAAGCTAAGTAAATTAGGTTAAAATACAGACATGGGATGGCAAATTTAAAATTAAATCAAATAAACTAGTGCAGCAGTTGCATATAAAAACAAAAAGATGACAGAACTCTTACAGTCATTTTCCAGTTTTTTCTTTCCCTGTGATAGAAACATGCATTTTATTTTATTTTTGTTAGCTTGTTAGTACACCCACTGTCAGTTCACACTTCACTGTTAGCCACCCCCACTAGGGAATTGATACCAAGACCTTAGTGATAGAAACATGCATGTCTTAAAATATCAAATTAAAACAAACATGAATACAATATCCTGAATCGTATCTTTAACTTTCTACATGTTGACATTAGTTCATTGGAGTAAAATGGTGGATAACCCACAAGCATTTCATACATGATAGCTCCAACTGACCACCTGTAGAAAAAAAAAAAAAAAAAAAAAAGATAATTAAGCAAGAATCTCATATATTTTTCCTTTTTCACTTTTGCCTTGCACTTATCCATCACATTACATAAGGATGATATCCTTGGCTGTTAATGCCAAGTTAAAAACTAAGAAAATAGAAACTTTGTCCAGGTCAGACCTTGTATTATGGCTATAGCAAATCAAAAAAAGAATTGTGTTTTTTGTTCTTTCTTAGATGCATTTAAAGGGATTTACCTCTGAATAACCCACACACGTATAAATGTAAACGTTACGCAAGCACCCAACTTGATCAAAGTTTCAAACGCTGCTCACATTGTATGAGATATTATACGGTGAAAATAGTGATAGAAGCATGACACAATAGAAATCAGTGATTTATGTCAAATAGCCATTTTTTAATCCATAATGCACTTCTTCAACAAGTACCTGAAGATGTGAAGCAGTTGCTGTAGCTCTGAGTCATCTGGAAAATCTACCATCTATTGTGCTTAGATAGGAGTACCTGCAATATGTTAAGTACAATTTTGATTACATTCGGATCCTTCAGAAATGTTTCAGACCTTTTTTCAGTTTTTTGCTTCTTTATTGGCATCCCCTGTTTCAGAGGCTTAAGATCTTTATCTGCTCCCTGCATCAAAATAACAATTTCTCACCTGTTGAATAGCTCTTTCTGTACCCTTCTTCGACTGATTAAATTAGCATTCTATAAAAGCATTTAATGCACCACATAAAAAATGATACTTGGAACAAATAAATTAGCCATAGATCATACTTGTCTTACCATTTATGTGAATGTGATGCCTCCTGCTAGAGACGGTATTGCACTCTGCAACAAGTAATACCTCATGGTATAGATATCCATGTATTGCACAGTACCTCTACTCAGGCAGGCCCTATTTTTCCATGTTGTGTGGGCCACGTGTGATTTAGGTAAAATTATGGAGAAGCTTGCTACAAAGATACCATAAAAAATGGTTTGGATCATTGAAATGTGACACGAGATCTAGCTGCTGTAGTCCCTACTTATAAAACCCCAATAACAAGTGCCTGCTGAAATTCGAGGTAGAACTCTTCGCTATAAATATTGGGAAATTTCATCAGTTTCTGTCATTTCCTGTAAATTAAACAGAATGATTGTAAATCAATCTACTTTGCATCCAAATGCAACAACAATGTAATAATTCATCAACCAAATTGACAAGTCTGGTTTACAAACAAAATCCAAGGGCAACTTGAAAGCCATTGCAATACATAATTCCAAAGATAAAGTGCTAGTTAAAAGACCAAATACTTGAGTAATGACCTAGCAAGCAAGTTCAGCCCCATAACGAATCTTAAAAAAATTTATATTTAGAGAGAGAGAGAGAGGGTAAAAAGGGAATTGAAAAAATAGGCTCAGATTCGCCTTCTTTCAGACACGCATTTGGGGCAAACCTCTACCATGGCTGCATGTATTGGTTGCCTGAAATCACAAAGAACAGACCCTCCAAACATGCCCTGCCATGAAATGCAGAGAATGCATTTCCATAAATTTCTGAGTATCAAGAGAAATTTCGAGAATCATCACTGCCTGTATAATACACCCAAGGTTTCTTGGGACCCCAAAATAGGGAAAATCCCTCATGGAGAGAGGAGAAGTAGAAAAGGAAGAAGAAGAAGAAGAGAAGAAGAAGAGAAAGAAGGGCTGTTTTTTAAATTTATTTTTTTTATTTTTTTATTTTTTAAAAAAAAGAGAGAGAGAGAAGGAGAGATAAAGAATCAAATGCTGAGATTGGAGGGAGAGGTGGCACAACCCGTGAAGCCATTCCCTCTCTCTGATCTCTGGAAGCCTCTTGATGATCTGGAATAACGAATGGACAGCGTGGATATAAAATACATGTAGAAAGAGCTGCTGCTGCTCGTCCCTTATAGCATTTTATGCCTGTCAAGAAACACATCTCCAATAGTTATAGACCCTTCCACATGTAGAAAGAGAGACCAACTAGACTATGAATAAAAAGCATGATCAAAATCTCAGAGCATCTGTTTTGGAAACAAAGATCTAAATATGTTAGATGCAATACTTAAGCCAATTTTTTAACTCGTAGAATAACAAAAAACCACCTAATGCATTATTAAGGCAACTGTAGAAGAACTTAGCAAGAGGTAAACAAATGATAGAAACTGAGGTAAGAATGCATTGATAGTTATTGTCCCTAATCGGTGAACTCAGTAAAGCAAGAATGCCATGCAACAAATGAGCCAATTCCTACTTCGCCTAAGGTCGAATGATATCCGTCTGGCTCGGGCAATTCGGTGTCTCTTTTAATAATGATATCAATGGCAACCTTGTAAAACTCTTCTTGAAGAGGTTTGCCATGAATCATTTGGGGCCCATCTGCCAAAAGAACTCGCCCTTGAGCAACGAGCTCTTTACGCCAAGAGTACAACTTGCATGGCCGCATTTTCTCTACACAATGACGACTCCCAACTGAAGGTCCACCAGTCGATTATAGATTCTCTTGTTGAACCAAATCCATGTGTTGCTGCTGAAATAAAGTTCCACACACACACCATGTGTTATATACAATAATTGAAGAAAGATTATTACTATTTAAATTTTAAAAAGAAGGATTTCAATGAACATTAACTTGAAGCATCTCTTTGATACCCCCAACTTGGTCTGTAAGAATGTCTATTTTAGAGGATAGTTCTTGAATTTTGAACGATTGCTCTTGAATTGTGGACGATTGCTCTTCTACTTTTCCTTTATACATAGAGATTTTTTCAAGAGCTGCAGCAGACCCACTGATTTGTGATTGGGAAACGTTGGTCCCAACACCTCGAACACGACCCCTTGTATCAGGACCAAACACTTGACTCAATGGATCATTGAGGATGTCATGGGAATTACTTCCTTCGCTAGAAAGTAACTCTTTGATTTTTTTCCTACAATATTATACAATTACATTAGTAATATTAATACTAAATTTGAATTCTATAAACTTAAAGTTTAAGACAATGAGGTTACCACATGTGAAACTGCATTACTGTGAATAGAACCATCCTTTCTTGTATGAGTTTTAATCCATACTTCAGTCCTACTAATCGGGGTGTCTCCATCTTTCTTTGGCGTTACTATATTTGGATGAATTTCACATTGTTAGCTATTAAGAACACAAAGTAACTAAAAAATTTAAGTTACATATGACTATCAATACTTACCATTTCTTCCTCGATTCTCACATGGCCATGCCTGCCACTCGTATGGTAAATCTTTAGCTTTTTCCTATTCTCGACATTTTGTTTCCTTTGTTTTATAGTTTTGGGATCTGAATTATGTTCAATGAACATTTCCCAATCTTCAAGCCTAACTCTTGGTGGACGGTTGTTTAATTTGGAATCATGATTTGAATGGGGATCGAGGTACTTAATCCTTAATTTGGTCTTGTACTTCCTAAACATATCGGACATGCTTTTAAAGCATAGCTTTTGGTAAGACTGAGGAATAACAAACTCGTCCTACAAGAAAAATTGAGATTGAATTTAGTTGAAGCAGAAAAAGAATAATGGTTAATTTATATCATAAGAAAATTTTTTGTATCTTACCTGTAAGAGCTTCCAAAGTTCTTCTTTCTTATTCTTTGGCATTATACGCCAATTCTTGAACGCAATAGAGACATGGGTGCGAACCAGCTCTCGCTTCTTGTAGCCAACTTGTGTGAGTGTTCGCCACGGGTAGTCCAAGTGCATTTAAGGTGATGACAGGCTTATTTTTTAACGACAATGAAGTTCCTAACACACATACAAAACTTACGTCGTATTTACCTGCATTATTTAAAACAATGTGTTAAATGATAAGGTAATGAAGGAATTGTATTTACCTATTTTTTTAATGCGTGTGCTTGTAAAGTTGACATATTCTCCTCTGCTATTGACATGTCCAAGCTCACCTATAGACACAAATTTGTATAAGAAGAAATCATCATACAAATATAAATTCATTTATCAAGATATTTTTTACATCAGATAAAATGTCAAATGAATCAACACAAAATATGATAACAAAAAATTACCTAAAACTCATAGCCAATTTCCTTTATAATATTTTCTAAATTTGTATTCTCGCCCCTAGAAGAGGAAAACAGAGTCGGATCTTCAAGCGTGTCCATGTCTTTCGTCAATCTTTTTGGTGACATTAAAACAACATACCATCCAGGCCTTGTTTGATCCTTAGAGTAGAATACTTGACTTGCTTGGGATGCAAGTATGAATGGTTCATCTCCTTCCTTCTCATGTCCTTTCAATTTCTCCATATTTACCATTACCAAATTTGACTCGGGATCAACAATGCATCCATTGGTCTTGTCTTCCACTTTAACTCAATCACAATAAAATACCGTTTGACGGAAAACAGTGTAATCCAACTCGATTATCTGTTTTACTACTCCATAATAGGTAGCCTCATCTTCTTTGTAATTCTTATCTTTAGCACTTGCCCTGTATTTAGTGATGGCTTTCATGGACACCCCACTATTTTGTGTTGACTTAGTAGTCTTGTATTTACTTGGAGAGAATACAAAACCATTCACGCGATATTTGTTATAGCATTTTGCCTTAAATGTAGGGCCATCTACTAATCGTTTCAATGTCAACTCGCCCTCAACAAACTCCAACTGCAAATAAGAAAAAAGTAATAACTATATATGAACAAATATATCAATTAAATAAATAATTAGAAAAATACCTCCTTTCGTAACCAATTGATGAAATCATGTTCATTGTTCTTCGACACACTGCCCTTTCTTCTTTGCCCCTTTGATGTGGTCGTTCCTAAATATATTTCATACTTCCTATATGAAATATATGTAAGTATTTATCTAATTACTACACGTGATTCAATATTTTAGAAAATTTATCTACTTACCTTTTCATTCATAAATTCCATCGTAGCAGTGTAGAACCCATCTACGTACTTGTTGATGTTGTATGTTAGTTAAGTATATATTCTTGCCATTATCCAAAGGCTCTTCATCACACACCCTATCCTCGTCCAAGAACCTTTGACGAGTATGCTTGTGACTTCCTCTCTCACCGTTTGGCATGTACTCCATACAATATAAAATAGATTCTTCTACAATGTAACGCTCTGCAATACACCCTTCAGGATGTGCTGTATTCTTTACATATCCTTTATAAATCTTCATTAACCTGATGGAGGCATTCAATTAATAATATATAGTCAATATATGATGACGATGAAGTCTAAATGAATTGCATCAAGGTTAGATATTTACCGTTCAAAAGGATACATCCACCGAAATCTAACTGGACTGCAAGCTAATGCTTCATCAGCTAGATGTACCATAAGGTGAACGCTAATAACAAAGAATGAAGGAGGAAAAAACTTCTCCAAAACACACATTGCCACAACAACACTTTCTTTGACGGTAATAATGTTATCTGCACTAATTCTCTTCGAGCACAGGACATTAAAGAAGTAACAGATGTGTTGAATAGCTGTTCACAACGTCTTATGCTCTGAGAAAGCATGTTGTAGCAACAGGGGGAGTAACTGACACATAATGACGTGAAAATCATGCGACTTTAGTCCCTTTATCTCGAGAGTTTGTAAGTTCACAAGATGTTTAAATCTGGAACTATACCCTGTTGGAACCTTCAAGTCATGCAATGTTTGACAGAACAATTTTTTCTCCTTACGACTTAAAGTAAATGGTGCCTTTGGTTTAATAGTTTTGACATCTGCTTCTTTCAGCCATAAGTCTTTCATTATGTTCATTTTTTTCAAATCTTCACGTGCACTTATATCATCCTTAGTTTTATCTTTGACTTCTAGAATCGTCGATAGAAGATGGTCACCAACATTCTTTACAACATGCATTACATCCAAGTTATGCCGAATTGGTAACTCCTGGAAAAACACAATTATGATGGAATGTTAAGTTTTTATTCACTGTCATACATGTAAATGAAAGTAACACATTAAGGAAATCACCTTCCAATATGGTAAGTCGAATAGGATTGATCTTTTGTACCAAGCAGTTATATTCCCAGTCAAATCATCACCATAACTTTTTCGTTTCTTCCCCTTTGATTTACCGATATCCATCTGAATACCGATTACTATCGCTTCAACCTCTGAACCACTTAATCGATGAGAAGGTCTTCCTTCTTCTACTTTATTATTGAATGCCGCTTTCTGGGTCCTAAAAACATGATTAATAGGAAGAAATCTTCGATGGCCCTGATAGGAGTACTTCTTGCCACTCTTAAGTCATTCAACGACGGTTCCCTCGGCACAAACAGGACAAGCATATTGTGCATGTGTAACACATCCTAATAAACTCCCATATGCAAGAAAATCATGAATTCCCCACATTAAAATGGCTTTCAAATTAAAAATTGTCTTTGAATGAGAATCATATGTTGACACTCCATTAAGCCACAAATTCTTCAACTCATCAATCAACGGTTGTAGGTAGACATCAATGTCCTTACTCGGTCCTTTTGGACCTGGTATCAATACCGTTAACATTGAAAATTCTCTTTTCATACACATCGAAGGGGGTAGATTATATGGCACTATAATGACAGGCCAACAACTGTAGACACTACTAAGATGTCCAAATGGGTTAAATCCATCAGTTGCAAGCCCTAAACGCACATTACGGAATTCTTCAGCAAAACTTGGCCACTTGTTATTTATTACCATCCAACTTGATGAATCAGATGGATGCCGCATAACACCACTATATTCTTTCAGTTGAGAATGCCAAGTCATTTGCTCGCTATCCATGGCTAACACTAGAAATAAAGTTTGGAGAGAATACAAAAATTTATTAATAAATTTTTTTAACAACTCAATTTGAAATAAAGTTTTTTTTTTTTAAAAGAAAAATTACTTATTAATTTTTTTAACAAAAGGTATAAAGGATAATATTAAAATTATATTTAACATTGAATGCACACCTGTATAGCCTTTGTAGCCTTGGTGTCAGAGGAAAATATCTCAAAACCTTTGATGGAACTTAACGCCTTTTTTCTTTGCCAAGTAATCTGACCTCCATCTCGATGTATGACATGTTGGACAATTTTGTCTATCTTTATACTCTTTCCAATAAATAATACAATCATTGGGACATGCATGTATAGTCTCATAAGTCATTCCCAATGAGTTGATCATCGTTTTCGCTTGATATGTGCTCACTGGCAACGTGTTTTCTACTGGTAACAACTTCTTAACCAATTGAAGAAGATCATTAAGCTGTTATCCGACCAACCATTACGTGCCTTTAAACTATACAACTCAACAGTAACCGATAATTTTGTGAGTTCTTTAGGGCAAGAAGGGTATAAAAATTGTCTTGCATCATCAAATAAAGCCTTATATCTTTCTACATCAAGGTCTTCGTGACAATTTTCATTTCTTCTAAGATCATCCATAAGAGTATCAGTATGTTCTCTAATATTTCTAAATGCATCATTAACAAGTTCCTCCATTCTAGGATACTCATCATTGGATTGATCATTAAACGTCGACGATGATGGTTTCTCGTTACTTTTCGCAAGACTTTCACCGTGAAAAATCCAATGTGTGTATGACTTATCAATACCGTTAAGGAGCAAATGCTCATGAATATCTCCAAGAGTGAACATCCCACTCCCATTTCTACATTTCGCACACGGACACGAATAATGATCAAATCCACCACCGTTGTTCTTTGTAAACTCAATAAAATGCACAAGTCCATCCAAATATTCTAAACTTAACCTATGTTTGTCCATCCATGCTTTGTTACTTAATGACGACATTCTGCAACAAATGAGATAATCAAGTCAATTTTGATGTTAAGTTGATGGTTGGACCCTACCGACTAAATGTTTAAAGTGAATAAATAAATTCAAGACTGAACAGATGCTGACAAATGAGCATAACAGAACAGATTTCAGATCATATAAACCTTATGATAATATAAATGACTTCAACCCCATTAAATGAACAGATTTTAGATCATAACAGAACAGAATCACTATCCTGCAAAATAGAATCAAACAATTATGTAATTTGTTAACACTGGAATGTTAGCTTCATAAAGAAGACAAAGATAGATAAAAAATAGAGGCCCATACCCCATAGATGGTGGGATGGTTAGTCTTCTTGTAGAATTAGATAGAATCAAATATCGCTGGTAGTTACATACCCCATAGATGGTGGGATGGTTAGTCTTCTTTTGTCACCAATGCACATACTTGAGGATTTACATAGATAAAAGACTAAATCACAAGAGGTTAATGAAATATTGCTCGTATAAAATAGGATGCCATTTATTCCACTTAGCTGCTGCAATACTAGTAACCCAATTCCTACCTGCAGGATACTATGAAAATTACGTTATGACATTTACTCATTTATGTGAAAATAACAGCATGTATAAAAAATAAATTATAAATAAATAAAAAACTGGGCAAGCTAGAATACCATTAGAGGAAACCAATATCTTCTTTGCTTGAGATGAAAAAATTATAGTGCAGTATGCACAATAGGAATCAGTGTTTTAGCTGCCCAAAAGACATGCCTGTAGAAATGGCATGCCTGTGGGGCATAGCTTTGAACAAGCAACAGATGTGATACAAACAACAATACTTATTCAATAGACAATTGAGGTGAAAGAAAGGCAACAATTTCTATTCTAAGTTGGAACTATGGGAAGGTGGGACAATCAGACACCTTTCACATCTGTATTGATAGAAAGCAGAGGCTTAAATGGTATCAATAAGGTGCATATAATGATCCATGTAACACATTGACTGAAAAAGAGTAATCAACTCACCTTGATACAGTCATCAATGTGTTCATCAACTATGAAATTGATTCTCTTTGTTGTAATCTGAAAGAAGGCATTCCTTAATGCAGTTAGGAAGAGGAAGTGGAGTTGGAAACTGTACTGTATGTGTCAAGAACTATATGATAGCCTCCTTAAGCAAGTAGATAAAGTAGAGAATCCTTAAGCATCAAGCATGAGAAACACACAAAAGATACAACTCATTATAAATTTGAATCCGCTCATCAAGCATGGCCCACCATTTTGAAGCCTTATTAAAACATCAGGACCGTTTATTCATCTTGTTTACCGCACATGTACACCACGTGTGGACAGTCAACTTTTGTTGTACACGCGCGGTCTGCATTATCAAACCAAAGTCCTTTTGGGCCATGGATCTAACAAGTGTAGCCCACCTAATGAGTGGATATGATGTTTCACACGTGTGCCACACGTGCCATCAAAGTTCTACTCACGCATGTGCGCACTAGGCATTGCTGAACAACAAAAGACCAGCAACCACTAATGCAGTAGAAATGAAATAAAGAAATGTCATTTAAAAAAAAAACTTTAGAAAGTGATATTGACGAAAATGTTTAGAATATTCGTCTTTGAGGGATACCGCAATGTTCGATACTTGTAGCAGAACATCTGAACCATTTATCTTGTTAGATCTTTCTGTTAAAATCTTCAAGATGATGTTTCACAGGTAGCTTCTAGCTAGTTTTGACATTTTGTTGTTGGATCTGATTACAACATGGACTAAAATATCCGAGCCTAAATTCATCAGTAAGAGATGCTAGTATAATGTAGATGAGTATGACAGAACAAAACACTCCAAAAGATTGTGATCATTACTCACTGTATAGATGAATTGAGTTTTCTTTTTTTTTTTTCTTTTTCTTTTCTTTTTCTTTTTTCTTTTTTTTTTTTGTCTCAGAGTTCACAAAAAAGCAAGGTTCTTCAAAACGTAAAAATACCTAAGGCATTATGCTAAATATAGAAACATCTGTTAATTGATAATTGACAGAAAAAAGAAAAAAAAAAGAGTATCATTGTTGTTGTTTAAGTAATCAAGAGAATGCAGCCCAGAGAAACCAAAATAAGAACTAGTAGTCTTGCTTACCAGTCGTGCAACCACTAGCATAAAGGAAGAGAACAACCTAGATGGCAACATACATAGCAGGAGTGTTGAAGATTTCAAATATGATTTGGTTGAAGCACGAGGTGCTGGCAAAGCAGCAAGAAATCGGTCCTTGAAGCTGAAAATCAAGATTATTAATCAATTACATACAGATGAAAGATTACACAAAATTGCATACATCCAAGCAGGCTGACAGGCTGACATTCAACCGTCCTAGCATTTCTCAATGAAAACACCTGCAACAGGCATTTCTTACATAAAAAATCAATCAATTACTCAAAAAAATGAAAAAGAAATAAAAGAACATCACCAAATCAACTAGATTTGCTTAATACCAGGCTGATAGAAAACCATTACTCAGTAAATAAAAACCTAAAATCTAATGAAAGTAAAAATATACAGTCCTAGTCATGAAATCAACCATGAAAAATGTGTATCATATCCAAATAAATGGAAATAATAAAGAACTAGAAACATGAGAAACGACTAAAATACTCACATCTACAGTTGGCAAGGACAATCATGGAAAGATAAAATGCAGTGTGAACAGAAAAATAAAATAATACGGTTATTCAACAGATTCAAAAACTAAATCCGTGTTCCTTCATGCTAGGAGCTAAAAATCATGAAAATCTACAGCCTCGCAACCAAAAAATCGAAAAAAAAAATGTTAAATAATCCACGTATGGATCAGATCAAGAGACGAGATCCCGTCCATGACTACAGAAAACAGAAACTACATTGAGAAAAACATCAAACAAATATCTCGCATCTACGACTACAAAGCAGATCTAAAGCAGAAAGAATGAAAAATCTAACAAATCGCAGCTTCGAGAGACGTAGAACGAGATCTGCGTCCTTACAATCTGCTGGAGAGACGGTGACTGATATAGAAGATAGAAGAGGGAGATGAATTACTTTTCTAGGAATTCGTTGTTGTTGCTGCTGCTGCACTCACTCCCTCCCTTCAGTCTTCCCCATTCAACCGTTGACGACAAATCACACACCCCATATGGAGCTGCTGCTGCTGCTTCTACAATATTAGATACCCCATGTGTGGGGACTGTCGTGGGAAGGTTGATGTTGCAGGGAGAGGGAGATCGAGAGAGGGAGGGAGAGTGAGAGGAAGATCGAGAGAGAGGGTTGAGATCGGGAGAGGGGATCGAAAGAGAGGGAGATGGAGGGAGAGGTAGATTGAGAGAGAGGGCTGAGATCGGGAGAGGGAGATCGAGAGAGGGAGCACGTTTTGGGCATTTTGGAGGGATTAGGGCGTTGTTGGCGACGGAAATAATCTAGTAGTCTGCGGCATATTTATAGAAATGTGACTCTCAGGACATGTGGGGTCCACTTAGTGGGTTCTAACATAATCCATTCCGTCCATCTATTTCTATTCGAGTACGGTTCACTACCATCTCAAATAAAAAACGGCTTAGAGCCGTTTCTGAACCAAAAGGTTGACCGTACCAGTATGGCAATTTTGGTGTAGTGTGTCAACATTGCTTTGTACAGCCCACAACTCAGTTGCTCTCAATTGGTCTTAAGTGGTCCATGAATCCTGGCATTGGCTACTATAATAGGTCATGACCGTTTGGCAGGCCACATTGTCAATGGACTGATGCCTTCGATCCGTGATAACTCACCATTGGAAACTAGAGAGTTGGAACAGAAACGTCCACTGTTGAAGCCTTCCTAGAGCATATCATGGTGTTTATATGAAATCCAAACCGTTCATAGGGTTATCACCACTCTGATAAACTGTAGGAATAAATATCATCTAGATACATAACTTATGTGGCCTCACAAAGTTTCCAATGGTGGACGTTCCAACCCTGCTGTTTTGTGTGGTAGGGCCAACTGAGATATGTTTCAGACATCTTACCCATCTGTTATATGTGTCCCACTTAGATGAAGGGTCAGGGTTTTTACCTTTCCAACTTTAAGGAAGAGAACAAGAGGAGTTTGAGTTGGAGCCCCGAGTCCACGCCAAAAATTGGGTTCCTGATCACTAGAGAGAGAGAGAGAGAGAGAGAGAGAGAGAGAGAGGATGCGTGAGAGAGAGAGGACCGAGAGAGGCAGAGAGAGATAGAGGATGCGCTTGAGAGAGGGAGCGGATTGGACACTGAATGCAGCTACTAAAGTGACGTGGCAAAATGGCATTGGTGGATACCAATCGGCTGTTTCCTTCCAATAAATGCTCTTCCAATGGAGATCCATTAGGGGGTGTTTTTCCATTTAGGCCTTGAACGCACTCGGCCACGGTAATTGTTTATCTTAAGAAAAAAAGGGACCTGCCAAAGACTTTGGAGTAGTTTCTGAGCTGGGAACCCAGGTGGGACCGACTATGATGTTTGTGAGAAATCCTACTCGTCCATCCATTTTTTGAGTTCAATTTTGGATATGAAGCCAAAAATGAACTATTTCCAAAGCTCAAGTGGGTCAAAAACATGATAATTGAACATACACAGTTGAAATATTTGTAAGTCAAAGAAGTTTTGAGTCATACTAATTTTTTTATTTCAATTCATCCCAGTAGGAATGAAGTTATTAATGGTAAGGATGGCTTGTAAACATCACTGTCAAACCCAGGTAGATTTTAACGGTAGGAATTTCTTTAACCACATTTTCCTTTAGTATGGCCCACTTGAGCTTCGTCACTATGGGGCCTGGAAAGGTTTCAAAGGTGAAAATCATTATTTCCACTTTTTCCTGTGGTATGGTCTATTTGATATTTTTATAAGCTTCAATTTTGGGCTTAACGTCTAAAATTAGATGGAAAAACTGTAACGCCCTGAAAATCGGGGGTCAAGCATAAAGTTAACTCCCGAGTTCTAACGCATCACTTATGCAACAAAATGAATGATGATTGAATGTTGTCTGTATTAGAGCATTGAACATGAGTGAGATTAAGCCAAAACAACATATCATACTCCAGAGACAGTTAAATTGCGAGCGGAAGACTGTGATAGATATATAAAATAAAAAAAAAACAAACTATGGCAAGTCTCCAGAGTGTGATAAGGTTACCAAGTTAATGAATTACAAGTATAATTCAAATTACACCAAATGTGTAGTGTCATCTAGTCAACATCCCTGTAATCCCGTCGATCAAGACACGGCTCACGTGAAGCCGTCAGCATAGCATATACGAACAAACATCATTATCATCATAAAGGTCTGGCTCCGCCTCAAGAGTAGTGTCGCCATCTGCAATCAGACAAAGTCTGGTGGGTGTTCGGAACACCGTCCCGTAATGTGGGAGTGAGTAGCTAACTCAGTGGAACAATAAAGCATAGGTTAAGATGTTACCAATTCAGTCAAGCAGTAATGATAAAGCAATAAAATCAAACACTCCTAACTACTCTTATTAATGCAAGTATGAATGCAGTCATGATGTATGCCCTCACCACACACACCCTTGTGCGACACCATCTTACGTTCGCGGCATGCTTTCATCCCTCATTGCTCCACATCTTTCAGGCACATGCAATGCGATGATGAGCATGATTACTGAGTTGTTATTAGTCCATTTCAAACAGCAGTATTGGGAAACTAAGGTACCTCCCTTGTATCATTCCCAAACATGATCCATTCTAGGGTCGTCAGTCCTAGTTAATCTCATACGATGGTGTGTTTCTAGCTCACTGCAAAGGCTGTCAGGGCTGTTACGCACAATAGTTACACCACTCCCCCATCACCTCTTTAACGGTTCATCACTAAATTAAAACTGGCTTAGTTCATACTCTATAGACTGCGGCAAAACTCGTCGCCTCACCGCAAATTCAGAGTATGCTCGAGGTCACTACAAAGGGCTCGTCACCAATCAGTGTAGGCCGACAGCTCGAGTATAGTGTCTCATACCACCATAATCGGCTCACAAGTCTGGTTGCTCACTAGTCACTACGGGGAGGCACGTGGCCCTAGTGTAGGCCGACAGCTCGACCACGGTGTCTCATACCACCATGTCCGGCTCATGAGTCTTAGCGGATCGAGGTACCATCGTTAGAGGGGATTTCATTGGTAAGTTTGGTACCCTAGGTTCAAGCAGTAGCATTCAAACATGATGAACATACATAAGACAGATCGGGTTGCTTGACGAGCTCGGATAGCTCGAGTGCACAACAAGTTGAACGATATGAAGCGCATAAGCACTTCGTGTGGCCAACCACTATCGCCAACCAAAGTACGACTTGGGCTCGTCGAACACATCTCACGTGACAAATGAAACTCAACCACGAATTCGATCCCGTTACCGACTGCCTGGACTATATAATAGCCCCAATCACATTCAATTTCAAATATTTAAAACAGTAATAGATCAAAATTCAAATCATACAATCAAAGTCTGATATTATCCGTTTAGGGCTGCCAGGGCTGTTGCACGCACTCGTTGCTCCACTCCCCCATCACTCATGATGGATCATACAACGTAAACATGAATTTAAACATATGCATTACATAGATAAAATCATACAATCAATTGAGCATGTTATGAAGTACAACATAAGCATGAGTTTGTACATATTCAATTCCTAATCACACAGATATCTAAGGAAATCATACACATAATTAAAGAAGTTGAGAACCATATGTCAACACCCTTAAACATTACAATTTACTAACTACTACTCATTCAGACATTTCAACAAACACTTTAAAATACATACATAACATATGTTGATCACATAAGCATTAGGCCAAATCCTTTCACTAGGGAGTTGCCCCAATCATTACACGCGTACACCCACGACGGATGGTCATGGAAAGTAGGAATCCAAGTTCCATATTCATTTGAACATTTTCACAAACACTTGGGCTACACATTACAACAAATATAGCGTATAGTGTCGTGGCGTGATGCAGGGCAAATCCTTTCGTCAAAGGGGTATCGCCAATACAACAATCATATATCCAATGACAATTAGTCATGGCGAGCACGAATGAGAATTTTATACTCATTCAGTCATTTTCACAAACACTTAGAATACACTATTTCAACATACATAGTGTATATTAGCAAAACATGTATTAGGGCGAACCCTTTCGCCAAACAAGTATTTTATCCATATATAATATATTCATACAACAAATAATCATGGCAAACACATTTCCAAAATTTATACTTATACGGTACTTTCTACAAATACCTAGAGTATGTAAAATTTCATATTCTTCATCTTTAATCGAAACGAAAAACAGACAACACTTTATACATGTGCAATTGCATGCAGATCATGAATCTATCATTATCTGACATTGAAAGCGTTGAAAACCATAACCTATACATCTAAAGTCTGCACCTTTTGTCGTAGAATCGTAATGAAGTCGATAGGTTTGCTAAGCTTTTGTATATGGCAGTTTGGCAACCTATGGAATTAAATAGGTTAGCTATTTCATAACCTACAACTATCAAAACTCCAAATCAGTTTAGGGTTAGGGTTTCTTACCTAGAAACGACGCCGGAATCGCCAGGAAAGCGATGAGAATGGAGCGGTTAAGCATGGATAGCAGCAGGGAAGCAAGGCAGGGAGATGCTCCCACATCTCCCACACTTTCTCTCTCTTTTCTCTCTCCTCTCTCTAGGGTTTCTCTCAAATTCGTATGGCTGTGAGAGAGAGGGTTCTAAGGTCCTTATATAGCCTAAAAACTCATTAAAATAGACTTATAGTCAAGGTATACTTAGGTTATAACCAAAGCGGACCTGTTTCAGCTCAACGGAGGACTTCTGGCGGGCCTCCTTGAGCCAAAGGTCGGACTTAAGCTCACTAACACTGGATTTACGTACCATTAAGTTTTCGTTCCAGTAGGGTTCTCAGATCACGCGTGGCGGACCAGTTTCAATTCAACGGTCAGTGGATCTTGATCGGAGATTCTGAGTACATGAATATGTTTGGGGAAATATCCCTGATCCGAGGGTGTAATTTGGTCTGATTCTGACGGTCTGGTTGCTTAATACTGATCCGCAAGCGAGAGGTGCCGGATTTCTTTATTTTGAATTTAATTTAGAATTATTCTCACATTTCTCACACTCCCCGCTCCGAGCTCAAGCGAATTGCACTGGGACACTATCTGGATCTGATTTCCGAGATGGTTGTCAAGCCCAGCAAGGCGGTCCTAATTCCTTGACTTCATGTTGATCGGACTTCCGACGTGCGGTCCAGATCTGATACGGAGTTTCGAGATGCTCCCGAGAGCAGGCGGGTAATGAGATTGATCTTAGATTTTAGGGTAACCTAGCGTCAATGAATCTACAAGTTTTGGGTCTTGCAGATCATATTTAAAGTGATTGGTGCTAATTTCACAGGTACTCTAGTTTAACACTATCTAATTCTCGCCTAATTTCTAAAGGATTTAGTCTTGAGTAATTTCTATCTGAGGTGGTACCTGGGCCTTTGTAGTTTGTATATAAAGTGATCCAAGTTATACTACTTAGCTAGCTTAAGATAGTGTCTAGGGTGAAAGTACTTAGAAAAATTAAAAGAATAAGATAGTGAAGGGTGGGATTTGTGAAGGAAATGGGTTCAAAAGCGATTTTAGACTCTAGGATTGAGTTCTGCCAAGTTAATAAGGTGTTAGGAACGACCCATTGCATAAGGACGTCTAATCCCAAGTTGGCAAAAATCCGGGATGTTACAATCTACCCCCCTTAAAACAAAATTTTGTCCCCGAAATTGCCTAAGGGTAATAAGGAAAGATTTAATTATTTCCTCTGCTTAAGTTTTATTGATTTCGAGTTTCTACGCGTGGTAGGGTATATACTAGGCTGGTTCCTTTTAGTCTACCCCCTTAAAACTTATTTCTTTATCCATTTCTCATATCCTGATGGTTCGCTACAATTTATTTCTTTACCTATTTGGAGTCTCGACGACAATCCCCAATTATTTAGAGTAAGATAGTTGTTTTCAATGTTTGACCAACACGGAGAGACGTTTATGGTGGGCTTAATCCCAATACATCGATCATCTACCAAGCCAGGGTAGCAAGCTCATCGTATCCCTTTCGAATCCTGGTGGATCCTGGTCTTCTGCTCGGCCAAGCAATGAGTCCGTTGGTAGTCGCCCAGGATTGAGAATTGGGTCAAGCCGCGAATGTTCACAGTTATATATTTCAGTAACTCCATAGTCCAATCACTCTAGAAATGTAGGGAATGTCCATCATTAAAAGGCATAACTTGTCTATGTCTAGGGTTGCCCTTTAGGTCTTAGTCTATAAGTCATTGTTATTATCTATGTCCAAGGAAATGGTGAATCAAATCTTACTAGATGATCCTAAAATGGTTTCTCATAGTAGAACTTGCTAGGGTTTCTATAATATTCGTATTCAACGAGCACAGTTTCGATCCTGGGCCAGTGGGGTAGGGTCCACCACGCTTTCGCTGCGCCACCCAGATCAAATAGGTGTATTGATTTGACCTAGATACATTTATCGGTCTCTGGCATTCTCTAATGTGATCAGTAGCCTAGTCTTAATTTAGAAGTAGCGGTATCCTCTAGGTGTAATCCAAAGTCTATTCATATACACTAGATGATTTCGGATCATTTCTAATACAAGAAATTATTTATTGCGTAGGGTCAAACGTTGTCTAAGTGGAATTGAGTTGCCCGAACTTGAATTTAGCTACACTCGAACACTACACACATGCTCACACCAGCTAAGAGGGTCCTAGGGTTCACATTATTAATTTGTTGGATTTTCTATACGGTCAGGTCTATCAAAATCTAGGAGAACCACTCTAGGTCCAAAACTCCAAGGGTCTATTTGGCCAGTGGTCTCAAGTCGTACTAAATGGGACTGCATTACTAATCCCTCCTCGGGATTGGGAGTGGCATAGTTGGTAGGAGGGTGGGTGGGGATTAAAATTAATGGTATAGGCTTTGGGAAATGAGCCTTGTGTGAGAAAGTGTGAGATGGGAGTTCCACATCCCAGGATGATGAATTCCTAAGTGTAATTGAAAGGAAACGTCAGAATTTATTTATTTTAATTGTATACATTCCAAACGTGGTATTGGAAAACATAGGATACACCCATCTAGGGACCAAATATGTAGTTGGCCGAATGGGCCCTAAACGTCCTCGAATAGAGCCATGGAAAAGCGAAGGAAATGGAGGAAAGGGCTGGGATATTTGAGTCTCCACGGATTTGGTTCTCAACAGGGGTTGTAGAGGCCCAAATGAAAGGAAAGAAATGTAGGAAATGAAAAAAATGGAAGGGGTAGGGAGCTTACACGTTTTTGAGCTTCACATGGGGCATGTAAGAGCCCAAGTGAACGAGAATGGAGAGGGTAGGGGAGTAGGACTGCTGTAAATGATGGAGGGGTGTGGGTTTTAACAGAAAATGACGGAATGGGTGATTGAAGGGGCAATTTTTGCCAAAAATTAAAATTTGAAAGAGAAAAGAGAGCTTAAAGGGGTGGTTTGTGAAGGAAGTAGGGATTTGGGGGGATTTCAATGGAAGGGACATACATCAGGGGGGTCCCACAACCCCCAAATACGCTCGACCCGACCGGCCGGGCCCGAAACCCGGCGAGGCCTCGCCACCCACTGGACTGGTTGGCGATTTCTCGCCATTTAGACGAGGTCCTCGTGACCCCTAGGCCCCGAAAAGGTATGGGTCCCACCCTGGGTCCCTCTGGAAGTGATCCGTTTGGTCCCCGACTCCGTTTTGAGCCATATCGGGGCTAAATTTCAAATCAGAATGATTTTGTATGACGTGTGGCATATGAGTTTGGGGTAGGAGGAGCTAATCTATCCAACTAACCCATTTATTTGGTTATATTCCAAAAGGTTTAGGGTCAAAAGTCCAATTTATACATATATTTACTATTTATAGTAACTTTTTGTTTAAGTAGTATTATTCATCATTTATACGTTAGAATTTGTACCTGGTATGAAAGGATTTAGAAAGAATTGAAGAATGAAGTGGTGCAAGGAGAGATTTTGAAGGAATTGGATAAAAAGGGATTTTAGGCTTTGGTGTTGTGGTTGACCCACAACCTAAGGACATTCGTCTCTAAGGAATGACTCAAACCCTTCGACTGATGGCCTAGAAGTGATTCAGGATTGTTTCGCGTGATCATGGGTGTGTACGGCCCAATCTCATCGGTCGATTTCGGTCGGTTTCACCGTTCGGCGAATTTGGAAAATCCTAAGTCAGTTTCTACGTTTCGTCGCTCCCTCCTAAGTCAGAGTGTGTCAGAGTGCATCAGATTGCGTCGGAGTGCGTTGTGTGACCATAACCTACATCCGGTTTAATCTAAATCATGCTCTAATACCATCTTGTAACGCCCTGAAAATTGGGGGTCGAGCATAAACTCAACTCCCGAGTTCCAACGCATCACTTATGCAACAAAATGAATGATGATTGAATGTTGTCTGTATTAGAGCATTGAACATGAGTGAGACTAAGCCAAAACAGCATATCATACTCCACAGACAGTTAAATTGCGAGCGGAAGACTGTGATAGATATATAAAATTAAAAAAAAAAAACAAACTATGGCAAATCTCCAGAGTGTGATAAGGTTACAAGGTTAATGAATTACAAGTACAATTCAAATTATACCAAATGTGTAGTGTCATCTAGTCAACATCCCTGTAATCCCGTCGATCAAGACACGGCTCACGTGAAGCCGTCAGCATAGCATATAGAACAAGCATTATTGTCATCATAAAGGTCCGGCTCCGCCTCAAGAGTAGCGTCGCCATCTGCGATCAGACAAAGTCTAGTGGGTGTTCAAAACACCGTCCCGTAACATGGGAGTGAGTAGCTAACTCAATGGAACAATAAAGCATAGGTTAACATGCTATCAATTCAGTTAAGCAATAATGATAAAGCAATAAAATCAAACACTTCTAACTACTCTTATTAATGCAATTATGAATGCAGTCATGATGTATGCCCTCACCACACATACTCTCATGCGACACCATCTTACGTTCGCGGCATGCTTTCATCCCTCAGTGCTCCACATCTACCAGGCACATGTAATGCGATGATGAGCATGATTACCGAGTTGTTATTAGTCCATTTCAAACAGTAGTATTGGGAAACTAAGGTACCTCCCTTATATCATTCCCAAACATGATCCATTCAAGGGTCGTCAGTCCTAGTTAATCTCATACGATGGTGTGTTTCTAGCTCACTGCAAAGGCTGTCAGGGCTGTTACGCACAATAGTTACACCACTCCCCCATCACCTCTTTAACGGTTCATCATCACTAAATTAAAACTGGCTTAGTTCATACTCTATAGACTGCGGCAAAACTCGTCGCCTCACCGCAAATTCAGAGTATGCTCGAGGTCACTACAAAGGGCTCGTCACCAATCAGTGTAGGCCGACAGCTCGAGTATAGTGTCTCATACCACCATAATCGGCTCACAAGTCTGGTTGCTCACTGGTCACTGCGGGGAGGCACGTGGCCCCAGCGTAGGCCGACAGCTCGACCACGGTGTCCCAGACCACCATGCCCGGCTCATGAGTCTTAGCGGATCGAGGTACCATGGTTAGAGGGGATTTCACTGGTAAGTTTGGTACCTTAGGTTCAAGCAGTAGCGTCCAAACATGGTGAACATACATAAGACAGATCGGGTTGATTGACAAGCTCGGCTAGCTCGAGCGCACAATAAGTTGAACGATATGAAGCGCATAAGCACTTCGTGTGGCCAACCTCTATCGCCAACCGAAGTATGACACAGGTTCGTCGAACACATCTCACGTGGCAAATGAAACTCAGCTACGAATTCGATCCTGTTACCGACTGCCTGGACTATACAATAGCCCCAATCACATTCAATTTCAGATATTTAAAGCAGTAATAGATCAAAATTCAAATCATACAATCAAAGTCTGATATTATCCGTTTAGGGCTACTAGGGCTATTGCCCGCACTCGTTGCTCCACTCCCCCATCACCCATGACGGATCATACAACGTAAACATGAATTTAAACATATGCATTACATAGATAAAATCATACAATCAATTGAGCATGTTATGAAGTACAACATAAGCATGAGTTTGTACTTATTCAATTCATAATCACACAGATATCTAAGGAAATCATACACATCGTTAACGAAGTTGAGAATCATATCTCGACACCCTTAAACATTACAATTTACTAACTACTACTCATTCAGACATTTCAACAAACACTTTAAAATACATACATCAACATACATAACATATGTTGATCACATAGGCATTAGGCCAAATCCTTTCACTAGGGAGTTGTCCCAATCATCACACGCGTACACCCATGAGGGATAGTCATGGAAAGTAGGAATCCAAGTTCCATATTCATTTGAACATTTTCACAAATACTTAGGCTACACATTTCAACATATATAGCGTATAGTGGCCGTGGCATGATTCAGGGCAAATCCTTTCATCAAAGGGGTATCGCCAATACAACAATCATATATCCAATGACAATTAGTCATAGCGAGCACGAATGAAAATTTTATACTCATTCAGTCATTTTCACAAACACTTAGAATACACTATTTCAACATACATAGTGTATATTAGCAAAACATGTATTAGGGCAAACCCTTTCGCCAAACAAGTATTTTATCCATATATATTATATTCATACAACAAATAATCATGGCAAACACATTTTTAAAATTTATACGTATACGGTACTTTGTACAAATACCTAAAGTATGTAAAATTTCATATTCTTCATCTTTAATCGAAACGGAAAACAGACAACACTTTGTACATGTGCAATTGCATGCAGATCATGAATCTATCATTATCTGACATTGAAAGTATTGAAAACTATAACCTATACATCTAAAGTCCGCACCTTTTGTCGTAGAATCGTAAAGAAGTCGATAGGTTTGCTAAGCTTTTGTATATGGAAGTTTGGCAACCTATGAAATTAAATAGGTTAGCTATTGCATAACCTACAACTATCAAAACCCCAAATCAGTTTAGCGTTAGGGTTTTTTACCTATAAACGACGCTGGAATCGCTAGGAAAGCATGAGAATGGAGCGGTTAAGCATGGATAGCAGCAGGGAAGCAAGGCAGGGAGATGCTCCCATATCTCCCATACTTTCTCTCTTTTCTCTCTTCTCTCTAGGGTTTCTCTAAAATTCGTGTGGCTGTGAGAGAGAGGGTTCTAAGGTCCTTATATAGACTAAAAACTCATTAAAATAGACTTATGGTCAAGGTATACTTAGGTTATAACTAAAGCGGACTCGTTTCAGCTCAACAGAGGACTTCTGACGGGCCTCCTTGAGCCAAAGGTTAGACTTAAGCTCACTAACACTAGATCTACGTACCATTAAGTTTTTTCATTCTAGTAAGGTTCTCAGATCACGCGTGGCGGACCAGTTTCAATTCAACGGTTAGTGGATCTCGATCGGAGATTCCGAGTACATGAATATGTTTGGGGAAATATCCCTGATCCGAGGGTGTAATTTGGTCTGATTCTGACGGTCTGGTTGCTTAATACTGATCCGCAAGTGAGAGGTGCCAGATTTCTTTATTTTGAATTTAATTTAGAATTATTCTCACATTTCTCACACTCCCCGCTCCGAGCTCAAGCGAATTGCACTGGGACACCATCTGGATTTGATTTCTTAGATGGTTGTCAAGCCTAGCAAGGCGGTCCTAATTCCTTAACTTCGTGTTGATCGGACTTCCGACGTGCGGTCCAGATCTGATACGGAGTTTCGAGATGCTCCCGAGAGCAGCCGGGTAATGAGATTGATCTTAGATTTTAGGGTAACCTAGCGTCAATGTATCTACAAGTTTTGGGTCTTGCAGATCGTATTTAAAGTGATTGGTGCTAATTTCACAGGTACTATAGTTTAACACTAGCTAATTCTCGCCTAATTTCTAAAGGATTTAGTCCTGAGTAATTTCTGTCTGAGGTGGTACCTGGGCCTTTGTAGTTTATATATAAAGTGATCCAAGTTATACTACTTAGCTAGTTTAAGATAGTGTCTAGGGTAAAAGTACTTAGAAAAATTGAAAGAACAAGATGGTGAAGGGTAGGATTTGTGAAGGAAATGGGTTCAAAAGCGGTTTTAGACTCTGGGATTGAGTTCTCCCAAGTTAATAAGGTGTTAGGAACGACCCATTGCATAAGGACGTCTAATCCCAGGTTGGCAAAAATCCGGGATGTTACAAAAACAGATAAAAGGTGTGGATAACTCACGTAAATTCACAGTGGACCCAACTGAATTTTCTGAGTATGACAATCCGATTTCATGGCCGAGTGGGTGCACGGAGGAAACGGAGAAAGATCCGTTAACGGATCTAGCGGAGTAGCATTTATACCCAGGGAACATGCCATTTGTATCTAACCAATGGAGTTTTGCACAAGATTCTATGTGGGTCCTACTTAGTTATTTGTGTGAAATCTAACCCCTCTATCCATTTTTTAAGCTCATTTTATGACGTGGGACCAAAATCGAGGAGGATGAAAAACTCATATAGGCCACATGAGAGGAAACAGTGGAGATTTAGTGACCACCGTTGAAATATTTGTATATCCATAAAAGTTTTTGACGATAATTTTCTTTTGGTTTTTTCACTTTATCCAAGTGAAAATGACCTTATAAATGGTTTAGATGGCATATAAACAGCAAGGTAGAGCCTAGGAAGGTTTCAACGGTAGGCATTCCTTTCCCCACTGTTTCATCTCCTATGGCCCACTTGAGTTTTGCATCCTACTCATTTTTTGTAGAATATCTTAAAATGAGGTCAAAAAATGGATGGACGGCTTTAATTTCTCACAAACATCGCAACGGGCCCCACCTAGAATCCTTGCGCCGGAACGTCATGCGAAAGGCTTTCGTAGGAAATCCGCATACGAGACGGATTGGTTACTCCCCCTGGCACAGGCCCCGTGGCTAGTAGTCGGTGCTATGTGGGACCCACCATGATGTATGTGTTTCATCCATTCTGTTCATCCATTTCTACAGAGAATTTGAGGGCTTTATACAAAAAATAATAAGGATAAAAATCTTAGGTGGACCACACCACAAGAAAAAAAAAATAATGATTGGATATCCACCATTAAAATCCTCCTAAGGCCCACTGTACTGTTTATTTGACATCCAATATGTTGATTAGGTTGTACAGACCCAGATGAAGGGAAACAATAAATATCGGCCTGATCCAAAACTTTTATGGTCCCAAAATATTTTTAATGTTCACTGTTCATTCAACATTGTTTCCTGTAACGTGTTCCACTTGAGAGTGAGATATATCTCATTTTTTTTCTTTCATACCATAAAATGATCTATAAAAATAGATGGACTGAATGGATGAAATATATAAATCATGGTGGGGCCCACATAGTACTGACAACCAGCCAATTGCTGGTGGCAGGAAGTAGCCAATTCGTTTCCGTCGCTAACCTAGGGCGTCTCTTGGACACCCTAAGGTCAGTGACGTCACCAAGATTTGTGGGCCCCACTATGATGTATTTGTTATATCCACACCGTCCATCTATTTTGAGACATCATTTTAAACCATGATCCAAAGAATGAGGCAGATAAAAATCTGTAGTGGACCCCACCATAGAAAATAGCGGGATAGTGATTTCCACCGTTAAAACTATCTTAAGGCCCATCGTAATGTTTATTTGAAATACAACCAGTTCAAAAGTTAAAAAATACATGAAATATGAGAAACACAAATATCATCTTCATATAAAACTTTTTTGCCTTTAGAAGTTTTTAACGGTGGGCGTCACTGTCCCACTGTTTTCTGTGCTGGGGTCCATTAAAGCTTTGGATTTAACTCGTTCTTTGGATATTGCCCTAAAATGATCTCTACAAATGGATGGAAGGTGTGGATATAAAACATACATCATGGTGGGGCCCAAAAATAAGAGATATAAATATCAGGTGGACCACACCACATGAAAACAATAGTGATTGGATATCCATCATTAAAATCCTCATAAGGTCCACTGTACCATTTATTTGGCATCCAATGTGTTTATTAGGTTATACAGGCCTAGATGAAGGGGGAAAACAAAAATCATCTCGATCCATAACTTTTGTGGCCCCCGAAATGTTTTTAATAGTTGATGCTCATTCAACACTGTTTCCTGTAATGTGGTCCATTTCAGATTGGGATATACCTCATTTTTGGTCTCATGCCATAAGATGATCTTTAAAAATAGATGGACAGCATGGATTAAACACATACATCATGGTGGAGCCCACATAGCACCAACCACTAGCCATTGGCTAGTGTTAGGAGAATTAGCCAATTTGCACCCCTTATTTATGGTGCAGTCCATTTAATTTTTGGATATGATTCATTTTTTTGATAATTCTCTAAAATAATCTCGAAAAATGGATGAACGATGTGGGTTGATCCCAAATTTTTGGTAAATCCAAAACTCAAGTGGACCATGCCACACGAAACAATGTGAAATAATGATTTCCACCGTTGATACCTTCCTTGGGCCCACAGTAATGTTTATTTGTCATCCAACCTGTTCATAATATCAAACAGATATGAATGAAGAGAAAACACAACAATCGGCTTGATCCAAAACTTCTATGGCCTCCAAGAATTTTTCAATGGTAGAGGTTCAATCACACTATTTATTGTGGTGTGGTCCACTTGAGCTTGGACATGATTCCTTTTTGTTCTTTAGACCCCAAATCATCTGTTAACATGGATGAATGGAGTGGATAAAATAAATAATTAATAGTAGACCCCACAAAGTTAACTCAGGGTAATTAATAAATCACCTAGATGGAGTGGAGAGGGGCTTCCTTTCATAATCATATATTGGGTTTGCCTAAATGTGATTCAGATATCCAACCCACTCATTATGTGTGTCCACTTGGATGAGGGGTCAAACTAAGTTTCAGCTGCATCCAAAACTCACGTGGGTCCCACCAACTTCTTTTATATTTTTTAGGACGTCTTCACATGGTTTTAGATGGCATAGCCCACTTGAGTTTCGTATACGAATGATTTTTTACATATCTCATAACCTGAATGAGACACATTAAATTCACGGTGTTGATGTTCGACACACATTATGACGGGGCCCACAAAACTTACATCAACACTTGGGTTCTCACGAGGTCAATAAAGTTGGGTCACAATTTTGACCAAAATATTTACCCCATTTTACCTGTCTGCTCCATTCACTCTATTTCTCTAATCAATACTCAATTTCAATAGTTATTCGTCCCGATCAGGTTACACATGAAAAAGATATTGGGCATATAAGATTGATCAACAATTTTAGTGAAATTTGATTTAAACATTTAAAGGTTTTTACTCTTCAATCTGGACTGATTAGATTGTCCAAAAACGGTTAAAGCTACAATTAGTGGATGTGCCTAATAATTTAGTAATTTTTTTTTTCAAATATAAATTTCAATTTCCATTAAAAAATAACATTCTTTTATAAAATGCATATTTTTGAAAACATTTTAACAAAATAACATTTTTATTATAAATTATTTCCAAAAAAAAAATACAAATTTTGAATTTTTATTTTCAAAATTTCAAAATATTTTCTCATATTTTAAATTTTTTCTAAATAATTTCAAAATGCTGATTTTCTTTTCTTCAAAATAAGTATCATTTTATTTTCAAAAATTTTCTCAAACATTATTAAAATTTTAAACTTCTCAATATTTTTTTTCATGTAATATTACAAATATTTAAATATAACATTTTAATTATAAAAAATAAAAAAAATTTCCACATGATATAAAAACCATACATATACAGAAAAACAGAGGATTATTACCAATGGTTGCTGGTTGTCGGTAGAAATAATTAGCGACGGTTACCTGCCGTCGGGAAAATTTTTATTTATTTGGACCCCTTTCCCGACGGTTTTAGTTCGTCGGAAAAACTGTCATGCTTTCTGTCAAGGCGGTAAACTAGGTCCCTGGTGGGAACCTTTTCCCGATGGTTTTAGTTGGTCGGCAAAACTGATGCTTTTGGTGGGAACCTTTTCCCGACGGTTTTCATTCGTCGGCAAAACTGTCATGCTTTCGGTCATGGCGGGAATCTTTGGTCCCTGGCGGGAACCTTTTCCCGACAGTTTCAGAACGTTGGCAAAACTGCAATGGAACCTTTTTCCGACGGTTTTAGTTCGTCGGCAAAACTGTCATGCTGTCAGTCATGGCGGGAATCATTGATCATTGGCGGGAACCTTCCTCCGACGGTTTTAGTTCGTCAGTAAAATGCAATATTACCGACCCTTAGACGAAACTAGTACGGTATTTATGCCGATGGTTGATTTCCGTCGAGAAAAACAATTTGACCAACGACATTGTTGTTCGTCGGTATTTACGTCCTTACCAGATTTTTTCCGACACTTCGTCCATCGGGGAAAACACTGTTACCGACGGCAAGTGGTTTTCGTTGGTCAATAACATTTTATCGGATTTTTTCCGACAGCTGATGTCCGTCGGTAAAAAAACATTTACCAACGAAACTTTTTCATCGGTACTAACATTGTACCAGATTTGTGCCAACGTGCCATGTCCATCGGGAAAAATAATTTTACCCACGAAGATAGATTTAGTCGGTAATTACATCGTACAAGATTTTTGCCGACGGTTTATGTCCGTCGGGAAAAACAGTTTTACCTATGAAAATGAAATTTTGTTGGTAAAAATAAATTTTGCAATTTTTTTTTTCAAGAAGTAAAAATAACCATTACCAACAAAAATTTACATTGGTAAAAGTATACTTTTACCTGCGAAATTACAATTTACGTTGGTAAAAGTAGACTTTTACCTACGAAATTAAAATTTCGTCGGTAAAGTGAACTTTTACCAACGAAAATTACTTTTACCAACGAAAATAATTTTCTTTGGTAAAAGTCCTTTTTACCTACAAAAAAAAAAAAAAAAAAAAAAATCATTGGTAAAAGTTTCATCGGTAAAATTTCTGTTTCTTGTAGTGTGGGCAAGCTAGCTCCAAGGATGAAGTCTATGTATGTAACGTCTCGAAAAAATCTATACAAAGACCTGAGTACAACCTCAGGCGTAACAACCCAAGGACCACACCCGGTTTTATAATTTAGATGGGATTTATTTAAATGTTAAGTAATCGGTGGATTAAGGTTGGGCCACCATTTTCACATGGGGAGTCCTAAAACCACGAGTACCACAGACCCAATGCCATCTTAAGACCTAGGACAAATCCCTAGGGCCTATCGCTCTCGGAGTACAATGAAACTTTGTAACGGACCCAGACCGCGAGTCGGAGGTTGGATGACCTTGAAATTATAGGACGATGTCCGTCCTACTAGGCTTGACAACCATCGTGGGAATCAAGCCCAAGTAATGTCCAAAAACGCCCAACTTGAGTCGTGAGTTAAAAGCGTGAGAAATGCTAATATCCTTAGAAAAAGAAACTGAAACTTAAGTGAATTGAGCCCTTCGCTCTTATGCAAAGTTTAGGAATTCGGACTGTTAGTTTGTGACCAAAATCACCCATGGAGAAAGGAAATTTCCCTGCACCTATCCTTATAACCGTGGCCCTGATTGGACACGTATGACAGTTGATCTGACACGGGCTCTCTCACGGTCGATCAGCTTAACCGATTGCACTGAAATCGTGTCCTAGCGTGGATCCATTGTCAAGGAGCGTACCCTATGACGTAGATGAGCCGTGGGCCTCCCTAAGAGCCCTGTTCATCAAAAACGGCCGCCCACAAGGTACAAACATAGTGTAAGGTGGCCCTGGGGCCATTTACACCCCATCTGGGGCTATAAATAGCTCTCAACTCACCCTCTCTCTCCCATATACGAATTTCCTAAACCCTAGAGGGAGAGAGAAGTGAAAAGAGAAAATAGAGAAGAGGAAGTTTAGGAGATCACTGCAACCGTGGGAACTCTTCTCCCACGTATCCACGTGCCTAACTACCGCTGCTTTTCACTACCCAAAACTCTTCTGGCTACAACTTCGGGTAAGAAACACCAACCCTAATAGTGATATAGTTCACCCGTATGGTTTTTCTCCAACCTGGCTAACCCGTTTAATCGTTTAGGTGCCCGACGTTTCATTTTTGGAAACATAGTCTTAGGACCATGTCCGAATCGACCATGTTACCGAAAGGTGCGGACTATAAATGCTTAGGTTACTGTTTATCAATGCTTCCATTACAGCTAATGATTTATGCTTTCCGTGATTACCACCATATTGTCCTAAACACGTCGACTTCTGTATAAAATGCCCCTATAAACTGTGATAAGTAAATGATACAACCTAGGTATTTGATGAAATGTCTAAATGAAAAATAGAAAATGACTAGTGCTTGTTATGATTGTTAATTTAAGATTCATCGTTGTCATATGCATATAAACTTCCCTATATAATGAATTGATAAAACTTATGTTGTAACTAACGTAGTCTATGTGTTTGATAAATTGTCTAAATGAGAAATTGTTGATGATTTGTACGTACTTTGATTATTAAGGTTGGATTCTTTATAGTCTTATGCATATGTATATTTTTCTCCATGTAACTAATTGATAAAGCGCGAATTGTAGTTAACATGGACTATGTGTTTGATGAAATGCCCAAATGATAAATTCACTAGAATGGCTTGTTAAATACAGATATGAATTACACGTGGGTGTTAGTAGAATGTGGATAGGAATGGGGCTATAATCATAGTTCAGGAAATCGGTAAACGCCCATATTTGCGGTGGCCGAACTAGTTTGCCATCTCGGGTAAACTCGAAAGATCCGAGTCATACAACGACTGCCAACAGTGGCTAGGCCACGAGGGGCGCTTATGCGCTTCATGTCGATTAGGTCAGCATGCGCCCGTACTAATTGAGTTTGTCTAACGAACCAATTGACCTATTGTGTGTTTACCATGTATGGACGCGACTGTTTGAATCTAAGGTATCCCTCACCAATGTAAAGATCCACCTTTAACCATGGTACCACGATCCTCAGACTCGTGAGCCAGGCATAGTGGTATGGAACATCGTGTTCATGCTATCGGCCTACGCTGGGGTGACGAGCCTCCCCATAGTGATCGCGATCACAACTTCTTGCAACTTGCCTATCGTATGTGTTTATCTAGGAGTGACAAACCTAGATGGATCCAGAACATAGGAATAGGACAACTGCAGTTGTCCGAGGCCTAATGTTCGATTTGGATCCATATTTAAAAGGGAGGTACCCTAACTTCCCAAACGTACTGTATGAATGAGCATAATTAATCACTTGATTAACATGACCATGCATTACACTGCATTAGTTAGAATGTGGCAAAAAGGTGTTGAAGTTGCACATTTGAGGAAGTGTTGTCATATGCAAAACAGGCAGTCGGAGTCGCTTGTTGAGGGAGCATTGATGGGCGAGAGCATGCATCATTACATGCACTCCATTCTTGCATTAAAGAGAATAGTTAGGAAGTGATTCTTTATGATTGTCTTATCATTACTGCTTTGATTTACTTGATAAGATGTGTAACTTTTACCTTATAGAGCCACTGAGTTGATCACTCACTCCCACTCTAAGACGGTGTTTTAAAACACCAACCAGACGTTGATGTAGATATAGGTACGGACAACGCCTATGCATTGGAGCAGGACTTCTTGGATGAGGAGGAATTCTCCAACTTCCAACTCTCGGGTGGGCCGATGTAGGCCACGTACCATTACGCAGGGGACACTGGGCATCTGAGCTTAGTTGATCACATTTACATTACCACCTTTTGTTTATTTTAAAATCATACATGTATATATTGAACCTGGTCACGTACTCATACTCTGGAAGAAATTTTGTGAAACATTTGCATACTTACATTGACATGTTTTAAAATTCTGCACTTAACTTCATTAAATCTGGAGTATGATACGTTGTTTAGTAAAATTTCATGCATGGCTAATCAATCAACATGGAAGAAATCAGAAAACTATCTTCCATAGGATATAAGTGATGTTCTGAATCTCAGGAATCGAGTCTTGCTCAACCCTCAAAATTTAGGGTGTTACAATGTGATGTTGGATGTCCCTCATGGGAGCAATCTATCAGGTAAATCTTCAGGCCAGACTTCTTTGAATTCATTTAGCAATAGTTTTAAACTTGGAGGAATGTTTGAGGGTTCCAATTTCTAGCCCTTCACTAGTATGGTGTATACCTCATCGGTTTCCTTGGATTCTTTCATGAAATTCTGAATGGTCAAGAGGGAACTCCCCTCCACTTTAGAGGCTTCAGGGTGGTTCTTTGGTGGCATAGGGGCAAGGATTATTTTTGACTATCATTGACGAA
Organism: Magnolia officinalis; assembly: GCA_021015155.1. NCBI lineage: Eukaryota > Viridiplantae > Streptophyta > Magnoliopsida > Magnoliales > Magnoliaceae > Magnolia > Magnolia officinalis. The sequence continues at coordinate 65,654,015 of JAJHSJ010000008.1, forward strand.
TATGTACATATTGTCTTGTCCTCGATAGGTCGCATCATGGTCTGACTGCCAAGGTCAACCAAGTAACATATGGCATGCTTCCATGTTAACCATGTCATAAAGTATTTGATCCTTATAATTTTTGCCAATTGAAGAACAGGATAGTGCATTGTTCAGTTACCTTAGTCTCGTTCACCTTTTTTATCTAGTCAATTGAGTATGAGGAATGATGTTTTGTCGTTTGTAACTACAACTTGTCCACCATCACTCTTAAGACGATGTTCTCGCTACTATCACTATTTATGATCACATCACAAACCTTTCCATTGATAGTGCACTGTGTACGGAATAAACTGTGTTGTTGTGGATGTAATTCCTTCCATGGGGTATACAGTAATTGCCTCACAACTAGAGATTTATCACGATCTTTGCCCGTCAATTCATCGTCATCTGCTATTTTCTCAGTGGCTTGTTCATGTTCATCAAAGCCAGGGTCTTCTTCTGTAGCTTCACATTCAGTACCCCCTTCGTTTATGGTCAAGTGTGCTGCGGGACGTTGAGGACAGGTGTTTGATAAGTGGTCTGGTTAGCCACAACGGTAACAATTGTTCGACCTTGGCCGAACGTAAGGATTTGAAATTTTCCTCGGGCCTGCTGTTGTGGGTGTTACACGTTGAGGCCTAGATGAGACGCTCCCCGTATCACGATTTGAGGTTGCAAGAAGTTGAGGAAATTCTCCTATCGGTTCTTTTCCTCGTGTCAGCACTGGATCTTGTGCGGGACCCATTATGGGGGGTCGAGTTGAAGGATAAAGCCGTTTGAAACTCTTGCAAGCTGTGTTTCTACCCTACCTGTCAACTGAACTGCTTCATCCACGGTCCCGACTGGGTGCATCTGAACTCGATTATGAATTTTCAATCGTAACCCTCATATAAATCGTGCCACCTTTTGTGACTCAGATCCTGACAGATCATTTTGTGTTACCAACCGGTAAAATTCTTCAATGTAATCTGTAACGGTTCGATTTCCTTGTCGGTAATTCTGGTATTGCTGGAATAATATCTGCTCATAATCACTGAGGAGAAATTATGATCGAAGAAGAAATCTCATCCATGGCCATGATGAGATGGACGCCTTGTTCTAGCAGGCTCGTGAGAGTTGTAATTGCTCCCACCATGCAGAAGCACTAGATTTTAATTTAAATGCTACCAATTTTACCTTTTTATGATCTGACACATCCATATAATCAAAATATCTCTCTACTTCAGCAAGCCAATCGAGGAAATCTTATATGCGTAATATACCAATAAAACTAGGAAGTTCAGCCTTACTTCGATAATCTCTTTCAGCACAATCTAAATGATCACCTCCGTGGATTGGTCGTCAGGCAAAACCTTCATTAAGGTCCTCGTCGCTAGAACTTGAATCATCTGGTATAGCCCTACGGTTTGCCACTGGTAGTGCTCTACAAAAATCAAGGTTGTGTCATATAGCAACCACGGGTAATGGAACAACCATAGGTGGCGAAGCACTGCATAGGGCTCAGGGCGAAAGTAGCGCATCCGCAAGATGGTCGAGGGTTACGTACAGCCCTTTGGAAAGCTTCCATTCTTTCTACAATATCATGAATCCCTGGATCACCATCCACAGGATTTTGACTCATACCTTTGTTGTTTGTCATTAGCCCGAGGGGAATTCTCACTCTGGTACCAATCGACGTAGGGATGAACGTGATAAGGTTGATCACCGTCTTCCTCAAGGATAACTACTTCGAATCCACAGAGCTTCTCTGGACTCCTCATAGAGAACCTACACCTAATCATAATCTCAACTCCCTAACCTAAACCTAAACCTAAACTTGAAAACCCAAACCTAAACCCGATCTCGAACCCAAACCCGATTTCCTAAACCCAAACCTGATTTCGAACCTGAACCCGATTTCCTAAACTTATAACCTTAACCTAAACATATTCTCAAATCCCAAAACCTATAACCTAAACCTAAACATAAACCTAAAACTTAACCTATAACCTAAACCTTAACCTATAACCTTAACTTATAACCCAAACCTATAACCTAAACTCAATTTCCTAAACCTTAACCTATAACCTAACCTAAACCTATAACCCGAACTCGATTTCATAAACCTAAACCTTAACGTATTCTCAAATGCCTAAACCTAAACATACACCTAATCCTAATCTCAACTCCCTAACCTAAATCTAAACCTAAACCTAAACTTGAAAACCCAAACCTAAACCCGATCCTGAACCCGAACCCGAACCCGATTTCCTAAACCTAAACTTATAACCTTAATCTAAACCTATTCTCAAATCTCAAAACCTATAAACTAAACCTAAACCTAAAAATTAACCTATAACCTAAACCTAAACCTTAACCTATAACCTTAACCTAAACCTTAACGTATTCTCAAATCCCTAAACCTAAACCTACACCTAACCCGATTTCCTAAACCTTAACCTATTCTCAAATCCCTAAACCTAAATCTACACCTAAACCTAATCTCAACTCCCTAACTTAAACCTGAAAACCCAAACATAAACCCGATTCCGAACCCGAACCCGATTTCCTAAACCTAAACTTATAACCTTAACCTAAACCTATTATCAAATCCCAAAACCTATAACCTAAACCTAAACCTATAACCTTAACCTAAACCTAAAACTTAACCTATACCTAAACCTTAACCTATTACCTTAACTTATAACCTAAAGCTATAACCTACACTCAATTTCCTAAACCTTAACCTATAACCTAATTAACCTTAACCTAAACCTATAACCCGAACCCGATTTCCTAAACCTAAACCTTAACGTATTCTCAAATCCCTAAACCTAAACATACACCTAATCCTAATCTCAACTCCCTAACCTAAACCTAAACTTGAAAACCCAAACCTAAACCCGATTTCCTAAACCTAAACTTATAACCTTAACCTAAACCTATTCTCAAATCTCAAAACCTATAAACTAAACCTAAACCTATAACCTTAACCTAAACCTAAACCTTAACCTATAACCTAAACCTTAACCTTAACCTTAACCTATAACCTTAACCTAAACCTTAACTTATTCTCAAATCCCTAAACCTAAACCTACACCTAATCCTAATCTCAACTCCCTAACCTAAACCTAAATCTTAACTTGAAAAAACCTAAACCCGATCCTGAACCCGAACTCGATTTCCTAAACCTAAACTTATAACCTTAACCTAAACCTATTCTCAAATCTTAAAACCTATAACCTAAACCTAAACCTATATAACCTTAACCTAAACTTAAAACTTAACCTATAACCTAAACCATAACCTATAACCTTAACTTATAACCTAAACTCAATTTCCTAAACCTTAACCTATAACCTAACCTAAACCTATAACCCGAGCTCAATTTCCTAAACCTAAACCTTAACGTATTCTCAAATCCCTAAACCTACACCTAATCCTAATCTCAACTCCCTAACGACACTTAAACCCGATCTTGAATCTAAACCCCATTTCCTAAACCTAAACTTATAGGTTATAGGTTAAGGTTAAGGTTTAGGTTTTAGGTTTTAGGTTTTAGGTTTTAGGTTTTAGGTTTTAGGTTTAGGGTATTTTTGTTTATGATGTTAAGCTTATATGTATTTATGCGTGAATGAATGTGATGCGGATAAGATTGTTTGTGTTTGGATGAATATAGTTTATGTTTGGGTTTAGGTTTAGATGGATGTGAATGTGAATATGATGAAATATATTGTATAACAGGTGTATATCAGGATGAATATGATGAAATATATTGTTAACAGGTGTATATCAGGAATTTTGTGCAGAATTTTGAGCTGTATATTAAAAAAAAAAAGACTTTTAGCAACGAAAATTTTCGTAGCTAAAAGTTTCAAAGTTTTGTAATTTATTTTTAGCAGCGAAAATTTTCGCTGCTAAAAAGTCTTGGGTATTTTTTTTGCGGCGACAATTTTCGCTGCTAAAAAGTCATGGGAATTTCTTTGGCAGCGAAAATTTTCGCTGCGAAAAGTCTTAGAAATTTTGCTACTAAAAAGTCTTGGGTATTTTTTTGCGGCGAAAGTTTTCGCTACTAAAAAGTCATGGGAATTTTTTTTGCAGCGAAAATTTTCGAAGCCAAAAGTCTTGGAAATTGTTTTTTTGGCAGCGAAGATTTTCGTTGCTAAAAGTTTTTGAAATTTTGCTGGTATTTTTTTTGCGGCGAAAATTTTCGCTGCTAAAAAGTCATGGGAATTTTTTTTGTAGCGAAAATTTTCGCTGCTAAAAGTCTTTGAAAATATTTTTGGCGATGAAAATTTTCGTTGCTAAAAAGCTTACATTTAGCGGCGATTCCTTTTTTCGCCGATAAAACCCTTTTACACCGGTCTTTTAGCAATGAATTTAGCGACGAAAATTTTCGTCGCTAAAAGTTTGTAGCTGCGAAAATTTGACTTTTAGCGGCGAAAATTTTCGTCGCTAAAAGTGGTATTTCTTGTAGTGTATTTTATTTTTAATTAATTTCACATTTCTCACACTCTTCATTCCGGGCTCAAGCGAATAGTCTCAGGGCACTATCTGGATTTGATTTCTGAGATAGTTGTCAAGCCCAGCAAGGCGGTCCTAACCGTTTAACTTTGCATTAATCGGACTTCCGATGTGCGGTCCAGATCTGAAACGGAGTTTCGTAATGCTCCCGAGAGCAGCTGGGTAATGAGATTGACACTAGCTTTTAGGGTAACCTAGCGTCAATGATTTTACAAGTTTCGGGTCATGCAGATCGTATTTAAAGTGATTAGTGCAAATTTCGTATGAACTCTAGTTTAACACTAGTCAATCCTTGTCCAATTTCTAAAGGATTTAATCCTGAGTGACACCTACTCAGGGTGGGACTCGGGTCTTTGTACGGAATGATCAGCATCACCTAGACTTTAAGATTTGTGTCTAAAATGAAAGCACTTAGACGAGTTTGGCGAAGAAGATAGTGAAAGGTGAGATTTGTGAAGGAAATGTGAGGTTTTCAAGAGAATGGTTTGAAGAAGGGATTTAAGACCTTTGAATTTAGTGTTTGAGAAGTTAATCAGATGTTAGGATTGACCCATTGCCTAAGGACGTCTAATTCCAGGTTGGCAAAAATCCGGGGTGTTACAAATACTAACATGCATCTCTTTTATTCTCCCATCATGCTGAAAACACTTGCCCCAATGAGGAGAAACAATCAGGCCAGAAACTATAGGGGGCTAAGGCTCTTCAGGACCTGCTACAGGTGAGGAGGCATGGAGCACATCGCTATACATGCACCATGGACCAGAGCACGATTACACACGGAGACCACAAACATAAAACTTTAGCTATGAAATCATGAGAATTTCTGTTTAGTATATGATTAACAAAGCATGATCATACAGCCAACCCCAAAATGGTGGGATGAGGCTAGGATGATGATGATGGTGATGTAAATAAATAAAGAAAAAGAAATTCAAACAAAGATTAGTGACTGACCAGGGAGTGAAAAGAAGCAACGCCTTCATTGGCTTTGGGATTACTTTTGTCTGCTTTTCCTAGTGAAAATCTAGGAGTAACTTCCTATATTCATCTTTCAGCTCAATTGTGTTGGAATTTGGGGCTTCTGGTAAGTATATATTTCCTAACAAATCAAGACTTAACTGCAGGTTTGGTGGTGTTTGTTGTGGATCCACAACCTGGAGAGACCATTGTTGACTGTTGTGCTGCGCCTGGAGGAAAGACTCTATTCATGGCATCACGTTTGAGAGGCCAGGTGATCTTCAATGAAATCCAATCCTCCGTATAAGATGGGTGAGGAATTATTGAGTCCTGAATCTCTCAATGCATTAAGATGTGTATAACGTCCAAACTCCTGATGTGCCATGTCATATAAGAGGTCCCATGAAATGGTCAAGGACTGTAGATGTAAAGGGAAGGGCCTGCCATAGATGGGTATTCCTCAAAAATCCCAAATACAAATATCCTAATTAAAATAAATAAATTAAATTTTAAATGGTTGTTGACGGTAGAAAGAAGATGATGCCACATCAGTCGATAAAAAAGGCTACAGATTGGACATATAGAGTCATCAAGTCTGAATGATTTTTGAATTCGCCATCCACAATGGGGCCCATCCATGCTTTAAATTTTTATTCCTTGTTCCATGTCGAAATCGAGTCTTCCTGCTTTTGGTCCGTCTAAGATTAGTGAAGGGCCAAAACCTGCTAAAACTACCCAAAATAGTTGCTTGTTCAGGACTGAAATCACATCAACTTGGTCATGACCGAAACTGAGTCGATTCATTTTTTTCCCTGATATTTGATTTCATAGGCCTATCTGGTCAGCAATCTAGATCTGGGGACTATGGGCTTCACCTGTATGGATTGCCTGCATCAAGTCACTAATCCTGTCCTGATGCACAGGATCCTGTAATTCTTATCTATATGTGAATATAGCATTTGAACATTTCATTCATAGCTTTATGAGCCATACCTGTGTACAAGGCATACCATTACACACCATCATACATTCTATGATGGCAGAAAGGTACAATATCCAAGCCCTTCATTAAGCGGGTGCGACGGGATTGTTGTTCTTACCCAAAAATAAATCTGGTCCAGGTGGACCACTATATTAGAAATAGGTGATGGGTTAGAAAACTTCAACCTAGTTTTTATCAGCCATAAATTTGTATCGTGAACTATTGCCCGCCTGACTAGTGGACTGACCTGATACTTGGCCCAGGGCATCTATGTAGAGGTAACCCTATGATGGGTAGATTGTATCTCATTCCTATTTGCATGCTGGTACACCTGGCGTGTACATGGGCTACCTTTAACATGTGTGTGGGCTTAACAAAGCTCTTTCACTAATGCCTTGTCATGATGTAGGTATGGTGTATGCAATTGACGTAAACAAGGGCTACTTAAGAATTCTTGAAGAGACAGCCAAGTCACACAATGTCAATGATGTCATCACTGTTGTACATGCTGACCATCGTAATTTTTCTATAAGTTATTTACCAACAGAAAATTAATGAATAAAGTAAAGGAAATTTTGAGTTCATCATGATAATCCACATTTTCAATTTTCTCCTTATGCTTACAATGTTTTAAATCATCTATTACATACTAAGATGGGTACATTGTTTGTATTCTAAACTTATATGGGTTATCCTTGGGGAATGTACCATTTGAGATGCATCTATTTTTTGCTTTCTGCCTTTTTATTGTTTGGTATTTATTGTTGTAGATATGTATATAATGGGCCATGCCATCAGCAGAAGATCATTCACTTTCATGCTAATTCTTAGTTATGTGGATGAAATCTTCATTTTCCTTAAATAGCCATGTTGGAAACACATCTGCAACATATTAGGAAAGCATGTTATTTAAATAGCCATGTTGCAAAATTGTGGTTTTTCCTGATAGCCATCGCAATGTGCATTCAACATTTGGCATCCAACTGTCAACCACTATATGCCAAAGGCTAGTTCCTTTCGTTGTATTTTTTGAGAAACCCGGTTCCTTTTGTTGTACATCCTTTCTTACTAATACTTCTCAATACGATCGAATACTTCTCAATACGATCGAGTATGCCTAAGGAAAACTAAAAGTCTGAAACCTACGATGTATTTGTTTCTTTCCAAAAATGATCCAGACTTGGAGAGAAGTATCAAGGGATAATCTTGCAAGTTGAAGTGCTGACTAGGTCTTGTATGGTGATGTGCCTTCAAAAGCTTCAACTGTCCAGTTGTGGGGATTACAGATTTCAACAAATCATGCCATCACATAGAACCTCACTGTGTAGATTCCTTTCTCAAAATTCAAGTGATTCTGATCATCATGTGGGGCCAATGTGTACACTGAATGGGAATCATTGGTCAATTTTCTCTTTACCATCCATTTCTTTTGTACCCACAAACCACCTGATAATCAGAACAGCATGACTCTTGAGGAAAGGTATCTAATATTTCTTTTGGATGAGCACAGGTGGCCCACAGAAGGTGATTGACTATTTCAACAAATATGACTGTCTGCATTTAAATGAGAAATATTTGATTATCATATTGTCATATTGCTAGACATATACAGAATCAAAATCAAGATACAATAGAAAATGATTAATTCTGAGATGCCAATTGCAGAAGTTTGGATAAATGAACATTCATGTGTTTCAAACTTGTGTTATCGGGCGCCAGTTGGAAAATGTGGCAAATGGCAATTGTGTGACACCCACTTTAAGTTGAAGTGGTACTCTGACAAATTGTATAAACCACCTGCAAAGTCTTGATTGGTACTCTGACAAATCATGCTTTTTTGGCCTTACCATATACTTTTGCTATGAAAAATCAATTATCCTCATAGCATCTAGCATGTTTTATTTAGATTTCCTTGTGCAGCCTCAAATTTGGTGATATTTGGTCGTCTTGATGGTCGGTTCCAGCTTATGAAGCCTCAAATTTGCCAAGTTAGCACAAGTTGTGTGTAATTGTCCATGTGGGGTGCACGGACCTCTGGTAGATCATGATTCTCTCATACTTTCCCTATTTATGGATGCGTCTTGAAGGAACAATATTGTTTTCTAGGTTTACGTTACTTTCTGAAATCATATTTTCTTTTTGCAATATCCATTTTCCAAAACTAAATCTGGCTCAATCATTTGGAGAGGTTGAGTTGACATTGAAAATTTGTATTTCTAGTTATCTCTCAAAAAAGAAGAAGAAGAAGAAGAAGAAGAAGAAGAAGAAGGGCTTTGAGGGGCTTTTTATGATATTCCATTGCTAATGCATTTAAAAGAGTGGTCTTTCTTATTTTGGATATGTTCCCCTAATCTTGAGGTTCTCTTTATAAAGATAATTCCCACATTGTATCTCGATGTGAGTGCCACATAACTTCATTCAACTTCTTTCCCTTACATCTTTATGATACTCATTATTTACATTCAAGTTTTAAGCTCCTATTTAACATCATATAGTCTTAAGGGAAATTATCTGAACTTTTCTGAATAAGATCGAAGAAATGTGTCATTGTACTATTGTGGATGCTGCTGAGGTGTTTCTGCAGATTGGGAGTAAGGAAAGCAAGATGATCTATATGCTTCTGTTTCTGATGATAAGGGACGTTTTGCATCGGTAAATACCTGACTGATGCTCAATCACTGGATTTTCAATGGATTTTTCTGTTCAATGTAAACCATTGGCCTCTTTTTTTGGCTATCCATATTTGGGCCAACCAGTCAGATGGTTAGGAACTTCGGAAGGATGCTGCTCTTTTATGTGGCCCATCCAAACTGAGTCTACTAAATGAATGATTTTACACCCTATGTTGTCATGCATCTGCTGGAGTGGTAGGCCAGCAAATCTGATGCACTCTACTTGAAATTCTCTACGATGCTTCTATTTTTTCTTCCCCTACTATTTGCAGGAAGTGCTAATTGATATGTTCTCGTTCATGCAGATAGCAAAGACTCCGGAGCTTAGTCCAGAGTGTTAAGATGTGGAGCCACATCTGGGAGCCTCTTCGACCGGTCGTGAGCCATGCTCGACCAGTCATAGGGTCCAACTCGACCGGTTGTGGACCGGTTCGACTCAAAGTCCAGCGAACATCATTTTTTGATCCCGAGGAGCTCGACCGGTCGTGGCCCATTCACGACCGGTCATAGGGGTCGCTCGACAGGTCGTGCAGTCTGCTTGATCGGTCGTAGTTACGCAGATTCGTTCCGCGATTTTGCGTGGATTTCGTGTCGCAAGTCCTTTCGCAACTGGGATGTGGAAAGGGGAGTTGCCTAAACTATATATAGGTGTTCCTAAGGCTTTTCTAGGAATTGGAATATTGGGAAAATAATTCTGAGGTGTGAGCAAAGGGTTTTCTATGTTCTTCCATGGGAGAGGTTAGTATATTGCCTTGTAATCTTTGTTCTTCATAGTAGAAGTTTGCATCCGTGGTTTTTTACCCTAGTTTGGGGTTTTTCCACATATATCTTATCTTGTGTTTTGTTTTTTGGATTGCTTTGATCTACTTCTAGTTTATATTTCTTCTTGTTTATCGTTTGTGAGTGAGGCCTGAGATCGGATTTTGGCTCACTGCGTTGTTAGCGTGCTACGCAACAACTGGTATCAGAGCTATTAGTTTAGTTCTATTAGGAGTAATGGCAGAAGAAGGGAAAACTGGAATTGAGAAGTTTGATGGTTCAAACTTTGCCTTCTGGAAGATGCAGATGGAGGACTATTTGTACCAGAAGGACCTCTATATTCCTCTAGGAGGAAAAGAGAAGAAACCAGAAAAGATGAAAGATGATGAATTGTTTTTTACTGGATATGAAAGCTTTAGGAACGATCCGACTCTCTTTGTCTAAGAGCGTCGCCTTCAATATATCCAAGGTGAAAATTACAAAAGAATTAATGGAAGCCCTAGCCACCATGTATGAAAAACCCTTAACATCCAACAAGGTTCATCTCATGAAACAACTATTCAACATGAATATGTCAGATGGTGGGAGCGTGGCTGAACATCTAAACGAGTTCAATACAGTCACGAGTCAGTTGAAATCCGCTGGCATTGTTTTTGAGGATGAGGTCAGGACGTTATTGATCTTGTCCAGTTTACCAGACAGTTGAGATGGTTTGGTGATTGTTGTGAGCAATTCCTCAGGGTCGACAAAGCTAAAATTTGATGATGTGGCCGATCTAATTCTCAGTGAAGAATCTAGAAGGAAGGCATCAGGAGTTTCAGGGAATTCAGGGAATGCTCTAAACATTGAAGGAAGAGGAAGATCGTTGAACAAATGAGGCAATAAACACGAGCGTTCTAAGTCGAGGAAGAAGTCCAAGGGACCAACAGACAAAGACGGGTGTTGGCATTGTGGCAAGAAGGCACATGAAACGTGATTGCAGGGTGCTCAAGAAACAAGAAGGAAACTCTCAAGGCGGGAAGGATTCAGTGAACCTATCTGAGGAAAGTGACACAGAGGCATTGATCTTGTCTCTTGATGCAAGGAATGAGTCTTGGGTTATAGACTCGGGTGCTTCGCTTCATGCCACTTAGTGTAAGGAAGTTCTGCGTGATTATGTATCAGGTGACTTTGGGAGAGTCTACCTGAGTGATGATGAGCCGTGCAGTATTGTTGAAAAGGGGGACGTTTATGTAAATCAGAAAGACAAAACGGTCTTGAAATTAAAGGATGTCAGACATGTACCGAGTTTGAAACGTAACTTGATCTCTATGGGGCAGTTGGCCGATACCGGTTATATGACGACATTCACTAGTGATTCATGGAAGATCACAAAAGGTGCCTTAATGATATCTCGAGGTAAAAGGGAAAGTACTTTGTACATGACTTCAGGATGTATAGTTCACTCGCAGTCGCATCAACTGAAGTGAATGGGCAGTTATTGCATCAGAGGTTGGGACATATGAGTGAGAAGGGGATGAAAGTGTTATTGTCGAAAGGAAAGCTACCAGGGCTGAAGTCTATTGACTTGGAATTCTACGAGGACTGCATGTATGACAAGCAGAAGAGGGTAAGCTTCAAGGAGACGGGACGTGCTCCAAAGACGCATCTGTTGGAACTTGTACACACTGATGTGTGGGGACCGGCACAGGTATTATCTCTTGGTGGTTCACATTATTTTGTTACTTTAATTGATGATGCTAGTAGAAAACTGTGAGTCTATTTCTTAATCTGATGTATTTAATGTATTTAAGAAGTGGGAAGTTATGGTAGAAAATGAGACAGGTAAAATAGTAAAATGTCTCAGATCTGATAATGAGAGAGAGTACTGTGATAAGATATTTGAGGAGTATTATGCAGTAAATGGAATCAAACATCAGAAAATGATTCCAGGGACACCGCAACAGAATGGTGTGGCTGAGCGTATTAACAAGATCATCCTTGAGCCGCTAGGAGCATGAGGTTACATGTAAGGTTGCCCAAGACCTTTTGAGTAGATGCTGTGAATACTGTCGCATATCTCATCAATAGAAGTCCCTCAGTACCATTGGATGGTGGGCTACCAGAAGAAACGTGAACTGGGAAAGAAGTGAACCTTGCACATCTCAAAGTGTTCGATTGTACTTCATATGTTCACATTGATGCAGAGCACAGAAATAAGCTGGATGCGAAGTCCAGGAGGTGCACGTTTATAGGCTACGGGCAGCATGATTTTGGCTACAGGTTTTGAAATGTAGAAAACAGAAAAATCATTAAAAGCAATGACGTAGTCTTCAATGAAAAAGTGATACATAAGGACAGTGTGCAAGAAACTAAGGCCAAGGAAAATGGATTCGTAGAGTTGAAAGAGTTACCGGACACGGGTGTTACAGCGTCATAGGAGGATCATGTACAGGAGCATTATGAGGAAGAGCCACAGACACCGATTGTGAGGAGGTCTACTCGGGAGAGGAGATCCACAGTCCGATACTCACCCTCCTTACATTATCTACTACTTATAAATAATGGAGAACCAGAATGTTTTGAAGAGGCGTTACAGTCAGATACACGGGTTAAGTGGGAGTAGGCCATGGATGATGAGATGGACTCTCTTGAGTCTAGTCACTCTACCTAAGGGTAAGAAAGCTCTTCATAACAAGTGGGTTTACAGATTGAAGGAGGAACACGATGGTTCGAAATGGTATAAGGCTAGATTGGTTGTGAAAGGGTTTCAACAAAAGGCAAGCATCGATTTCACTGAACTATTTTCACCTGTGGTGAAAATGTCTACGATTCGCATGGTCTTGAGTATAGTGGCTTCAGAGGACTTACATCTAGAGCAGCTAGATGTTAAGACAGCCTTTCTTCATGGGGATCTTGAAGAAGAGATATATATGCAGCAGCCGACAGGATACATGGCACCAGGAAAGGAGAACAAGGTATGCAGACTGAAGAAGAGTCTAGACGGCCTGAAGCAGGCCCCGAGGCAGTGGTACAAGAAGTTAGATAGTTTCATGTCGGGAAACGCTTTTACGAGATGTCATACAGACCACTGTTGTTATTTGAAGAAGTTTGATACGTCGTACATCATCCTTCTTCTATACGTTAATGACATGCTTGTGGCTGGTTCAAGCGTAAAGGACATCTCAGACTTCAAAAGACAACTGTCTAGAGAATTTGCCATGAAGGATTTAGGAGCGGCAAAATAAATTTTAGGCATGAGGATAAAGCTTGACAGGGAAAACAAGAAACTAGTTTTGTCACAGGCAAAGTACATAGCCAAGGTACTTGATCGATTCAATATAGGATGTGTTAAGCCGGTTAACACTCCATTAGCCAGCCACTTCAGGCTATCTAAGGAACAAGGTGCAAAGACGCAGGAGGAACGGGACTATATGGATAAAGTCCCATACGCGTCAGCTATTGGGAGTCTCATGTATGTTATGGTGAGCACGAGGCCAGATATTGCTCAAGTAGTGGGAGCTGTTAGCAGGTTCATGAATAACCCCGGGAAGGAACATTGGGAAGATGTGAAGTGGATCCTCAGATACCTGGTAAGTACTGTGGATATAGGGCTATGTTATGGAGGATCGGAAATCAAGCTACAAGGATACGTAGATTCAGATTTGGTAAGACATATCAACAGCAGAAGAAGCACTATAGGTTATGTCTTTACTCTAGGTAGTGTTGCAGTCAGTTGGGTCTCTCAGTTACAGAAGATAGTATCTATCAGTACGACGGAAGCAGAATATGTTGCGGTTACAGAAGCATGTAAGGAGATGGTATGGATGCAAGGTTTCATGGAAGAGTTGGGTAATAAGCAAGCAGATTGCAAGTTGTACAGTGACAGTCAGAGTGCAATACACTTGGCTAGGAATTCAGCCTTTCATTCAAGGACCAAGCATATTGACATCAGATATCACTTCATACGTTCGTTACTGGAAAATGGATCGATTGCTCTGGAGAAGATTCATAAAAGTGAGAATCATGCGGACATGTTGACCAAGGCAGTCACACGGGAGAAGTTGAAGCTCTGTTCAGCTTTGATTGGTCTTCAAGCTTGAAGACGGGGAGGTGGTGCACTCCGGATGAAGAAGATAAAGGTTTAAGGTGATGTGCCTCTAAGTGGGAGATTGTTAAGATGTGGAGCCACATCTAGGACCGTCTTCGACCAGTCGTGAGCCATGCTCAACCAGTCGTAGAGTCCGGCTCGATCGGTCGTGGACCAGTTCGACTCAAAGTCAAGCGAGCATCGTTTTTTGGTCCCGAGGTGCTTGACCAGTCGTGGCCCATTCATGACCGGTCGTAGGGGTCGCTCGATCGGTCGTGCAGTTTGCTCGACCGGTCGTAGTTACGCAGATTCGTTCCGCCATTTTGCGTGGATTTCATGTCGCAAGTCCTTTCGCAACTGGGATGCGGAAAGGGGAGTTGTCTAAACTATATATAGGTGTTCCTAGGGCTTTTTTAGGAATTGGAATATTGAAAAACTAATTCTGAGGTGTGAGCAAAGGGTTTTCTATGTTCTTTTAAGGGAGAGGTTAGTATATTGCCTTGTAATCTTTGTTCTTCATAGTGGAAGTTTTCATCCGTGTTGCATCCGTGGTTTTTTACCCTAGTTTAAGATTTTTTCACGTATATCTTGTCTTGTGGTTTTTTTTTAGATTGCTTTGATCTACTTCTAGTTTATATTTCTTCTTGTTTATCATTTGTGGGTGAGGCCTAAGATCGGATCTAGGCTCACTGCATTGTTGGCATGCTGCGCAACACAGAGGATGCTGATCCAATCGGGTGAAAGGGTGCCCAAGGCATCCTCTCTTCAAGTAAGGGGATTGAAACAAAGGATTCAGAGCATTACTTCCGACATGTATGATCGAATGAGAGATCCAAGGCTCGGTCCAATTTTGCTTTTAGGAGCATGCATATCTTTTGGCAGCATCTGGTTGTAAAGGAACCAATCAACACAACCAATCGAAGAGGTAAGGTTCTAAAAGATACAATCCATAATGCCTTTAAAGAGTATTAGAAATTTAAAAGGGCAAATAGTTAACCTCTGGAGTGTTATTTATAAAACTAAAAAATATTGCGTTTGTGTGTTTGGTCTGGAGATAGCTATGTAGGGCTGTCAATGGGCACTGTGTGTTTACGGGTTTTTATTGTGCTGAATTTTTTTTAACTTTGGACATCAATGAATCCGTCTTCACACTTTTGAGTCCTAAAACTAACCATAGATGATTTTTATTGTCTTGAACTCAAATTTTTTGTTGAATTTTGGCTGTCAAACTCTGATTTCAGATGTAGAAGTTGGATGAACAGCTATGTTGATTTGTTGTAGCTATACTGATCTGATTTTGCTATCAAAATTATCACAATCAGATGTGTTTCTCTATTTTGTTTCTGTTTGCCTTTTTGCCCTTTTGGGGGATTCAAAATGCAGAAGAGCAAGAAACTTTTGTTTTTAATGGATAAGAGTAAGACAATCATTTAACTAAATACCTTTTTATACTGACAATGAAGGTTGGAACATACTTATAGAGTTGCAGGTGTCTAAAGGACAAAACTTAAAGAGTTATTTGGGTCAATTTGTAATTCAAAATGGACAACTTATTGTTAATATTATTTGTAGATTATTTGCTTGATTTGTTGTCATCACTACCATCACTTTAATGGCCACAATATTATCATATGGATGGAATTGTCTAATAGGAGTGAAAAAATAAGATGACAAATGGGAAATGCTTATCATCTTCCCCACATGCCACTGAATACACCTTATGCATGTTTGGTGATCCACATCATTAATCTGGTGGATACACCATTGAACGGAGTTGCCCCAAATTGCCTCAAACACAATCCAAATCCAACAGAAAAAGGACAGGTGAATGACAAAATGGTTGGGGTTATTCAATCTTGAATATTTTTGGAGCATCCCCAATCCAATGCTAGGCTCATTATACAAAGGTTTAAGTTGTCTGGAGTGAAGATGGGGAATGGTATGTCTAAAAAAAGGAAAATTTCTTTATTCCTTTTACATGTTGAATCAATTTTCACTTATTGTACGTTTTCTTCGTTTTCAGGTATGATGCAACCATCGAGGGTCTCACTCCAAATGGATATCATGTGCATATAGAGCGGATTCTTCAGGGTACTTATAATTTATGTATTGATAATGAAAATTGAGTGGTTATCAGATTTTTGTTGGGAAATAATGCGGTGGAAAGGAACTGCAGTGTATTTCCAAGAGCAGGGGTTTCATACTTTCCTTATGCTTGCCCTATTCTTTTGTTGGAGACCCTGGTTTTTTCATTGTGTCCTTACATTACATTGTATAGAGCATGTTCTACTATAGGTTCCTGTGCTTCCTAGCTTAAGTGTTTATTTCAGCTTTATAGAGACAATGACAAGTGGTGTGTGCTCCCACTTTCATTGAAAAGGAAAAACATGAAGGAATTGTTAATGTGAAGCTCTCATCAGGTGTCTGGGTTCAAGCCTAATTAATCCTTCTGGAGCGCCATCTGTTCGAGGAGCTATACCTATGGAAGGGAATGCTGCCATCCCAAATGTAATTTCTTAGTTTCCTTCTCTTGTGGAAATTTTCTTAACCATGAGGTCTTCTCCTTTGTCTTGGATTTGATTGAGATCCATGCACTGCTGATGGTTCCACTCAATTCCTGGTGGAACTTTGTTCACTGGATTGATTTTTGGGCAAGCAGAACTTTTTATACTTTTTGTACCTTTCTAATACCAAAAGTAGAAAAAAGGTGCCTGCAATAAAAACATAGGGTGTAAATCCTTTCTATTTAAGAAAGTCTTTCTAATAATTAAGGAAGGTAAGTAGCAATTTGCGCAGTAAGGCTTTTTCTTTTTCTCATTTGTAGGACACTTCTGCAATTCGAAATTATTTATATGCAAGAATAATTGTGAATATTTCAAAGTCTTGGTTGAGTTTGTGACTAGTAACTTTAGTTCTGATTAATAAGATATAAATTGGCTATCACTCTTAGCTGTTCAAGCAATTTTGGTTGGGTTTGTGACTTTACTATGGTTCTGGTTAATAAGATATAAATTGGTTATCCCTCTCAGCATTTCAAGCATTGATAGTTCCCAGTTTTATGACCTTGTAAGAATTACAACCCAAGTGCAGTATGGCCATGTAATGATGGATGTTGTTTCTTTATTGCAGGCCCCTATTTTCATGTTACCACATTCACACACATGTTCGATGATAGCAAAAGGGCTGGGTAGTTCAATTGCAAGAAGAGAATCATTACATGTGAGTTGTCTGTGTTATAAAACACAACTTTCTTGATTGTAATCTTGTCACCTCCCCTATTGAATAATGACAATTGTTCAAGGTCTCCATTAAATATGAACCATTGGTTGTAACTGTCTCATGGCTCATTCCATGATGATGCCCACCAAATCAATGGCTTTGGTGACCAGAAGGTGTGCGCTTTAGGTATATTTGTGTGATGTGTGGACAGTCTCTTTAGGTATTTCACACCCTTTTTTTTTATACAAGTTGAAGGCTTCTCTTCTTTTTAGTATTTCTGCACGTAAGTCTGTCATGTTAACAGTTCATTGATTGCTTGGAATTTCTTATTGCTAGACACTGATTGGCAGTAACTGGAAGAAAGTTTACACATGCTGGAATTTACATTTGAATGCTGGGAATTGTGATCAAATTGCTAGATTTTTTTATTTTTATTTTTATTTGGAAAGATGATGATCTTGTTAAGGCCAAAGGCCAAAAAAACAAAACAAAGAAACAAAAACTACAGAAAAACAAACACAAATATTTGCTTGAATATTGATCATAGAAATTGAATAAACTTGCCAGAATTTCAGTTTAATTGCTAAAATTTCACCATTACTTGCTACTTTTGTGATTAAATACTCCGATTGTCATATTTCATGAATGCTTACTTAAGTTGCCTTATTCTGGATCAATTGTCTTTCCTTACTTAAGTTGCCTTATTCTTTGATTTTTTTTTCTTTTTTTAATATTAGAGTGTAATTAAATTGAGAGTTGTTGTAGATGCTAATAGATTCTCAAGTTTCTAAATCTGTTTCGTTACTACTATTATTGTGATCAGTATGTAGAAGATTCTTGCTTACATTCTCAACACATCTTAGATACCATCCAGTTTCATCCATGTCACCTAAAGCAGATCAATGAAAGAATGTTAAATCAATCCAATGGGTTGAGGAATAAATGATGTGTGGTCTCTTCTACAACACAACTTGATCATTTGTTGCCTTGATAGTTTTTGACTTTTTAAGGATAGGATCAAAGGATTGATAATTTTTCATGCATCAATTTGTTGAATTCTATATTCTGACTCTTTTTTCTTTTCTTGTGTGCAGGATTTTAATAAATTGTGCCTGAATTTAGGCCTACAAGCACTTTAGCCTTTTGACATCACTCGTGCTACGAGTAGACCATACAAAGGATTTGTTTTTGTTATTTATTCGAGACCATTTTTAATTTATTGTAATAAATATTATATATTTTTTATTGTGAAGTAATATAATTAATTTTGTTTAATATTCAGTTTTAATTGTATTACATCATTTTTTATATTTCAAATATTTAAAAAATGTAGGTTTCAATTAAATTATATATAATAAAAAATATTATTGGTCTGCTGGGGCCTTTCAAATCTATACAAAGACTTTTAGTGATGTTTTGTAGACATTTCGCAGCGTGAAAAAGTGTTTTAGCGACGCTTGGACAGACTTCTCTCGGCGCTTTTTCTACTTCTTCCGGCGCTTTTGTCATAAATACACTACACACTTGCCTACTAGCGCCGCTAAATCTTTTAGCGGCACCTAAAAGCGCTGGTAAATATCCTTCTTCTTGTATGAACTCAAAAAAATAGATGGACGGAATGGATTTCTCAAAACATCACGATGGCCCCACTAAGGTTTCCACCGCAGAAACTTCTCAAAACATCACGGTGTCCCACTTAGGTTTCCACTACAGGAACTTCCTATCGAAGGCTTTCGCAGTAAATCCGCGTAATGCCTGTCATTGGCGATAAGGTAAACCAATGATAAGAGACGACGCTGAATTTTCCTTAGCTACCACGGACAAAGTCTTCACTTATTCATTGGTCTTGCTCTGACCTTGAATTGGTAAAACAACCTACAAGTTGCAACCTTACCCAAAAGCATGCATTTATATATGTGTACGGATTGCCTGTTCCAGTACTCAGGATTTCCTGTGCCCCAGGAATTAGTTGACGCACATCTAGCAAAGCAAAAAAAAAAAAAGATGACAAAAAAAAACCTAATTAAAATGGAATTTAGATTCCCTGTCTTGCTTAACCGTTGGCTACCTACGGTCATACTCCGTGCCATCAAATGGGTTGGTAGCTCACGGGAGCGCCGACATTTTGTTTGTTACGGGGAAAATAGACCATCCAATGTGATAAGGTCAGCTCGAAATACCATGTATTTTTTAAGGTTAGTCAAACAACCAATGGAACTACGAGCTCGACTTTTGGCTCCCTACCGAGCAGGAAATGAGATTGGTCTCAACCTTTCATCAATCCTTAACAGCAAGTCGAAAAACCCATTGGTTTGCCCAACGACAAAAGGAATTTGGCCATTACTTGCTAAAGGAGTCAGGTCGACATAACCCCAGGTTGGCATGACCCCAGGTCGATATGACTCCCAGCCAGTTCCGACCTGGTCCCAACAATGCCTACCTGAGACTCCAACCGAGAATCTAGGAAGGCGGCTGCAATACGGATCTGCCCGAGATCTTAGTCAAAGATCTCAAGAGATCCTCTCGATACGCACAGGATCCAAATCCCATTACAATATGCACCTACCAAATAAGGAGACTGACTCCTAGTCCACCGCCTTCTCCCACCTATAAATAGGAGCATCACTAACAGAGAAAGGTACTCACAATCTATAAGGCTTAAAACCCTATTCATGACAAGACCCAAATTCCTGACTTAGGCATCAGAGGGTCCCATGCTGCAGCTAAGGTCTCCTTCATCCGTTCTTGGTGCAGGCATTCGAAGGTCCAGGGAAGGCCACCTAGATTTTTGCAACCACAATTTGGCACTGTCTGTGGAAAAAACAGCGAAAGTCATTCTCACATCTGCAATGTTTTAACAATGGCAAAGGGAAGGAAGAAAGCTCAGACCTCCACCGTTGCACCTGATCTTGTGCCACTAGAGCAGTCTACTGACCACCGGGATTCATCTTCCCAACTTCAGGCTGACTTTGTGCCCGTAGGACCAATGCAATGATCCCGAAATCGGGAAGGTCGGCTTATCTCTCTCGAGCAACAAGTTGAAGCACTGACTAACAAGCTTGATAAAGTAAATGTTAATGCAACAAAACCCTCCCCACGTCTATGGGGCTGAGGAAGCAGTACCTCGAGCATTAACATAAATTCTTACACCGTCTGAAGTGCCCGCCAGCTCCTAAAGAAGCGTACAGATTGGAGTATCGAGGCTGGCTCCCTCCCACATTTTGAGCACTGCCACACTGGCTGCCTCCGACTTACGTCATGAGTTGGAGAAGAAGAAGTGCGGCAAATCTCCCAAAACTACAGCCGAGGCAGTAGCCGAGAGCAAAGACCCTTGGGAGGCTGAGCTGAATGAACTGCGACATATAGCTGCAAGCTTATAGCACACGCGCTCCAACCTCAGTAGGGGCAATGTTGGAATAAATCGAGTCCTCATTCACCACCGACATCATGCATGCCCAGCAACCGCCCAGGTTCTGCATGCTACAGATCACCCCTTATTCTAGAACCACTGACCCGGTCGAACACCTAGAATCCTTTAGGGCCTGGATTGAACTTCATGGCACATCAACCGAGGTTATGTGCCAAGTGTTTTCCCTAACCCTAACAGGAGCAACCTTGAAATGGTTCCAGTAATTGATGTCACAATCCATAAGCTCGTTCACATAGCTCAGCAAAGCATTCATCACCAACTTTATTGGAGAAAAGGAAAGGCTCAAACCTATTACTCACCTTCTCACCATCATCTAGAGAGAAGATGAATTGTTGAAGAACTTCATTAAGCGCTTCAACCTGGAAGTGATGCAAGTGGAAGGGCACTTGGAAGAGATCGCCTTGTCCACCAAGATGGGAGGCCTGAGGGAAGGAACGTGCCTCTTCTCACTCGGTAAGAACCCAACGACAACGTTGGCCGATCTCCTCAATCGAGCTCAAAAATGCTCCAACGCCGAGGAGTTTTTCAACTCACAAAAAGCTGGTTGAAATAAGGGCAACTCGACCAAGGAGAAACGACCTAAGGAAGAGCAAGCCTCGACCAATGGTAACAAGTGAAGAAGGGACGACGATTCTGTAAGTGCTATGGTTTGATTCCTCTTTGGTTGTCAAATTTTATGTGTCAAAACCTCTGTATGTGTCTTGTGTTTATATCTTGATAAAATTGTTCGAGACACCATGTCAAGAAGTTGAATTCCTCAAGCAAGTTCAAGTTACAAGATAGAAGATATTAAAGAAGAATTCAAGCTCAAGTTCACATGTAAGAACTCAAGCTCAAGTTCACGTGTACTCAAGGTCAAGACTCAAGCATACTTTGGGACTCAAGTGCAACTCAAAATAATATTGATTTCAAAGCTTATGAAGTAGTCAAGCTGCATCAAGAAGCACTCAAGCTTCACAATGATCAAAGTCTAAGCAAATGAAATTTTCAATGTCCATACTTCTTGTCCCAGGTATGATAAACCTTAGATTGACCTTAGGGTAGGTCACTTTGGCTACATAATTCATTTGAATATTATTAAATGAATTTAGTCTATTCTAAGACTAGTCCTAGACCTTGTTCGACCAGTCCTAGCACTGGTTCGACCAGTCTAAGAAGTTTCAGGACTAGTCCTAAAATTGTTATAATTTATCAGATTTTCTGGTTCGGCTACGACCAGTCCTGGAGTCTGATCGACCGGTAGTGGGATGGTCTCGACTCGACCTTTGACCAGTCGTAAAGCTATGACTCAAACTCCAGCAACTAAATCAATTGTCGCACGACCAGTCGTAGAGGGATCTCGACCGGTCGTGGACTGCCTTCGACCAGTCGTGGACTGCCTAAGACCAGTCGTACAACGGTTTCATCCGATTGCGCTCAAAAATTCAAAAATCTATTTATCCTTCGACCAGTCGTGGTGACCCTAAGACCAGTCGAAGACGAATTTCTACAGTTATAAATAGCACACAATTTTCAGTGTTTTTCATTGAAACTTAAGTGAATTCAAGGCTCCACTCTGAAATAAGTCTGTGTTTGTTTTTAAGCTATATTGTGCATAATTCTATTTCCTTTTGTTAGCTTATTGTTATTTGATTTTGATTTGTATTCCAATCTGATTAGAAAAAAGGAAAATTCTTAATTCCTTCTTCACGGAATCAAAATCAAATACAGCTAGCCTTAAGTTGATTAAATTTAAAATCAATTAAAACTTAGAACCATTGTGAAGTGAGTATTGGACATTGAACTTCCATATTCGAACTTCTACTCCAATTGGTTCTTCCGGGCTGCTACAAGAGGAGAAATCCAAGTATTTTACAATTCTGTAAAATTTCTATTCCTTTGGTTTTTGTTTGGGATTCGCCAGAAAAAATTTCATTTGTGTGGTTAATTATCTGAGGAGAGCCAGAAAACTCAGAAAGAGTGTTTTTTGAATTGTGTAAGCCCAAGTTAAAAAGACACAATTGTGAAGGTTTTAGGTGAACCTGTGAAACCTATTTTGATAGTGAACGCTAATATCCCCTGTGTGAGGATATTAGGAGTGGAGTAGCATTCTGTGTGGTTGTTGTTTAACAGTTGGTGAACACACAGGCGAACCACTATAATTCTTTGTCTTGTGGATTGAATGCTTGCTTAATCTTTTACCTTTTATCATTGAAAGCTGTGGAATGTATATGTGGTTGTGAATGTTGTAAATATTTACATTTCATGCAAGTGTGGGGAATGTTGTAATAGTTTTGATTTAAATTTCAGTAATTTATTTCTAGCTATTCCTTTATTAAGTTTGAGCTTCAGTTTCTTTAATTGTTCTTGTAAGGTTGTCCTACCATTTGTATAGTACATGGTTGTCCTGAGAACAATCAATATTTGAAATTGCTTTTTATTCTTCCGTACAGTTTGAATTTATTTATTTCTCTACGGTTTGAGTTCTTGATACAAAGACCTTTCTAAAAATCAGGTTGTCCTACCATAAACTTTGGTTTTTGGTGTAAGGTTGTCCTTAGAACAACTTTTGTATCAATCTCTTAATACTTGTTCATTAAGGTTGCTATTCATTTCAGTATTGTGGATTGATTTACTGTATTTGGCTATCTTGTTATTTAATTCCGCTGTAATTATCTTAAATTTGGCATAGTCTTACTCACCCCCCCTCTAGGACATATAGCTTGGCCATTTCAAGTGGTATCAGAGCCTAATAGCTCGCTCTTATTGCTTTTTATTTGGATTTAATTTCTGAGCTGACGATCTAAGTTATATATATAAGATGTCAAATTTTGATAGCCTATCAGTCACTAGGCCTCCACCCTTTGATGGCTCCAACTATGCCTATTGGAAAGCGCGAATGAGGATCTTCCTCAAATCAATGGATGAGAGTGTGTGGCAAGTCACAGTGACTGAATGGAGTCCTCCTACCATTGAAGTTACTGGTATCAATGGATCAAAATTAATAAGAATAACACCTTATACTTCTTGGTCCACACTTCAGAAAAGTGAGAGTAGTGCCAATGTTAAAGCACTAAATGCAATCACTTGCGCACTATCACCGGATGAGTTTAAAAGAATCATATCCTGTGATACTACAAAGCAAGCCTGGGATATATTAGAAATGACATACGAGGGTACATCAATTGTCAAAAAATTTAAAGTCCAACTCCTCACAACCAAATTTGAAGAAATTCATATGGAGGAAAATGAAATGTTTATGGACTTTTACACAAGATTAAATGACATAGTAAATTCAATGTGCGGTCTTGGTGGTAAAATCCCAGAAAGTAAAGTGTGTGCAAAGACACTACGCTCACTTCCTGAACAGTTCAAACTCTAAAGTAACCGCGATCCAGGAACTTCGTGATACGGACAATATAAGGGTAGAAGAACTAGTTGGTTCTTTACAAACCTATGAGTTAAACTTTAAAGCTCCTAAAGGTAAATCTATAGCTTTGAAATCTTCTAAAAATGTTTCTAAAGAAAACTCTTATTCTGAAGATGATATGGCTCTTTTAACAAAGAAGTTTTATAAGATTTTCAAAAGTAAGAAAAGAGTTGATTTTCAATCAAATGATAAAAAGAAATTTAGACCCAAAACTCAAAAATCTTTGAAAGACAGTCAGTGTTACAACTGCCATGAATATGGGCATTTAGCAAACAAATGTCTTAAAAAAGACAAACCCAAAAGGAAAGGTATGTTGGCTACTTGGGATGAATTATCTGAGTTTGAAGCTACTTCTGATTCAGAAGATTCTAAAACCGAGTCGGGCAATGAAGCTAAGGCCCTTATGACTCTAGCCAAGTTCATTTTTTCAGATCATGATGATTCAGCTAGTGAAGAAAATCTTAATAGTGATTATGAAAATGAAGAAGATCTTCAAGATGCTTACAATGCCCTATACAAGGAAAGTTGTAAAATTGCTGTGAAACTTAAACTTCAAAAAGAAAAGTTTTTTAAACTCGAAGAATGCTTCAACTTACTTGTTTTAGAAAAATTCCAAATTTCAAATAGTTTTGAAAAATCAAAATATGATTTGGAATTCAAAACCTCCCTGATTGAAGATTTGAAATCTGAAATTGAGAAACTCAAGAATGAAGTATCTTCTCTTCTGAGTTTGAAGGATACATGGAGGTATGCCCAAGGAGATCCGAAGTTAGAAAAACTTTTATCCGAATCTAGAAAATGTGGCGATCGATCCGGGTTGGGTTATGATAAAACCAAACCTCATAAACAGAAGAGTACTCCTTCCAACTTTGTGAAAGGAGAAATGTAACATCCCGGATTTTTACTCTTTTCGATTCCAAAAAAAAAAAAAAAAAAAAAAAAAAAATCCTTAAATTTATGTAACACCCTGAAATTTGGGGGTCGAGTATGAACTCAACTCCCGAGTTCCAACGCATCACTTATGCAACATACACAATGATGGTTAAATGTTGTCCGAGTTAGCGCAATAAACATGAATGAGATTATACCAAAACAGTAATTCATACTCTAGTTCAATTGTATAAAGGCAAGCGGAAGACTGAAAATTTATATTCAAAGTGTGTAAAGTAACAAAATTTTATGAACTCGAGAGTATGAGTACTAACTGAGTACCAATATACATGTATTGTTTCTAAGTCCAAAAATCAAAATACAACTCTCAAGAGAAGCCCTGAAAACCCCGCGATGCAGCCGGCCTAAGCAAAGCCGTCAGAGTACTGCATAAAGGAGAACTTCTCCTGATCCTCATCGAAGTCGGGCTCCGGCTCCTGAACCAAGGCGCCATCTACACCTGCGACAGAGTCTGGTGGGTGTTGCCACTACCAAAAAATTGACCAAAGGCTACGGATTATGGAAGTTTTTTGCTACGGATATAAACCGTAGCTATATTTACTACGGATTTAATCCGTAGCTAAAAACTTGCCACACCATTAATAATTAACCGTCATGTAAGGGGCTTTATAGGGCCCAGAAAATATATATATTCTATCTAAGCCATCCATCTATCTTGAAATATCATTTTAGGGCATGAAACCAAAAATCAGTTAGATCAAAGGTTCAAGTGGACCACACGGTAGGAAACATGGAGATTAAATCACATGTGCGTCCTATGGTGTGGTCCACTTGGGCCTTCAATCTACCTAATTTTTGGGATCATGAACTGAAAAAAATTATTAAAACTAATGAACGGCATAGATAAAACGCATACATCATGGTGGGCCCCACGGAGCCCCTGATGGGACCGTCACACGGCTCTTGCAATTCGACGCCCAAAAGGGGCGCGCGCTCAAAACAGAGCCGCGCCCATCCAAAACCCTAGTCCTCTCTCTCTCTCTCTCCCCGTCCCCTAACCCTCTCTCTCCCGATTCTCCTTTTTCCCTACCTCACCTGCTCCATCTCTCTCATTCTCCTCCCTCTATCTCTCCAATGCAGCCGTGAAGCTCCTCCCCAAATCACAGCCCTTGCCGTTTCAGCCAAAAAACAAAAATGAAAATAGTGCTGCCCCTTTTTTCTTGTGGCCAACCCGTTTCTGTCAGCAAACCCTTATGACGAATGTCATTGTAGAGTATGCCAAAGATGATGGCCAGCTGCAACAGTGATTGAAGACACGCATCTTTAACTGGCAACGTTAATGGCGGCTGGGAATGGAGTTTGTCGGGGTAAGAGATGGGTCTAACAACGTTAATGGCAGTTGTAAATGGGTTTTTTTTGGTATGGAGATGGGTGTGGGAAAACGGAGATGGATTCAGGCGGGGTTTTACAGGGGAAGGAGATGGGTTTAGGCAGGGGTTTGCATGAGTTTAGGGTTGGGATTTTTGGTAGGATGCAAGAGAATGGGATGATCGGGGATGGGTTCAGGAAGGGATTTGCAGGTCAATGGGTGTGAGGAATGGAGATGAGTTCAGCAGGGGTTTGGAATTCTGATTGTTGGCAGGGGATAGGATTGGGTTTGGGTTTCTGGCTGGGGTTTGGATTTCCAACAGGGATATGACTCATTGCTCATTTGGATCTGTGTTCATGCATTGTTATTATAGAAGGTTTATTTTTATTTAAAAAAAAAAAAAAAATCACAGCCCTTGCCCTTCTCAAAATCGCAGCCCCTGCTCAATTCAGCTACCCAAATCGTAATCCCAA
Source organism: Magnolia officinalis (assembly GCA_021015155.1). Lineage (NCBI taxonomy): Eukaryota > Viridiplantae > Streptophyta > Magnoliopsida > Magnoliales > Magnoliaceae > Magnolia > Magnolia officinalis. The sequence goes on from JAJHSJ010000008.1 coordinate 65,680,769, forward strand.
CTCGATCTCACTACCGCTGCCATAGAGGATAAACCCCCCTCAAACCTGCCTACCCCTGCCGCTCCATCTTTCTCATTCTCCTCCCTTTCTCTCCAATATCTCCGCCGTCTCTTCTATCTCTCTCCATTGCAGCAGCCGTAAAGATCCTACCCGAAGAAACACATGCCATTCGAAACCCTTCTCATATCTTTGAGGTATAGGTTTGATATCTTCCTTTCATTATGTATATTTTTCTGTCTTTCAGATTTGATGCATGCTAACTGTTTGATGAAATGGCTGGATGAAATGGCATGCTATCTGTTTGATGAAATGGCTAGATTTCATGCATGCTATCTGTTTGATGAAATGGCATGCAAACTGTTTTTTGAACTGACATGATATATGTTTGATGAAATGGCTAGATGAAATGGCATGCTATTTAATTTGTAAACTTTCCTAGTTCTGTAAATCAGTTCATTGTGGTGATGCCAACGGTAAGTATATTTAGGATCCTATTGTCCTTTTACACAGACATTCTAAAGTTTGTTAGTGTTTTTAAGTGGAAGTGTTAGTTATCATATTACCATGATGCAGGCTTTACTGCTATTAATGGATCAATACCTCCAGGGTTTGTTTGTTCTCACTCATGTCCCGTCTGCAGATGTGCGAAAATTGGTAAGTAGCTTCTCAATGACTATTGGTACCTGGGCATGATATGAGATTTATATAAGTATATGACATAATTCTTTGTATTATGTTTCCCATGAACTGATGTCTAGATGAATGTTCCAAATAGATTCTTTGATATTTTTTTCTGCCAAAAAGATTTTCCAGGCATGTTATTTTTTTCTGCCAAAAAGATTTTCTAAGCACACTTAGGTAGTTTAGTTCTCCTATTCGAGTCTTGGAAACATTGTATTCGTTTCAGAAACTCTTCTGAGATTTGAAAAGGGTTCTCTAGTTCCTAGTTTGATTGATTCAAGTTAATGAAAAACTCACCAAGATAACAAAATATCAGGCAACTCTTTTCTTTTCTTTTTTCTTTTTTGTTAAGTATGTAAAACAAAGTTGTGAAAGTTGATCCTTCACTCAACTGATATTTTATACATAAGATTATGGGTGGGAAGCTATTCATGAGCCCGGTTGCCTAACTGAGTTTCATTTAGTTCTTACAAATTCCATTTTATTATACAGTCCATGTTCGGTTTATCACTCGTCTACTAAATCACACATTTATTTTAGCTTGTGGTGTATTCTAATATTCTGCGGTCTCTATTTCACTTGCAAGTGGTGTTTCTGTAATTTGTAGGAGTGTGATGCTAGAATTATGTTCAGGTTGTACACTTCTCATCTTTATCTATGATTAACACCCATCAGGTTATCAAGATAACCCTCACATTTGTATTTAATTCTTGAGTTGTGAATTAACTCCTTTATGGGGATCCATGGACATTCTTGATTCTGAACTTAGGTTTCAGCTTGTGCTCATTTATCATTTTGGAATCAGACTCAACACTAGCTTGATGGATAGTTATACTTTCCTTTCAACAAAATCTATTTGTTGCCGATAAGAACAAAAGACTCGATGTTCACTTATTTTATTCGATCAACAGCAAGAAATCTTATTAAGAAGTGGAAAGAAGAAATAGAGGTAGAGAAGAATGCATAATGTGGAGTCAATCAAAGAGCAGGGAAACATTCATGATATTTTTTGCCTGCAGAAAATAAGATCCTGTTTGGATGCTTGCATCCGTCATTCTTGGAGTCATTAATCTAAGGATTTGCCTCAGATCCAATGTTTGGGGCCTCCAGGGTTTGGCAAGTCTCATGATATGTGCTGCTCCCATTTTGAATCATGCTTCCAACTTCTCCTACTTCTTCATTGTTTATGCTTGCTAACATTTGAAATGGATGGTTCCCTGCTCCTACACTCAAATTTGTGCCACTTCCTTGAAATGAAAGAAAACAATAAAAAAGAGGAACCTAGAAAGAACATTCACATTGATCCTGTAAGGACCTACTACTTGTAGTCTACGCCGACAAATTATTGATTGACGAAACATAAACAATCATGTGAGAATCATCTTAAGGCATAGTAATTTGTATCAGTATAACTGGCTTTTTTTTTTCTTTTTCTTTTTTTTTTTTTAAAAGAAGTTTAACATTCACATTGGTCTTACAAGGACCTATTACTAGTAGTCTAAACATTAACACATCCATCCAATCTTCTTCTCCTCTCTCTCTCTCTCTTATTTATTATTATTATTTTTTGTCTGTCAGCACCAAGTTGATGAGAGATGATGGAGGAATTAATGTGATCAAGAAAGCCATCGAGAAGCTGGGCCTGTGACACAAGGAACACATTTTTGCATATGGAGAGGGCAATGAGAGAAGATTGACGGGTCGTTATGAAACTGCAGATATCCTCACATTTTCTTAGGTAAGGAAAATAAGTGGGTTTAAAAAAAAAAAAAAAACTTGTAAGATTGTCAGGCTGGAACCAATAGTGTATTTCATTTCAGGCTGGTTAATTGTCATGTAGACCATACATTTTCTAAAAAAAATAAAATTGGATGGTCTAGAACAGTTTCAAGTTGTAAATTGTCATGTAGACCATACCTCTTGTATTTCATGCATGCTAATTGTTTGATGAAATGGCTCAACAAGCAATGTTTTGTGTGGATGTAACTAAGCAGAGGGATTTTTTAGTCCCCTTTCAGATTTTTGGTGCATGGACCATAATATCATCATTTTAGGTCACTACGATGGGCCCATTCATAAAAAATAAAAAGCCCCTCGTGTATACCTCATGTATTTCATATGGACTCCAATATGCAGGTCATATCAATGATTCTAATATGTGACTATCATCATCTAGATAGTAGCGAGTAGGAAGGGATGCAAACTACGTACCAAGGAGACTACATTTCATCTTATCCTCTTGAATTCGGAAAGCCATGACCAAGTAATCAATTGTTATTGTTGGTGAATGCTTGGAAACTGTAGTTCTCCTGCACACACTGTCAAGAGCAAGTGAATGTCAGAAAGATGTTATGAATCTATCATTAGAAGTAATGGCCATTGCTGTGTCTATATCAAACCGAAGTTCATTCACAGGTAATGAAAGTTCTTACAACTGTCCTATGTTGATGTATTATTCTTTTAATTGTTTATTGGGTTGAGCCTTTGATGTGTCTATCAATTTGGGTGCTAATGTGGGATACCAAGTTTAAGTGGTTGTCTGTAACAAAACAATGGTTACAAAGGATTTCTCTCTAATTGCACTTTTTTTTCCAAATTCAGTTTATTTTCAAGAACTCATTAAATTATATTTATCTCATTAACTGTTCAATTTCAGGAAGTCGATGAGATTAAGAGCAATGCTATGAGGCTGGTTTTTCGCCTTGATCAGATTCCATCCTTTGCAGTTCAATTCCAAGAAGTTTTGTTGGCAATGCCAGTATAAACAGCAACTTCGGGTACACTTGTTGCAAAGTCAAATAACTACATTTATTTATTTATTTATCAGGATGATTTGATACACAGGTACCCATAAACAGCATGCATTTAATTCAAACTAAACCTACTAAACTGTTAAACCATCGTTAGTTCAGTCCAGAAATTAGATTTCTTGAACAATCCTAACCTCTGGTTTTTGGACCCTTGTTTGTTGAAACAGGACCATTGAACATTTTTATTTTTATTTTTAACCACCCAATTAGTATCCACCAATCTAATATTCATAGATAACAAATAATCTTGATTTTTGGTTCATGATACATCGAAACAGGAACCCATAATTTGGCTAGCTTAATTTGAATTAATTTTATGCAGCGTATGCAACTTGTAAGTCATAACTAATTTCTATCTATGCATCCTCCACCACTCTGCCAGATTGTCAAGTTTTTCTTGAAGCTGAGTTCACGAATATATGAAATTGTAAATATTGAGGTTTGAATTCCTTATTCTTTCAAATTAGGGAACTTCTCCATTTGGAACTTAATTTGTATATTTGGAGCCATGGTTTGTATATGCTAAACATTGGTGTGACAGCTCCCATCATGAATAGACTAATCCCAGAATATCCTTTCAATTGATCAACTATAAGAAATGCACGAACAAACCATATTCAACAAACAAAAGACAAACAAAAGACCAACTACTTCCATTAACACTACTATCACCCCTAACCAACCATCATACCAAGTAGACCCACCGACACCATTACCTACCAAACAAAATCAACAACTCCACCTACAACCCGCATCCCTACTACTCCAAATAGCATAATCAAAACAGAGGACATCCAGCCACCCCACCCAAGAAACTGACCAGTTCACTACCCACTGCCACCTCAAGTATGCATGGGATGAAGTTGCTGATGTAGGTACTACAGAAGGTGAAGCTGCAAGGGACCTAGATCCTCATCAAAGCTATTGTTGTAGGTGGAACTTAGGCTGATCTGTTGCATTTGGAGATGGAAAAGTTATTTCTTCATCAGAAAAACACCCTGTTACCATGAGGACTAGCAGCACTGGAGCTGGTTCATTCCTCTAAAAAGTTATTTGGGGTAAGGTTTTTATTTATTTATTTATTTATTATTATTATTATTAAGAAGAAAAAGTCATGAAAATTATGTCTCAGGGCCCTAATGTGGATGGCCTGTTTGGTGGACACTTAAAACAGAGTTCTTCTCACTTTATTTAACAATAGTTATGTATTAGAGATCTTGATCTCTAGTGCATAATGAATTAATGTTACCGTTAAATAAAATGGATGAACTCATTTTTAGGCGTCTACCAAACAGGGCATAAGAATTTCTAATTGAGAATAACCGCATTCATGTTAGATAATTCTCACCAAGAGAAGTTTTTTACTGTGCCATTTTTCAAGTTTTAGGTTCAGTGACAATTGGAGTAATTTAGGTAAGAAGTACAAAAAGGCAGTGATGGTTTCATGCAGTCACAATCTTATAAAATGCCTTTCATATTTGATACAGTAATACAATGACCTTTTGTTTTCTAGCAGATCATATGTGCTTCTTCTTCTTTTTTCTTTTATTTTTAAAATCAAGTTACATTCAGTTTTAGCCATGAACAATTCTTCCACGGGATTTTAAATGAGTAGGATTATAAAATCACTGTGACAGGTATGGGACCTGATAAAATTGGCAGACTATCTTACACAGAGGGAGTACATTGATTCTTCTAGAATAGGGATTACTGGTGAATATCTTGGAGGTTAGATAAATATTCATTTAAGTTATATTGAGGGCAACTTGAATTTGTAACAGTTACAAATTACAATTGAAACTTGAAAGATATGAATCTCATTTACAATTTCCTTCATGCAGGCATGCATGCATGGTTTGCTGCTGCTATCGATACCCGTTATGCGGTGGTTGTCCCCATAATCGGCATTCAGGTGGGCAAGATAAATGATTTCTTGTGATTTCTCGTGATGTACCAAACACATGAATTGGAAAAGTTGCATCTATATTGTTTGCAGGGATTTAGATGGGCCTTAGATAATGATAAATGGCAAGCTAAGGTTGACAGTATAAAACCCATGTTTGAAGGTGAGATTACAGGTTTCAGTCCTTTTTACTAATCCTACATGCACAACTATCTGGCACAACCTTGTGTATGGCTGCACCAAACTCTCTCATGCTCTTAAAAAGGCTTCCTATTTGATTTGCTGCATTTGTAGCAAGTAACCTGACTTGGCCATGCCATTGTCAGGAATTCAGGATGTGCACTTGGTGTCCTGATGACGCCGACAAACCAAGCATGCATTAATTAATAAATACATACGGACTCACATGCTTCATTTTAAATATAAATAAGTATTTCTTTTGGTTGCAGAAGCACGGATTGACTTGGGCAAGAGCACAATTGATAGAGAACACTACAACAAAAGCTGGATTACCCGACGATTTGCGTGGCTAGTTTACCGGCGCTAATTAAAATGGGGCGTCGGTCAGTTGTGCATAATCTTGGAGGTTGTACACTTTACTAGTTCAATACTTTGAAGTTGTGCACATGCTTCATCAGATTGCACGACCATCAGTTGTATATCTTGTTTTGGGTTGTTCTTGCTCCATTTTTTTCAGGATTATTTGGGTAATTTTTGCTGTATAATTCTGTTATCTTGAGAAATCTAATATTTGAAGTAGGACTGAGTCTGAATTTTAGAGAAATTTTTTTTATTTTTATTTTTATTATTTTTTATCATGCACACCTCAGCATGTGAACCATTTGTTTATTGCAGGCATGCGACATATAAAGATACAAAGTGATTATGGCTCAGATCTCATTTATGCATGCCATGTGTACAGAAATAGATTGCTTGAAAGCTGCTTTAATTTTATGCCAATTAGCAGGGGCCACAAGTGTATATCACTAGCAAATCACCAGGTTAACTGTTTGAAAGAGCCACCTGTCTATGTTTGCTATGAGAAGTATCATTTACCTGTCTCTGTGTCTGTTTGAACAGATTGGCTAGCATCAGGTGAGATACATTGTTTAGATCTTCTGGATTAAATCAAGCAATCCTACACCTCAAGTTGGCCAAGACATATCAAAACAAATGAATGTCTAGAGGAAAAACAAGTTTAATCATCAATTTACTTTGTATGTTGTGACCCACCTGAAGAGTGAAATTGTCTGATTTTTTAGGCAGAAGGTATAAGCTTTATTTCCAATCTTATGGAAAGCTATCTCACACCTGTGTTTCATATTTCCATATGTACCCTTGTGTAGAATTAGCAAACCCCCATAATATATATTGTGAGTATTAATGTTCTCTGTTTGATTTCAGGAATGCCCAACATGCCTTCCTCTATGCTGGCTACAAGGAATCTGTTAGCACTTCCTTTATTTCTTCATGCAACCATAGGCCATGTCTAACTTTGTTTTTTGGAGTTCTAAGTGTATATTTCTCCTTAAAATTGTAGGGCTAAGGATTATACTGCAGTAGAACAACCTGTGGAAGCATTCACGAATATTACATACAGCCACCAGGTATGAACTGGGATGCAAATGTAATTTGTTGTTGGTTATGTTGTTGCTGCTGTGTGAAGATTATGCGTTGTTTTTCAGTTTAGTGAGCAAAAAATATTCTTGTTGTCTTCACTATGTTAGGTGGATGATCTCTCAAGGATGTGTAGGCTATTTTGTAGAATAACCAAAAGGCTTAGATCCCGTTTCTCAAATATTTAAGCAGGTGGGGTGCATTTCCTTCCAAAGTTGCACTTTGGTTTTATAAATAGAACATAACAACTGCCCTCTTATGTTTATCCTACCTCTCTATGGTTACTGAGTGCTTTGTGATGCAGCATGTTACTACTGAAGGAACCACCCTGGTTAAACAAGCAGAAGATGCAGCAAGTAACAAGAAAGTGAGTTCTTCTCATGTATGTAATGTTTCTAAAACAAGGTCACATTCACTCCTATGGTTGAACATTGTTGTATGGCTACAGTTATTGGACTTTGCATATGCATCAAACTAATGCGTAGTCTACCTTCTCATTACAAGGTATCACTACACCAAATTCGTCAATTAGTAACGACTATATTTTTTGGCCTTTACTGCTATGGTACATTTGAGTGTTGGATCTGCTTATGTTTGTGTATATAACTTTTAATGATACGAGAGAAGGGATGGACAACGTGGATAAACAGATACGTCACGGTGGGTCTGCCCATAGAACTGCCCATTCGTGGCTAGAGAGATGGGCGTAGGCGGGGTAGTACGCAATGCGCGTCCAAACAGACGACGAAAAACTGCTGACGATTACACCGAAGTTAGGCTTTGCTTTAATCTCAACAGTGAGTTGTTTTTTTTAAAAAAAAAAAATTAAATTAAATTACAGGATCTGAAGAGTAAAAAAGCAAGGATTCTGGAGATGGGTTTTCTACTTTTTTCAGTCAGCTTAATCAGTTTTTTTTATCTCAGGGGTTAAACTGTAAAAAGGTAGAAATCTGGAGGTGGTTTTTTTTAAAAATCTTCACAGCCGAAAAAATCCGAGGTATCTCTACCACCAACTAGGTTTCGTTGTTGTTGTTTTTTGTTTTGGGTCTTAATCAGCGATTTTCTTTAAAATATAAGGCATTTCTACCTATGGATTCTCACACATGTGCTATCATCAGCACGTGTCAAGAGGGTGGCCATCTCATTGTTCTTGTAAATGTGAACTGATGCAATCCGCCTGTGCTGAAGACCGCCTGTCACAAGAATCTCTCTGATCCAATTATTAGGTGGGCCACATCCTGTACATTCAATCACATCAACAGGAGTTTGAATTACTGCAGTCTTGACATAGAACCATTTCATTTCGTTTATGGAATTTTCTAATGTGAATTGATATCTTCTACCACACTACTGATTGATTTGCTTACACCCATTTCAATTCCAGGAATTGAACATAATACGAATATTTCAATTCACCTTCAACACACCAGTTAATTTATTTTTATTTTTTTAAAAAAATCATGACCAAATCGAGTGGTTGTAACAAATGCTCAGTGAGAATCTACTTGGCCTGGGATCTTTATTTTGCCAAAATCAGATTTCACATACATTATTTCAATGCATTCTTTGTTAGATTCTGATTTTTTTTCCTATACATTTCTAATGATAGATTTTGATCTGCTTATGGTAGGTACCTTGAAGAGCTTGAGAACAACCCAGACATTTTAGCAAATCCACAGAGCAGAGCTTTAAGTTCCCAATAGTATGTCTATGTGGCTTTATTTTTGCTTTTCAAAGTGGATTTGCTAAAAATCTTTCACATCGTTTAATTTTATTTTAAGGTCCTACAAACATAGCAAGTGAAAGCACAGTACTTTAGAAGTGTCTTAAACTAACTGTTTTGGTAATGATCTTTTGTCACAGAAATTTATCAAAGAACAGGTTGCAAGCCTGTACCTCTGGCCAAAGGCCCTAGAAATTACTTGTTTTAGACAGTTCAAGGTAAGCTTTTGTTTGATATTGAGATTGTATAGATTCTGAAACGAAAGAGCATTTCTCATATTAGAATTTCCGACGAAAATCACGGATTACTAAGTGCAGTTTGTGGGAACAGAATAGATATGGATTTATTGGTGAGTATGAAAAATATAGAAGCTGTAAGCAAATCTAGAGCTCTTGCAGTCGCTTTGGTTCAGAGAGAGGTTTCAAGCTTCATCGGCTGTACAACCATTACCATTGTTGTGAGCAGTGAATCAATGAAATAGGACCATCTCCCCATGCTCTTGCCAACCATTTTATCTATCTACTTTTTGATTTTTTTTTCCTTGTGCGCAGGATTTTAAGGCCTACAAACTAGCACTTCAGCCTTATGACGCTACTCAGTGCTGGGAGTACCATATAGAAGAATGGAAGCCCATTACTGTGAGTGTTGTTTTCCACATACACCAAATGCATGCCAGACCATGTTGGCTCCAACCAGAAGCTGGTCATCATCATCTAAGCCTTATACCAACTAATTGGGGTTGGCTACATACATCTTTTTCCGCTATTCCACTCTATCAAGGGCCATAACTGCAGTCATACACTTACTATCCTTTCTTTGAATGCTTGAAGATGTAATGAGACTTGAAAATCTCAAGCATTTACAATCCAACAACCGCTTTACATGCCATCACATGTGCCTAGATAGAAAACAACTGCAAGATTCAAGCTGTCCATCAGTTGGGCCCTGTTCCTAGTCAAATTAGCAGTCGATCCATCAGATAGAGCAAAGTCTAGAAAACAAATGGACAGCTAAAACATGCTTGGACAGCCATCAATTTGTCCCATATGTAGTGGCCTACACAATCATACAGATCAATGGGCATTCTCATTCCTTTGTTAGCAAGGATACTTACACTCATTCTCATTCCTTTGTCCACTTGATGATTATACTGTGTTGGGCTTTGTGCTAGGTCATGATCATGGTGGGCTGCACATAATGAATAGCCTGGATCTCACGCATGTGCAACTTGAATTGCCTCTTCAAACCATAGTGGCATTTCCTGATGAAAGTAGTACACTGAAGGTAAATATTGATGGACTTAGAAAAACCTTCTGCAACCCAAATAGGAACCTGATATATTTCTAATTTCTAGTCCCAAGGACTTGTGAAATCCTACAATCCAAAATTATAAAGCCAACTAAGCACGAAATTGCAAACTACCCCTAAAATTTCAACTCACTTAAATTGCCCAACCTTCCACATTAGAGAATATAAGAAAGCGCCTAATGTATCATTCTGTAAAATTGACATTGACCATTCTAATATTCATAGATAACAAATAATCTTGATTTGTGGTTCATGATACATTGAAACAGGAACCCATAATTTGGCTAGCTTAATTTGAATTAATTGTATACGGCGTATGCAGCTTGTAACTAATTTCTGTCTGTGCATCGTCCACCACTCTGCCAGATTGTCAGGATAACTGTAACTATACTGCAAATATAAGTGTATGACTGGCATTTTCCCTTCAATTAATTTAAGTTTGATATGATGATGATGCACCTCACATTAAATAGACTTGATTCCTTAGCGTAATGTTAGAAATACTTGAGAAACTGATAGTGAACAGGGAGTTACTCTACTGCATCAACCATAGGACATCTATAAACAGAGCTAGCTAGTCTTAGTGACAATGACTTGGACATGCTCGGCCCATGATCATCTAAGCAATAGAATTGTTCTTCCATGCTTCTTTTCATTGAGATGGAATTACAAATTACACATCAGATATTATTGTACAGGTATATATACAATCTTGGTTTATAGTAATATTGCCACCAACATATAAAAATTATTGATGTTTATCTTTTATAGCTAAGTAATTTATTTCAGGTTCTTTCCATAGCCATTTGTTTTAGTTGCCCTTACCTCTAAAATTTATTTCAGGTTTGTAGCATTCCCTCTAAAATTTTTCTATGTATCAAGCATTCATTTAAATGATCATGATGTACTCCATTGCATTTTGAAGTTCAACTTCATTGCATTTTGATGTGCTCCATTACATTTAAAAAGTCCAGATACTAAGTGTTCTAATTGCCCTTACCTCTGAAATTTATTTCAGGTTCAAATCATCTAACTGTTTTTTGTTGGGAATATTCAATTGAAAGATATGATTTTTTTTTTTTTTTTGTTGAATTTGGATGAGATGACTATCAGTTGCAACAAATTCAAAAAATAACAAATATAACACTTTTTTTTGCAAAAATTTTAGCTATGGACCTGCATTAAGTGGGCATTTTTGTTTTTGTTTTTGTTGCTGCTTTTCTTCATGTTACTATAGTTGGCATGCATGTATGGCCTTTTCTCACATGTTTGGGGGTGGATATGATTGCAGTATAAGATTTCAAACACAGAAGGAGATTGAGTTGTTGAATGCATCTACGTCTATATAATTTTTTGAACTTGCTGATGCTGCAGAATGTTTGGGAAAGGCTCCAAGAATCTCTGCCAGGAACTGGAGGTGGCAGGAACCCTAATGAACAAATTCTAGTCAATTTTCTATTTCTCCTTCCCATGTCTTGTTTCTTTGTTATTATCGATCCTTTCTTCAGGTTAGCACCTTCTAGACCATTATTCTTCACTAAAAATAGATTCATGCACATTAAAGACGACCTATTGTATTCTGTTAACAGGAGAAGATCTACTGGCCATTGTTGCCGATCAACCTTTCCGTTTCCCTGCCACTTTCACATTTGTTGTTAGAGCCTTTTCAGGTACAGGAGTTAGGAAAGCTAGTCAGTTCATTGCTAGATATCATTATCCGTAACTTTTTGCTCATAAGAGAAAATTTCATCTATGCAGTATTAGATGGCATAGGGAAGGGACTCGACCCTCGATTGGACATTATGGAGATTGACATGTTTGTGTTTTTTTTTTTTTTTTTTTTTAAAAAAAAAAAAAATTCTCTCCATAAATTTTTTGACATATGTTTATTTGCTTGAAGTGTCATCCAAGATTACAGCTGCAGCACAACTATTACTGTTTGTTGAAGGTAATACTTTTGTCCTTCTGTATCATATGTATGCAACTGATGCTTGATGTGGAAATCTGGCCCTTTTGAACCTTCCCTAATTGCATAAGTGGCTGAACCAGCTCTGTATGTTACACATAATTTGTCATCCACTAGTTTCTGTAAATGAAGATAAGAGGATTGATCTTAACAGTATGGTTGTCATACACATAGACAGAAAATGCTTGCAATGAATGTTTATGAGTACTTGGTAATTTTGGAGTCCTTAGGGATTTGGTTGAAAGTACAAGTGCTGGAGCCGACGCTTTCGGAGTCCGAACTCATTCTTTTGAAAAATAGAAAAATGAGAATATTAGTAAATATGGATTTTCTTGTTAAGAAAAAAATGGAAGATGGATTGAAAAAACATAAAGAGATTTTTTTATATATATAGTACATTTTCCCACACACACACACACACACACACACACACACACACACACACACATATATATATATATGCTCACACACAACTAATGGATGGGAATTTCAGGTGTGATGCAGAAATGTTCTTTATCATTAGAGCTGCTTTCGCCAGGTTTGATGCAGAAATCGTTGCCAACTTCACAGAAAGACAAATAGCATCAGTGGCCACAGATTGCAACATGGATTTAAACAAGGTTCGAGGTGCCGTCAACAATGCTAACAGAATCCTCCAGGTCAGATTGTTGATTGGACCTGATTTTATTTAAATGATCTTGATAATCCATTTTATTTAACTGAGCATACCCGGATGTGCGTCGGAGCTATCCGGATGTTGAGCGGGGGTCCCTGGAAGGTGGGAACCGCTGTTATGACCATGATGAAGCTGTCCATTTTCTATGGACGGCATTGGAGGGGCCTGGCCATTTGGACAGGCCGTGTTTATGTATTTGCTCGAAATTAATGGAGCAGACCCGGATGTGCGTCGGAGCTATCCGGATGAGTGGGGGTCCCTGGAAGGTGGGAACCGCTGTTATGACCATGATGAAGCTGTCCATTTCCTATGGACGGCATTGGAAGGGCCTGGCCATTTGGACAGGCCATGTTTATATTTGTATTTGCAGGGACCACACCCTTAACCTAAACCCGAACCCATTCTCAAATCTAGAAACCTATAAGATAAACCTAAACCTTAACCTAAACCTATAACCTATAACCTAAATCAAAACCAAAACCTATAACCTAAACCCGAACCCATTCTCAAATCCAAAAACCTATAACATAAACCTATAACCTAAACCAAAACCTATAACCTAAACCAAAGCCAAAACCTATAACCTAAACCCGAACCCATTCTCAAATCCCAAAACCTATAACCTAAACCTAAACCTTAACCTAATCCTATAACCTAATCCTATAACCTAAACTCAAATCCCTAAACCTTAACCTACACCTAATCCTAATCTCAACTCCCTAACCTAAACATAAACCTAAACTCAAAAACCCAAACTTAAACCCAATCCTGAACATGAACCCCATTTCCTAAACCTAAACCATAACTCATTCTCAAATCCAAAAACCTATAACCTAAACCTAAACCAAAACCAAAACCTATAATCTAAACCCGAACCCATTCTCAAATCCAAAAACCTTTAACCTAAACCTAAACCTAAAACCTATAACCTATAACCTAAACCAAAACCTATAACCTATACCAAAACCTAGACCTAAACCTAAACCTATAACCTAAACTCAAATCCCTAAACCTTAACCTATAACCTAACCTAAACCTATACTTATAACCTAAAACTATTCCCAAATCCCAAAACCTATAACCTAAACCTAACCTTTCCCTAAACCTATAACCTAAACTCAATTCCCTAAAACTAAACCTACACCTAATCCTAATCTCAACTCCTTAACCTGAACCTAAACCTAAACTTGAAAACCAAAACTTAAACCCAATCTCGAACATGAACCCAATTTCCTAAACCTAAACCCGAACCCATTCTCAAATCCAAAAAACTATAACCTAAACCTAAACCTTAACCTTAACCTAAACCTAAACCTAAAACCTAAAACCTAAACCAAAACCTATAACCTAAACCAAAACCTAGACCTAAACCTAAACCTATAACCTAAACTCAAATCCCTAAACCTTAACCTATAACCTAACCTAAACCTATACTTATAACCTAAAACTATTCCCAAATCCCAAAACCTATAACCTAAACCTAACATTTCCCTAAACCTATAACCTAAACTCAATTCCCTAAAGCTAAACCTACACCTAATCCTAATCTCAACTCCCTAACCTAAACCTAAACCATAACCCATTCTCAAATCCAAAAACCTATAACCTAAACCTAAACCAAAACCATAACCTATAACCTAAACCCGAAGCCATTCTCAAATCCCAAAACTATAACCGAAACCTAAACCTTAACCTAAACCTATAACCTATAACCTAAACCAAAACCTATAACCTAAACCCGAACCCATTCTCAAATCCCAAAACCTATAACCTAAACCTAACCTAAACCTATAACCTATAACCTAAACCTATAACCTATAACCTAAACCAAAACCTATAACCTAAACCAAAACCAAAACCTATAACCTAAACCCGAACCCATTCTCAAATCCCAAAACCTATAACCAAAACCTAAACCTATAACCTATAACCTAAACCAAAACCAAGACCTATAAACTAAACCCGAACTCATTCTCAAACCCAAAACCTATAACCTAAACCTTAACATAAACCTATAACCTATAACCATTCCCAAATCCCAAAACCTATAACCTAAACCTAACCTTTCCCTAAACCTATAACCTAAACTCAATTCCATAAAACTAAACCTACACCTAATCCTAATCTCAACTCCCTAACCTAAACCTAAACCTAAACTTAAACCCAATCCCAAACATGAACCCGATTTCCTAAACCTAAACCCGAACCCATTCTCAAATCCAAAAACCTATAACCTAAACCTAAACCTTAACCTTTATCTTAACCTAAACCTAAAACCTAAAACCTAAACCAAAACCTATAACCTAAACCAAAACCTAGACCTAAACCTAAACCTATAACCTAAACTCAAATCCCTAAACCTTAACCTATAACCTAACCTAAACCTATACTTATAACCTAAAACTATTCCCAAATCCCAAAACCTATAACCTAAACCTAACATTTCCCTAAACCTATAACCTAACTCAATTCCCTAAAGCTAAACCTACACCTAATCCTAATCTCAACTCCCTAACCTAAACTTAAACCATAACCCATTCTCAAATCCAAAAACCTATAACCTAAACCTAAACCAAAACCATAACCTATAACCTAAACCCGAAGCCATTCTCAAATCCCAAAACCTATAACCGAAACCTAAACCTTAACCTAAACCTATAACCTATAACCTAAACCAAAACCTATAACCTAAACCCGAACCCATTCTCAAATCCCAAAACCTATAACCTAAACCTAAACCTAAACCTATAACCTATAACCTAAACCTATAACCTATAACCTAAACCAAAACCTATAACCTAAACCAAAACCAAAACCTATAACCTAAACCCGAACCCATTCTCAAATCCCAAAACCTATAACCAAAACCTAAACCTAAACCTATAACCTATAACCTAAACCAAAACCTATAACCTAAACCAAAACCAAGACCTATAACCTAAACCCGAACTCATTCTCAAACCCAAAACCTATAACCTAAACCTTAACATAAACCTATAACCTATAACCTAAATCAAAACCTATAACCATTCCCAAATCCCAAAACCTATAACCTAAACCTAACCTTTCCCTAAACCTATAACCTAAACACAATTCCCTAAAACTAAACCTACACCTAATCCTAATCTCAACTCCCTAACCTAAACCTAAACCTAAACTTGAAAACCAAAACTTAAACCCAATCCCAAACATGAACCCGATTTCCTAAACCTAAACCCGAACCCATTCTCAAATCCAAAAACCTATAACCTAAACCTAAACCTTAACCTTTATCTTAACCAAAACCTAAAACCTAAAACCTAAACCAAAACCTATAACCTAAACCAAAACCTAGACCTAAACCTAAACCTATAACCTAAACTCAAATCCCTAAACCTTAACCTATAACCTAACCTAAACCTATACTTATAACCTATAACCTAAACCTAAACCTATAACCTCAAATCCCAAAACCTAAACCTAAATCAAAAGCTATAACCATTCCCAAATCCTACACCTAGCCTAAATCAAAACCTACACCTAAACCTAATCTCAACTCCCTAACCTATAACCTAAATCAAAACCTATAACCATTCCCAAATCCCAAAACCTATAACCTAAACCTAACCTTTCCCTAAACCTATAACCTAAACTCAATTCCCTAAAGCTAAACCCACACCTAATCCTAATCTCAACTCCCTAACCTAAACCTAAACCATAACCCATTCACAAATCCAAAAACCTATAACCTAAACCTAAAACAAAACCATAACCTATAACCTAAACCCGAACCCATTCTCAAATCCCAAAACCTATAACCTAAACCCGAAGCCATTCTCAAATCCCAAAACCTATAACCGAAACCTAAACCTTAACCTAAACCTATAACCTATAATATAAACCAAAACCTATAACCTAAACCAAAACCAAAACCTATAACCTAAACCCGAACCCATCCTCAAATCCCAAAACCTATAACCTAAACCTAAACCTATAACCTATAACCTAAACCAAAACCTATAATCTAAACCAAAACCAAAACCTATAACCTAAACCCGAACCCATTCTCAAATCCCAAAACCTATAACCAAAACCTAAACCTAAACCTATAACCTATAACCTAAACCAAAACCTATAACCTAAACCAAAACCAAGACCTATAACCTAAACCCGAACTCATTCTCAAACCCAAAACCTATAACCTAAACCTAAACCTTAACATAAACCTATAACCTATAACCTAAATCAAAACCTATAACCATTCCCAAATCCCAAAACCTATAACCTATAACCTAAATCAAAACCTATAACCATTCCCAAATCCCTAAACCTATAACCTAAACCTAACCTTTCCCTAAACCTATAACCTAAACTCAATTCCCTAAAACTAAACCTACACCTAATCCTAATCTCAACTCCATAACCTAAACCTAAACCTAAACTTGAAAACCAAAACTTAAACCCAATCCCGAACATGAACCCGATTTCCTAAACCTAAACCCGAACTCATTCTCAAATCCAAAAACCTATAACCTGAACCTAAACCTTAACCTTAATCTTAACCTAAACCTAAAACCTAAAACCTAAACCAAAACCTATAACCTAAACCAAAACCTAGACCTAAACCTAAACCTATAACCTAAACTCAAATCCCTAAACCTTAACCTATAACCTAACCTAAACCTATACTTATAACCTAAAACTATTCCCAAATCCCAAAACCTATAACCTAAACCTAACATTTCCCTAAACCTATAACCTAAACTCAATTCCCTAAAGCTAAACCTACACCTAATCCTAATCTTAACTCCCTAACCTAAACCTAAACCTAAACTTGAAAACCAAAACTTAAACCCAATCCCGAACATGAACCCGATTTCCTAAACCTAAATCATAACCCATTCTCAAATCCAAAAACCTATAACCTAAACCTAAACCAAAACCATAATCTATAACCTAAACTCGAACCCATTCTCAAATCTCAAAACCTATAACCTAAACCCGAGGCCATTCTCAAATCCAAAAACCTATAACCTAAACCTAACTACCTAACCTAAACCTAAACCTAAACTTGAAAACCCAAACTTAAACCCGATCCTGAACCCGAAACCAGTTTCGTAAACCTAAACCTTAACCTATTCTCAATTCCCTAAACCTTAACCTACAACCTAACCTAAACCTAACTACCTAACCTAAACCTAGACCTAAACTTGAAAACCCAAACTTAAACCCGATCCTGAACCTGAACCCAGTTTCCTCAACCTAAACCTTAACCTATTCTCAATTCCCTAAACCATAACCTACAACCTAACCTAAACCTAACTCCCTAACCTAAACCTAAACTTGAAAACCCAAACTTAAACCCGATCCCGAACCCGAACCTGATTTTTCGAACCTAAACCTGAACCTATTCTCAATTCCCTAAACCTGAACCTACAACCTAACCTAAACCTAACTCCCTAACCTAAACCTAAACCTAAACTTGAAAACCCAAACTTAAACCCGATCCCGAACCCGAATCCGATTTCCTAAACCTAAACCTTAACCTATTCTTAAATCCCTAAACCTAAACATACATCTAATCCTAATCTCAACTCCCTAACCTAAACCTAAACCTAAACTTGAAAACCCAAACCTAAACCCGATCCCGAACCCGAACTCGAACCCGATTTCCTAAACCTAAACCTTTACCTATTCTCAAATCGCTAAACCTAAACCTACACCTAATCCTAATCTCTAACTCCCTAACCTAAACCTAAACCTAAACCTAAACTTGAAAACCCAAACCTAAACCCGATCCCGAACCAGAACCCGATTTCCTGACGTTTATTTTGGCCCTACAAACCATATGTGAGACCATTTCTTTTGTGTCAATTTCATTCCTCTTTGAGCTTTTATTAATTCATTAAGAAAAAAAGAAGAAAATGGTTATACATGATGCACTTCTTTCACTTTGTTTTTCTTTCCTCCAATGGTCATTCTGATTTATGAATGCCATGACTATTTGTAGGATGATGTAATATACGAAGTTGTTGCAGGAAGTTACTTTGTCATTACTAGAGGTTCATTTCGAGACGACTCTTCAAAGTACTACATAAATGACTGTGGAAGTAATTTTACAGAGGTCACTAAGAAATTGAAAGGAAAAGGAGTGGACTGGACAACAATCGGTTTTTTATTCTTCAGGTGGGTGATGGCTGAAAAAGGCCTATTTACTTGTGAAAAAAATATCAAACCGTCAAAATGTATCTTCTCTTTCAATTCTTTATCTTTGAAATTTCAGGGTGAAGTCGAGCAAATTTCTCTAATGAAGCCAAAGATTTATATTTTCAGCATTGTTGTAATTGTAATTGTAATTCATTGAATGAAGGATTGTAATTGATTGTAATTGTAATTGATTGAATGAAGGATTATAATTAATTGCAATTGTAATTGATTGAATGAAGGATTGTAATTGATTGTAATTGAATGAATGAAGGATTGTAATTGAATGAATGAATAATTGTAATTGATTGTAATGGAATGAATGAATGATTATGCAGGTGGTAATTGAATGAACAAATAATTGTATATATATTTTTTAATATAGAATTTGCTACGGATTATATCCGTAGCTGTTGTGAACTATAGCTACGGATTAAATCCCTAACTGTTATGCTTAAATCCGTAGCTGTTGTAACTTACAGCTACGGATATAATTGCTACGGCTTAGATCCGTAGCGGTTGTCAAATATAGCTACGGATTAAATCCGTAGTAGTGTAACCTATAGCTACGGACATAATTGCTACGGATTAAATCCGTGGCGATTTTGACCTATAGCTACGGATTAAATCCGTAGCTATAGGTTCCAGACCTATTGTTATGGCACCTACGACTACGGTCATGCTACGGACTAAATCCGTAGCTATAGGTCTATGGCTACGGATTTTATCCGTAGCCTTTACCCGTTTTTCTGGTAGTGTGCAAACACCGTCCCGTAACGTGGGAGTGAGTAGCTAACTCAGTGGAACAATAAAGCATAGGTTAACATGTTATCAAATCAATCAAGCAGTAATGATAAAGCAGTACAAGTCAAACATTTCTAACTACTCTTGTTAAGTGCAAAAATGAAATGACATGATGTTGTATGCCCTTGCCAAACCACCCTCAAGCGACATCATCTTACGTTCGCGAATGCTTAACTCCCTCAGTGCGCCACATCTACAAAGCACATGCGGTGCGATGATGCTCATGATTACCAAGTTATTATTAGTCCATTTCAACCAGCAGTATTGGGAAACTAAGGTACCTCCCTTGTATCATTCCCAAACATGATCCATTCTAGGATCGTCAATCCTAGCTAATCTCATACGATATTATGGTTTGAGAAGCGTAGTGAAGGCATCGCAAAGGGCTCGTCACCCGTCAGCGCTGATACAGATCTCACCGTATGCGGCTCAATTGCTGACCGTCAGCTCGAGTACAGGTCTCACCGTACTCGGCTCAATCACTAGCCGTCAGCTCGAGTACAGGTCTCACCGTACTCGGCTCCACTCATACTCTAGTTGCTGTGAAAGACTCGTCGCCAATCACAAACCCTTGGAGTATACTCGAAGATACTACGGAGGACTCGTCGCCCGTCAGCCCGAGTACAGGTCTCACCGTACTCGGCTCTCGCCGTAAGTATCGACAGCTCGAATACAGTGTCCCATACCACCGTATTCGGCTCACGAGTTTGGTTGCGCAATGGTCACTACGGGGAGGCACATGGCCCCAGCGTAGGCCGACAACTCGACCACGGTGTCCCATACCACCATGCCCAGCTCATGCGACTTAGCGGATCGAGGTACCATGGTTAAACGGGATCGCCACTGGTAAGTTTGGTACCCTAGGTTCAAGCAGTAGCGACCAAACATGGTGAACACACAAATACATTTCGGTTTACTTGACGAGCCTGACTAGCTCAAGCGCACCACAAGTTGAGCGATATGGAGTGCAAAAGCACTCCGTGTGGCCAACCACTATCGCCAACCGAAGTACGACTCGGGTTCGCCAGACACATCATTTGTGGCGATATGAATCTCAGCCACAACCGCAAGTCTGGTACTGAATGTTTGGACTATAGACATAGTCCCAAACTCAAACAGTTCTCATCGATAGCATGTGGAGTAAAGCATGATAAACAAGCAATATAAGCATGTTAGCAGGCATGTTATAAGCATGAAGTAAAGCATGTTGTGAAGCATGGTGTAAAGCACTATACAGATAAGGATACAATTACATACACATCACAAGTGAGTGGTTATAGTGAACCACTACATGGAGGGGATCCTACATGTCTCTAAGGGAGTCGGAAATCCCATATCAGCGCCTATCTAAGGCACTAACACTCAAGCATTTACACACACAAGCATTTACACAAACACTTAGAGTACGCTATTTCAACATACATGACGTATGTTAGCAAAACGCGTATTAGGGCTATTCTTTCGCCAAGCGGTTATTTTATCCGCGTATACCGTATTCATACAACAAATAATCATGACAATTATATTTCCAAAATTTGCACATACGCGGTATTTCTAGAATACACAATTTCAACATACTTGACATTTACAAGTGAACATGTATTTCAGCGATTCCTTTCGCCAAACTAGTATTTTATCCATATATTATATAATCATACATTAAATAAACATGTCAAACATTTTCCCGAAAAAAATACGTATACGGTATTTCTACGTATATCTAGAGTATGTGAAATTCCATATTCTACAACGTTAATCGAAACAGGAAACGGAAAGCACTTTGTACATGTGCATTTACATGCAGATCATGAATCTATCATTATCTGACATTGAAAGCGTTAAAAAACGTAACTTATACACTTAAAGTCCTCACCTTTGCCCTTGGAATCCCAACGAATCAGCAAGGGTAGTAGAGCTTCCGTATACGGGAGTTTTCTAGCCTAAAGAGCAGAATCAATTAGCCTTTTCATAACCTACAACCAACCTACATCAAATCAGACCTAGGGTTAGGGTTTCTCACCTTAGAACGGAGTGGATACCGTCGGGAGAGCGCCTGGAATGAGGCGGTGTAGGCCGTGTGATGAATGAAGGCAGCAGGAGGAAGATCTCCCACAAATTCCAAGCTATTCTCTCTCCTTTCTCTCTCTCTCTCTAGGGTTTTTCTCCCAAATTCGTATGGCTGTGAGAGGGGCTGTTCTAAGCCCCTTTTATAGCCAAAAACATTTCCAAAATAGACTCAGGTTCAAGGGTTACTGCTAATATAGGATATTCGCGACTTTTCCAGCTCAAAAGAGAGGTTCTGGTAACCCTCCTTGAGCCAAACGTCAGACTTAAGCTCACCACCTATGGATCTACGTGGGATTACGTTTTCGACTCGATCGGATTCCCAGATCGCACGTGGCGGACCACTTTCAGTTCAACGGTCAGTGGGCCACGATCAGAAATTCCAAGTACATGTAAATGTTCCTGAAATTTCTCTTAATCCGAGGGTGTAATTTGGTCTGATTCTGACGGTCAGGTTGCTTAATACTGACACGCAACCGAATGATGTCAGATCACTATTCCTGATATTTATTTTGGGATGGGAATAGTGTTTTTCACACACCCTCGCTCCGGATCAAAACGAATGGCCGTGGGACATCGGCCGGATCTAATTTTTGAGATGATTGTCAAGCCCAGTGCGGCGATCCTAGTTCCTTAGCTTCGTGTTAATCGGACTCCCGATGTGCGATCTAGACCTATTACGAAGTTTCGTTTCATTCCCGAGAGCAGCCGGGAAATGAGTTTGGTTCTAAACTTTAGGGTAACCTAGAGTCACTGATTCTGCAAGTTTTGGGTCTTGCAGATCGTATTTAAAGCGATCCCAACGGATTTCATGGCTAACTGAGTTTAGTACTTAGTTAACTTTGTTAAATTTCTAAAGGATTTAACCCTAATTGATTTCTGGTTGAGGTGATACTCGAGCCAATGTACGGAAGTTTACGGGTCGTTACAATTTATTTTATAATTAACTTATAATATCACTTAAAGACCATTAGCACTCAATGTTAGTTTATACTGGGGTGGACCAGTCTAGTTATGGTGGGACCAAGTGCGGGCCGCCAAGCCAAATGGTTGTTTACACTTAAAGGCGGTCCGTGCAAGCCATACAGCGACCGTGAAAGGTCAGAAAAATCTAAAACTTGGGGTGGTCGTTGGCCTCACTGGGCTTGTGGTCCATCGCGGACTGCGGACCCAATGGACACCCAGAATTGGGATCTGCCATTTGCCAAAAGCACCCCACCAAAGCCAGATTGAAATCTAGCACTCGCAAATAAAACTGAGACTCTGGGCATTCCAGCCGTCAGATTTCTTTCAAATTTACGGTGATGGTTCAATGTATTTTTCTCCACCAGTCCACCAAATCTGGGACCCGATCATGGATCGGTGACCCTTGATTGCAAACCGGACCCGTACGATCAAACCCCATATCCGATCGCTCCTAAATTTTGCATGGCCCTTCATCAGGCCATGGAGCACCTATCCTATAAGTTTCATGGCCGGGAGCCTTCAGAACCGCTCCAATCAACGAAATGGGTCCCACAGGGCCATTTGAAGGTCGGAATCGTATACTCAGACCCCATGTCCGTTCATCTGTTTGTTCTCAGATTTTATATGGCCCCTCACCGGGTCATAAGGCACAGTTTGGTGTGTCAGAGGGGTGTTGGGGTGGCCCCCACACAGATATGGAGTCCCATAGGGTTATTTTGGGAAATTGAGGAAGCTTAGGGTCAAAGGGGCCAAGTCTAGGAAACAAAACCCTAGCTCTCTCATATCTCCCTCATTTCCTACAACCACCAAAGAGAGAAAAAGGGGAGCAAGAGAGAAGGAGATGGTAGTGTGAGTGAAGGAGAGCTTGGGTGGACCTTAGAGCAAGGTGGGGCCCAAGGAAGCTCAACCTTGCAACTCCCTACCCCTCCTCCAAGAAGAAACTCTCCGTTATAACCCCAAATTCGTTCGTTAGCGATCTAGGTAAGAACCTCTCACCCTTTCTTCTTGACATCCGAGTATTAAGAAAGGATTGGCATAAAATTTCTCACATGCAAGGATTGGTTTTAAGGATTCCGGCCGATCTACCCCAAAATCCATATCTCCTAGGTCGTTTTCAAGCCTCCATCGAATCCAAGGTGTGGACTATTGCTCTTAGGTGGCCCAGCACCAATTTTAGTATGGGTTTAATGATTTTGAATGCTTGGATAATATATTTGAAATTTTAGAGAAACCCTAGGGATTATATGTTTGTTGGAGTTGTTTGGATGTGCATGCTTACCTCTCAAACTTGATATAGATCTTGCCTTTCATATGATATTATGCATGGATGATAATATGCTCATATTTGGTTGATTCTTTTCCCTCATATGTGGTGCTTCATTGTGTGTGTGATTATTTACACTTGTACTCATGATTTCTCAAGATGGAGGAAGTGTTTAACTTCCTCACACAACCCACGCGCTCACATGCACTTTATTTTCGTGATAATATTTGTTGGCTTGATAGAAGTATTCGCTTTGTATGCTTAAGATGCATGAGAATATGATATTGATGTGCTAGTCGATAACATGGGTAGTGGGCATGTTGTAGACCCCCTTCACTCCCTTGGGTTGGTCAAGAACATGACGAGTGACAGTGGTCCCTTCGGTAGGACTATGCTAGGGCTATATCCGTGGGTTTGAACGGGAGTGTTCGTGTGGCCGTAGTTCGATTACACGGGTCTCTTGTGCCCAAGGTCACTCGTCTCATGCTCGCTTGACTCGTGCGGTCTAGCCTACTATCTGACTAACCCTATTTGTTAACCATGTGTGCTCACCTATGTATGGAACCTGAACCACCCTGCAACCATTGTAGCCCATTGATAATCTACTTGAAACTGGTCCACAGCCTCATGAGCCGGGCATGGTGGAATGGGACACTGTGTCCGAGCTGTCGGCCTACGCTGGGGTACCGCGCCTCCCCGTAGTGACCGCGAGTGATCCCTTCCTTTCGGCACTCATGTGCTTGGAGTCGGGGACGAGGACCCAGACGGGATCACGAACCACGGGGACTCGGCCTCACGCGTTAATGGGGCCTTGACCTCGCAACTAGCTTAGGGCATTGATACGTAGGGTGAATCAGATTCCCCAACCAGCTGGATGAATGGACTTAACTAATAACTCGTCTAACACGATCGCATTGCATCGCATTAGTTAGGGTGGCAACTCGGTAGTCGAGGTCGCTCTGAGGGAGTGTTGCCATATGCGATCGTTCGATGGAGTCGCTCGAGGGAGCGTTGTAGCGAGGGCATACATCATATCATCCCGCATGCATGCATTTAAATAAGAGTTGCTAGGTGTTGATGATTCTCTACTTTTCATTAAGTTCATATTAAAATTGATGCTTGTTAAAACTTGAGACCAATAGTTCACACTGAGTTGATCACTCACTCCCACTCTGGGACGGTGTTTTAAAACACCAACCAGACTCTCTCATAGATGCAGGAGATGCAGAGCAGATGGAGCGTGGGGATGCTACTTTCGACGAGGGGCTGTCATACTTCCAACTAATGGACGGCTCTCAGTCAGCTGGAGAGGCGGGATCGGATCATTGGCTCTATCCATTTGGATCCACTATTCTTTTGCAATTTTGTTGGGCGACGCCTTGGGCGGCCCGTATACATTCTTTGGGACCTGTTCATATATACAAATATATCTTCTTCTTTTCAGTAGACTTACGTGATTGTGTTTCATGCTCCAGAATATTCCAAATTGCGCATTTAAGCTTGATTAACCATAAAACCATAAAATGTATGATAAGTGACACTCGGGAACTCAGGAGTCAAGCGTATGCATGACATCCAATTTTCTGAGGCGTTACAGATGGTATCAAAGCAATAGTTTGGAATCCTTTGGGCCATGGGTCATGAACTCACCAACGTGTCCGCTGACTTGAGAGGAAACACAATAACGATACATAAACGATAGGAAACGCAACGAGGACTTAGAATGGTAGGAACCATCCTAGAACCAGAACCGGCGATCTTAGACGAACGGTAAGACTTCCCAGGGATTAGGGATGTATAGCAAGAGAAGATAGCGATGCTAGAGAATGAGTCCGGAAGTCTTGCAAGACCTCAGCCCATAGGTTGAAACGAGCCGGAGACTAAATGATTTGACAGTCAAAACCATTGTCCTAGACCAAATGAGTGAACATCAGGCCAAATTTGATAGATTAGACTCATTTGGGGATAAAGAGTTGGGGGTGAACGAAAATTTACTGAAAAATAGAGAAACTGGAATAAAACTGAGTTTTAGCCACTAACTAGGGGGAATCTCATGAAACCAGTAGGCCCATTGTGTATATCAACTCGTTCTACCCCAATATCATATATGGCACTTTCCGGGGAGCTTTTCTGACGCCCGGGAATGTCGAAAGAAATCTGGGCCAATAATCGGCGAGGCCACACCACCAACGGTCCAGAGGACCGTGTGGCCCCTGCCACCCACGTGCTCACCCCGCCGCTTGCCCCGCCACCCACGTTGTCACCCCGCCGCAATTTCTGTAATTTTTGGTCAACTTCAAAAATCCATATCTCCTTCGTTACAACTCCGATTTAGGTGATTCAAAAGCCAGATTGAAGCTTGATAAGTCTAGTTTCATATAAAAATAAGTAAAAAATATAATATAATTTTTAATATAATTAAATATGGGTTGTTGTGACAACTATCTAAAAAAATATTAATTTCAGATAGTTGTTGCTCCTTGAATTTTAATAATTTGTCTATAACTCCAAATGATATGAAATTTGGTGGGATTACTTAAAACTTGATGATAAATCATCATAAAAATTTTTAAAATAATTCATTTACTAAAAGTAAAAGAAGCGGACCCCAAAAACTTGGTCCTCCCCCCTTTGCAACACATACACGTGTGGGGCCCACCTTTCTTACTATTTAGGGATGCTTAAAACTCATTCCCTCTATTTCCACTACATTCCATCCCCTCTAAACCCTCTCCAAAACCCCAACACACATTTTCCTCCTCTCTTACTCTCTCACCCTAAATCTTCCCTAACCCATCTTCTTCTTCTTCTTCACATCCTCTTATCTCCCTAATTCATTCTTTCCTTTCCTCTCCTTCCACTACTCTCCATTCTCCCAATCCATCTCCAAACTTCATTTCCAAGATCCACCAAGCCTAACCCATACTCATTCTAAAACCCAATCCTTCAAACCATCTTCTTCTCTTTTTCAAAACCCATTTCTTTTGTTTATTCCCACCTATTCACTCTCAACTCATTTCCCAAATCCCTCTCATCACCCATATTTCCTTCTAGACCCATTCACCAAAACCCCACTCCTTTCACTCTCTTCTCCCCATTTCCAAAGTTCACTTCCCACAACCTACCTCAAGACCATCCTCAACTTCATTTTCCCAAACACCATTCCAATATCACTTTCAAAGCTCATTCCTAAAACAAACTCCCAAAACCATTTCATCCCCATTTCCTAAAACCCATCTCAAATCCCAATCTCTACTCAAACCCCATATCCTCAACTCACCTTCCATTTCATCTTACACAACCTCATCTCAAACCCATTACCAAATTTCATTTTTCAAACCCTTCTCAAATCCATTCACACCCAAAACTCATTTCCATTTCTCAACTCTTATTCTAAAAGTCATCCCTAAGACCATTCCTCCAACAATCCACCCACATTCCTCACACCCAAATCCTTCCTAACTGAGGAAAATGTCGTTCCTAGTGACCCTCATCTCCTTTTTCACCATTCCGACGATTCTTTCCTTTATGGGGAGGAAGCGCCCCCACTTTCGCCCGACTCAGACGAGTAGCCCCACGACCTTACTAACGACTAGTAGTTTGTTAATGCGGTTAGGTCTAATGCATGTATTGAAGGATGGTTAGGACCTTTGCTTAATTAGCTTGTATTTCTGTTGCGTCTAGCCTATCTAGTAATGCTTGAAATCCATGTTGTAACATGTAATTGGCTATACCTATGGCATTTTGAAATTTATGTGAATGTATGGATTGTTTTGGAATTTTCTTGTCGTCTTGTGAATGCTTGTATGAATAATGGCCTTACTGCGTCCATATTAGCGTTATTAGCACTCTAAACATCCAGAATACCCTAGAACTTTCAACTATTCATTCATTCTTGAAATTTATGAAACCAAAGTGTAATCTGCTCATAACCCACTAACCATAACATTGAAATGGTAATTCACATAAAATTTTGTGCCTTTAGAAACTTGTTAGGACGATGTTTGACCATAGGCATAATAAGAGATTCATTAATTACTAATTTGGACATGAATTAAAAAGAGGACTCCATTTGACAAAGACCCGAGCGACAACCTTAAAAATAGGAGATTTTAACCTTTCAAGGATATGAGATATTTCCTAAGCATTTAGGTTGATCAGACTATGAAATTACGGGACTATACACTTGCGAAGTATTCGCGGCTTGACCCAATTCTCAATCCTGAGCGACTACCAACGAACTCACTACTTTGACCGAACAGAAGACCAGGATCCATCAGGATTCAGAAGGGATACAACGGGTTATCTGCCTTGATCAGGCGGACAATCGACGTATCGGATTTGAGCCTACCACAACTGTTTATCAGTACTAGCTTCATCATAAAGAGTAGAATATGCCACCTTTAGGTAAACTGTATCAACAACTACATTGTACGATAATAATGATTTTGACATTCGTTTTTAAACCTCAAATGTGAAAACTTTTAAGGGGGGTAGAATATATTAAGGAAGACTAGTACAGTTAGTATGCACCCTACCACGCATATAAACCTCAAATCAATAAAACTTAGGCAAATGAAATGATAATATCTACTCTTAGGCAATTTCGGGGACGAAATTGTTTTTAAGGGGGGTAGATTGTAACATCCCGGATTTTTACTCTTTTGGATTCCCAAAAAAAAAATCCTTAAATTTATTTTGTAATTAACTTATAATATCACTTAATGACCATTAGCACTCAATGTTAGTTTATACTGGGGTGGACCAGTCTAGTTATGGTGGGACCAAGTGCGGGCCGCCAAGCCAAATGGCTGTTTACACTTAAAGGCGGTCCGTGCGAGCCATACAGCGACCGTGAAAGGTCAAAAAAATCTAAAACTTGGGGTGGTCGTTGGCCTCACTGGGCTTGTGGTCCATCGCGAACTGCGGACCCAGTGGACACCCAGAATTAGGATCTAGCACTTGTCAAAAGCACCTCACCAATGCCAAATTGAAATCTGGCACTTGCAAATAAAACTGAGACTTTTGGCGTTTCAGCCATCGGATTTCTTCCAAATTTGCGGTGACGGTTCAATGTATTTTTTTACACCCGTCCACCAAATCTGGGACCCGATAGTGGATCGGTGACCGTTGATCGCAAACCAGACCCGTACGATCAAACCCCA
The DNA here is from genome assembly GCA_021015155.1 of Magnolia officinalis. Taxonomy (NCBI): domain Eukaryota; kingdom Viridiplantae; phylum Streptophyta; class Magnoliopsida; order Magnoliales; family Magnoliaceae; genus Magnolia; species Magnolia officinalis. The sequence goes on from JAJHSJ010000008.1 coordinate 65,709,899, forward strand.
TATCCGATCGCTCCCAAATTTTGCATGGCCCTTCATCAGGCCATGGAGCACCTATCCTATAAGTTTCATGGCCGGGGGGCCTCCAGAATCGCTCCAATCAACGAAATGGGCCCACAGGGCCACTTAAAGGTCTGAATTGTATACTCAGACCCCATGTCCGTTCATCTGTTTGTTCCCAGATTTTATATGGCCCCTCACCGGGCTATAAGGCACCTACACACAAAGTTTGGTGGTCAGAGGGGTGTTGGGGTGGCCCCCACACCCATATAGAGTCCCATAGGGCTATTTTGGGAAATTGAGGAAGCTTAGGGTCAAAGGGGCCAAGTCTAGGAAACAAAACCCTAGCTCTCTCATATCTCCCTCATTTTCTACAACCACCAAAGAGAGAAAAAGCGAGAGCAAGAGAGAAGGAGATGGTATTGTGAGTGAAGGAGAGCTTGGGTAGACCTTAGAGCAAGGTGGGGCCCAAGGAAGCTCAACCTTGCAACTCCCTACCCCTCCTCCAAGAAGAAACTCTCCGCCATAACCCCAAATTCGTTCGTTGGCCATCTAGGTAAGAACCTCTCACCCTTTCTTCTTGACATCCGAGTATTAAGAAAGGATTGGCATGAAATTTCTCACATGCAAGGATTGGTTTTAGGGATTCCGGCCGATCTACCTCGAAATCCACATCTCCTAGGTCGTTTTCAAGCCTCCATCAAATCCAAGGTGCGGACTATTGCTCTTAGGTGGCCTAGCACCAATTTTAGTGTGGATTTAATGATTTTGAATGCTTGGATGTTATATTTGAAAGTTTAGAGAAACCCTAGGGATTATATGTTTGTTGGAGTTGTTTAGATGTACGTGCTTAGCTCTCAAACTTGATATAGATCTTGCCTTTCACATGATAATATGCTCATATTTGGTTGATTCTTTTTCCTCATATATGGTGCTTCATTATGTGTGTGATTATTTACACTTGTACTCATGATTTCTTAAGATGGAGGAACTGTTTAACTTTCTCACACAACCCACACACTCACATGCACTTTATTTTCGTGATAATATTTGCTGACTTGATAGAAGTATTCACTTTGTATGTTTGAGATGCATGAGAATATGATATTGATGTGCTAGTTGATAGCATGGGTAGTGGGCATGTTGTAGACCCCCTTCACTCCCTTGGGTTGGTTAGGAACATGATGAGTAACAGTAGTCCCATCGGTAGAAATATGTTAGGGCTATATCCGTGGATTTGGGAAGGTGTGTTCGTGTGGTCGTAGTTCGACTACATGGGTCTCTTATGCCCGAGGTCACTCGTCTCACGCTCGCTTGACTCGTGCGGTCTAGCCTACTATCTGACTAACCCTATTTGTTAATGTAACATCCCGGATTTTTACCAACCTGGAAATTAGACGTCCTTAGGCGATGGTTCAATCCTAACACAGGTTTAACTTCTCAAACGCTCAATTAAAGCCTCAAATTCCTTTTTAAATCATTTTCTTCACAAATCCCACCCTTCACTACCTTGTGCTTTCAATTTTTCAAAGCACTTTCACCCTAGACACTATCTTAAACTAGCTAAGTAGTAAAACTTGGATCACTTTATATACAAATTGCAAAGGCCTAAGTACCATCTCAACCAGAAAACAATTAGGATTAAATCCTTTAAAAATTTAACAAAGTTAACTAAGTGCAAAACTCGATTAGCCATGAAATCCGTTGGGATCGCTTTAAATACGATCTGCAAGACCCAAAACTTGCAAAATCAGTGACTCTAGGTTTCCCTAAAGTTTAGAACCAAACTCATTTCCCGGCTGCTCTCGGGAATGAAACGAAACTTCGTATGAGGTCTAGATCGCACATCGGGAGTCCGATTAACACGAAGCTAAGGAACCAGGACCGCCCCACTGGGCTTGACAATCATCTCAAAAATCAGATGATTCCGATGTCCCACGGCCATTGTTTTCACTCCGGAGCGAGGGAGTGTGAAAAACACTATTCCCATCCAAATGAAAATATCTGGAATAGTGATCTGGCATCTTTTGGTTGCGTGTCAGTATTAAGCAACCTGACCGTCGGAATCAGACCAAATTACACCCTCGGATTAAGAAAAATTTCAGGAACATTTACATGTACTCAGAAATTCTGATCGTGGCCCACGGACCGTTGAACTGAAAGTGGTCCGCCACGTGCGATCTGGGAATCCGATCGAGCCGAAAACGTAATCCCACGTAGATCCGTAGAGGGTGAGCTTAAGTCTGACGTTTGGCTCAAAGAGAGCCACCAGAACATACCTTTTGAGCTTGGAAAGTGGCGAACTGCCTACATATGCAGCCACCCTTGAACCTGAGTCTATTTTGGACATGTTCTTGGCTATAAAGGGGCTTAGAACAGCCCCTCTCACAGCCATACGAATTTGGGTCCAAACCCTTAGAGAGAAAGAGAGAAAAGAGAGAGAAAGTTTTGGAGATCGAGGCCGATCTTCCCCCTGCTGCTTCCACTCCTCCCACGGCCTACACCGCCCTATTCCAGGGGATTTCCCGGCGGTTTCCACCCCATTTGAAGGTAAGAAACCCTAACCCTAGGTCTGATTTGAGCTTGATTAGTGATAGGTTATGGAAAGACTAATTGAATGCACTCTTTAGGCTAGGAAACTCCCGTATACGGAAGCTCCAACACCCTTGCTGATTTGTTGGAATTCCAAGGGCTGAGGTGAGGACTTTAAGCGTATAAGTTATGTTTTTCAACGCTTTCAATGTCAGATAATGATAGATTCATGATCTGCATGCAAATGCACATGTACAAAGTGCTTTCCGTTTCCTGTTTCGATTAGCGATAAAGAATATGGATTTTCACATACTCTAGATATACGTAGAAATACCGTATACGTATTTTTCTTGGGAAAATGTTTGACATGTTTATTTAATGTTTGATTATATCATGTGTGGATAAAATGCTAGTTTGGCGAAAGGGATCGCAAAAATACATGTTCATGTGTAAATGTCATGTATGTTGAAATTGCGCATTCTAGAAATTCCGCATACGTGCGGATTTTGGAAATGTAATTGTCATGATTAATTGTTGTATGAATACGGTATACGCGGATAAAATAACCGCTTAGCGAAAGAATAGCCCTAATACATGTTTGCTAACATACACTATGTATGTTGGAATAGTGTATTCTAAGTGTTTGTGAAAATGGCTGAATGAGTATAGAATTCTCATTCGTGCTCGCCATGACTAATTGTCATGGATATATGATTGTTGTAATGGCGATACCCCTTTGACGAAAGGATTTGCCCTAAATCACGCCACGGCCTGTATACACTATATGTGCTAAAATGTGTGGCCCAAGTATTTGTGAAAATAGCTGAATGAATATGGAACTTGGGTTCCTGCGTGCCATGACTATCCGTCGTGGGTGTACGCGTGTTATGATTGGGGCAACTCCCTAGTGAAAGGATTTGGCCTAATGCCTGTGATCGACATATGTCATGTATGTTGATGTATGTTTGTTTAAGTGTTTCTTGAAATGTCTGAATGAGCAGTAGTAGTTAGCAAATTGTAATGTATAAGGGTGTTGAGATATGATTCTCAACCTCTTTTAACTATGTGTATGATCTCCTTTGATAGTTGTGTGATTAGGAATTGAACATGTACAAATTCATGCTTGTGTTGTGATTCATAACATGCTCAACTGCTTTATGATTTTAACTATGTAATGCATATGTTTAAATTTATATTTATGTTGTATGATCCGTCATGGGTGATGGGGGAGCGGAGCAACGAGTGCGTGCAACAGCCCTGGCAGCCCTAAACGGATAATACCAGACCTTGACTGTATGAGTTGAATCTTGATCCATTACTGCTTTATTTATCTGCAATTGATTGTGTTTAGGGCTATGATTATGGCCCAGACAATCGGTAACGAGATTGAACTCGTGGCTGAGATTCATTTGCCACGTGGGATGTGTTCGACGAACTCGAGTCGTGCGTTGCCTGTCGGCAGTGGCTAGGCCACACAAAGTTGTTTATGTACTTCATGTCGTGCAGCTCAACGGGCGATCGTGCTAGTCGAGCTCGTCAAGTAACCCGATCTGCCTTATGCATGTTCACCCTGTTTGGACGCTACTGTTTGAACCTAGGGTACCAAACTTACCAGTGAAACCCCCTTTTAACCATGGTACTTCAATCCGCTAAGACGCATGAGCTGGGCATGGTGGTATGGGACACCGTAGTCGAGCTGTCGGCCTACGCTGGGGCCATGTGCCTCCCCGTAGTGACCATTGCGCAACCAACTCGTGAGCCGAATACGGTGGTATGGGACACTGTATTCGAGCTGTCGATACCTCGGCGAGAGCCGAGTACGGTGAGATCTGTGCTCGTGCTGACGGGCGACGAGTCCTCCGTAGTATCATCGAGTACACTCCAAGGGTCTGTGATTGGCCACGAGTCTTTCACAGCAACTAGAGTGTGAGTTGAGCCGAGTACGGTGAGACCTGTACTCGAGCTGACGGCTAGTGATTGAGCCGAGTACGGTGAGACCTGTACTCGAGCTGACGACCAGCAATTGAGCCGCATACGGTGAGATCTGTATCCGCGCTGACGGGTGATGAGCCCTTTGCGATGCCTTCACTACGTTTCTCAAACCATAACATCGTATGAGAATAACTAGGATTGACGACCCTAGAATGGATCATGTTTGGAAATGATACAAGGGAGGTACCTTAGTTTCCCAATACTGCTGTTTGAAATGGACTAATAAAAACTTGGTAATCATGAGCATCATCGCACCGCATGTGCTTTGTAGATGTGGCGCACTGAGGGAGTAAGCATTCGCGAACGTAAGATGATGTCGCTTGAGGGTGGTTTGGCAAGGGCATACAGCATCATGTCATTTCATTTTCGCACTTAACAAGAGTAGTTAGAAATGTTTGATTTGTACTGCTTTATCATTACTGCTTGATTGAATTGATAACATGTTAACCTATGCTTTACTGTTCCACTGAGTTGATCACTCACTCCCACGTTACGGGACGGTGTTCCGAACACCTACCAGATTTGTTGAGTTTTAGGTGATGGCGATGCTTATGAAGCAGAGCCGGACTTCTATAATGTGGAGGAGGAGTTCTCCTACATGTAACTTTCTGACAGGCCAATGAAGACCTGGTATTGTATTGACGGGGTTATGGTTCTTGGGATAGAAGGCATTACACTTCCTCACATTTGGTAAATTTTAGAACTGCACTTGTATTTATTTAACCTGGTAATGTTATCACACTCTGGAGACTCATCATAAGTTATATATTTTATCTATCTATCACAGTCTTCCGCTTGCAAATTTAACTGTCTCTAGAGTATGATATGCTGTTTTGGCTTAATCTCACTCATGTTCAATGCACGAATACAGTCAACATTCAATCATCATTCATTTTGTTGCATAAGTGATGTTCTGGAACTCGGGAGTTGAGATTATACTCGACCCCCGATTTTCAGGGCGTTACAGTTAACCATGTGTGCTCACTTATGATATCAATATGGACAATATTTTTAATGAAATGGATTCTGACTCTGGGAATGATCCTAACTTTGAACCATCTGATTTCAATGCTCATCTAAGTGCATTAGAGGAGAAGGTAGAGAATATGAATGTTGGCCACAATCAGCAATTCAAAAATATGCGCAAGTATTTTAGGCGCTTACAAAAAGGTCTTCATCAAATTGATCCTACCATTCCTGGTCCTTCCTCTGGATCGGATTGAGTTTTTAACTCTTTGGTCCGTAATAACTATAATACTTTTTCTTTCTATGGTTATGTTAAACTTTATCTGTCTTGACTTTATCACTCCTTATGCTATGTTTCGTACTCTTAACTTTCAATCTTTCTAACTTTATGACTTGCTCATTACTTTCCTGTCTTTTCAATCCTATTTGTGTTTCTTCTTTTGTCATATTTTGACAAAAAGGGGGAGAAATTTGAGAATTTTCTATGGGTTATGCTTATGATGTGAATGGGATGGTTGAGGTATACTACTAAGGGGGAGTTACACAAGAGAAGTTAAGTGGTGGTGCATGAGTTTGTATGTTGTATGCTAGTTCATGACAACTGGTGCATGATTCGTTAATATACATGTTGCTAGTTCATGACAACTGGTGCATGATTCGTTAATATACATGTTGCGTGCCTTTCTTGTTGAAGTATGTTCTGTCACAAATTTGACAAAGGGGGAGATTGTAAGTGATATGGTTTGATTCCTCTTTGATTATCAAATTTTGTGTGTCAAAACCTCTGTATGTGTCTTGTGTTTATATCTTGATAAAATTGTTCGAGACACCATGTCAAGAAGTTGAATTCCTCAAGCTAGTTCAAGCTACAAGATAGAAGATATTAAAGAAGAATTCAAGCTCAAGTTCACGTGTACTCAAGGTCAAGAATCAAGCATACTTTGGGACTCAAGTGCAACTCAAAATAATATTGATTTCAAAGCTTGTGAAGTAGTCAAGTTGCATCAAGAAGAACTCAAGCTTCACAATGATCAAAGTCTAAGCAAATGAAGTTTTCAATGTCCATACTTCTTGTCCCAGGTATGATAAACCTTAGATTGACCTTAGGGTAGGTCACTTTGGCTACATAATTTATTTAAATATTATTACATGAATTTGGTCTATTCTAAGACTATTCTTAGACCTTGTTCGACCAGTCCTAGCACTGGTTCGACCAGTCTAAGAAGTTTCAGGACCAGTCCTAAAATTGTTGAAATTTATTAGATTTTCTAGTTCGGCTACGACCAGTCCTGGAGTCTACTCGACCGGTCGTGGGATGGTCTCGACTCGACCTTCGACCAGTCGTAAAGCTACGACTCAAACACCAGCGACTAAATCAATTGTCGCACGACCAGTCGTAGAGGGGTCTTGACCGGTCGTGGACTGCCTTCGACCAGTCATGGACTGCCTAAGACCGGTCGTACAATGGTTTGATCCGATCGCGCTCAAAAATTCAAAAATCTGTTTATCCTTCGACCAGTCGTGGTGACCCTAGGACTAGTCGAAGACGAATTTCTGCAGCTATAAATAGCACACAATTTTCAGAGTTTTTCATTAAAAATTAAGTGAATTCAAGGCTCCACTCTGAGCTAAGTTTGTATTTGTTTTTAAGCTATATTGTGCATAATTCTATTTCCTTTTGTTAGCTTATTGTTATTTAATTTTGATTTGTATTCCAATCTGATTAGAAAACGGGAAAATTCTTAATTTCTTCTTCACGGAATCAAAATCAAATACTGTTAGCCTTAAGTTGATTAAATTTAAAATCAGTTAGAACTTAGAACCATTGTAAAGTGAGTATTGGACATTGAACTTCCATATTCGAACTTCTACTCTGATTGGTTCTTTCGGGCTGCTACAAGAGGAGAAATCCAGGTATTTTACAATTCTGTAAAATTTCTATTCCTTTGGTTTTTCTTTGGGATTTGCCAGAAAAAATTCCATTTGTGTGATTATCTGAGGAGAGCCAGAAAACTCAGAAGGAGGGGTTTTTGGATTGTGTAAGCCCAAGTTAAAAAGACACAATTGTGAAGGTTTTAGGTGAACCTGTGAAACCTATTTTGATAGTGAACACTAATACCCCGTGTGTGAGGATATTAGGAGTGAAGTAGCATTCTGTGTGGCTATTGTTTAACAGTTGGTGAACACACAGGCGAACTACTATAATTCTTTGTCTTGTAGATTGAATGCTTGCTTAATCTTTTACATTTTATCATTCAAAGCTATGGAATGTATATATGGCTGTGAATGTTGTAAATATTTACATTTCAAGCAAGCGTGGGGAATGTTGTAATAGTTTGGATTTAAATTTCAGCAATTTATTTCTAGCTATTCCTTTATTAAGTTTGAGCTTCAATTTCTTTAATTGTTCTTGTAAGGTTGCCCTGCCATTTGTATGGTGCATGGTTGTCCTGAGAACAATCAATATTTGAAATTGTTTTTTATTCTTCCAGTTTGAATTTATTTATTTCTCTACGATTTGAGTTCTTGATACAAAGACCTTTCTAGAAATCAGGTTGTCCTACCATAAACTTTGGTTTTTGGTGTAAGGTTGTCCTTAGAACAACTTTTGTATCAATCTCTCAATACTTGTTCATTGAGGTTGCTATTCATTTCAGTATTGTAAATTGATTTACTGTATTTGGCTATCTTGTTATTTAATTCCGCTGTAATTATCTTAAATTTGGTATAGTCCTATTCACCCTCCCTCTAGGACATATAGCTTGGTCATTTCAGATTTGACAATCAGTGTCCGAGCAGACGACCTGAGAGCAGGTTTAGCTCATACACCCCTCTCAATGCCACTCCCGAACAGGTCCTCATAGAAGTCTGGAACAAACAACTCCTTAAGTGGTCGAACAAGATGAAATCTGATGCTGACAAATGTGACAAACGGAAGTACTGCCACTTCCACTATGATTACAGTCACTCCACCAGCGACTGCTTTGATCTAAAGGAGGAGATCAAAACCCTCATCCGTAATGGATACTTACGAGAATACATTAATAGGCGAGAGGAACGGGCAGATCACAGAAACAAACAATCTATCAACAACAAAGCTACTAGGGAGATCCGTACCATCTTTGGAGGACCCGCTGGAGGTGGAGACTCGAACCGAGTATGAAGAGCTCATGTTCAAAGTATCAATCATGGCGGCTTGGAACATCAGGTTCACATCACCAGCAGACTTCCGGAAGAACAAAAAATAGCATCCTGTGAGCTGACCTTCATCGAAGAGGACACCTGACGTATCCACCAACGCCATGATGATGCGTTGGTAGTGACCATGACAATAGCCAACTGAAAAGTATTTTGGATATTGGCGAACACCGGCAGCTCGGTTGATATCCTCTTAGCTAAAGACTTCGACAAGATGGAAGTCGGGAAGCCCCAACTTCGACCCATCAAAACTCCCTTGCTTGAATTTGATGGCGACAGGGTCACATCCGAAGGGTCCATATTGCTTCCTATCACGGTGGGAGAAGGGTAGAATCAGACGACAACCATAGTCAACTTCTTTGTGGTCGATTTTCCTTCTGTTTACAACATCATCCTCGAACGACTGTCCCTTAACACCCTACGTGTTGTGGTATCTACACACCACCTGGTGATGAAATTCCCGACCGAGCATGGTGTCGAAATGGTCAGAGGAGATCAACAAGAAGCAAGTCAATGTTATTTTACTGCCTTGAGGGCGCAACATCAGATAATGGAAATTACCTCATACGATCATCAAGAAGAATCAGTAGAAAGAGGGTCCCCAGTCAAGGACCTCGTACTCGTCCCCCTTACCGATTCCGACCTGACTCGGATGGTTCAGGTCGATTGGTTCATCACTGGATCCAGCTCTACAGGACGAGCATATAAGCCTCCTCAGACAACATGATGACATGTTCGCCTGGTCTCATCAAGACATGCCCGGCATCGACCCAAAAGTCATGATCCACAAAATAAACGTGGACCCTGATCACCATCCAGTGAGGCAAAAACAACGAGCCTTTAAACCAAAATAATGCGCCATCATTGGAGAAGAGGTACGCAAGCTGCTCGAAGCGGGCTTCATTAAAGAGATATACTACCCCAACTAGATCGCAAACGTCGTCTTTGTAAAAAAGTCCAACGAAAAGTAGCGGGTCTATGTTAATTACACTGATCTAAACAAAGCCTGCCCCAAGGACAAGTTTTCCCTCCCACGGATCGACCAATTAGTCAACAGCACTGCCAAGCACGAACTTCTAAGGTTTATGGATGCCTACTCAGGCTACAACCAAATCACTATGCACTCCCACGACAAGCAGAAGACAACCTTTGTCACTAACAAAGGGCTTTACTGCTACAAGGTCATGCCCTTCGAGCTGAAGAATGCTGGAGCCACGTACCAACAACTCGTCAACAAGATATTTTACCAAAAGATCGGACAATCCATGGAAGTCTACGTCGATGACAAGCTCGTCAATAGCATCAAAGCTACATACCATGTTGCCGACCTCAAAGAAATGTTCGTAATCTTGCAAAAATACCGAATGAAATTAAATCTAAGTAAATGCGCCTTCGGGGTCAGCTAGGGAAAGTTCCTCTGCTTCTTGGTTAGCCAAAGGGGCATAAAAGAAAAACATGACAAAATTCGAGCCCTGCTGGATATGAACTCACCCAGAACGACGAAGGAAATTCAATGTCTAACCATTAGGATCGCTGCCCTCAACCAATTCGTCTCCCGAGCTACGGACAAGTGTCTGTCGTTCTTCAAACAATTAAAAGGGAAACGAAAGACATAATGGACAAAAGAATCCGATCTCGCCTTCCAGCAGCTTAAACAGTACTTGGGATCTTCACCACTACTTTCAAAGGCCGATCAAGGAGAACCGCTCCTGCTATACATAGCAGTTTTGATAGCAGCGGTCAGATCGACCCTTATCCAGGAGTTAGGAAGGAAGAAGTTATCGGTATATTACATTAGCAAAGCCTTGGTCCCAGCGAAGACCAGGTATCTAGACATAAAAAAGCCCACCCTAGCCCTAGTCGTATCATCCTGTTATGTAACACCCCGTGTTTTCAGGACCCGAGTATATGACTTGTTTCCCAAAAACCCGAGTGTTAACCTATAGAGAGCCAAATTCCATATATATTTTTTCTTTATCTTTCTTCATCTATCAGAGTTAGCAGTTAAGCGTAAGATGGACAAATCAACATAAAGGAGAATTTGCATTTACATTTAGAATATACAAGAGGCTGCCCATAATGACTTATACAAACCAATGTATCTATATTAACAAATACAAGATTTACATAATTTAATACATAAAAAATATTAAAATGCATTTAAACGTAAGTCGCAAGATCGCGCAACTTCTCTTCGCAATACAATCATGTGTCCTTGGCACTTTTATCCGGCTCCTCACTAGTTTGAACCTGAATATCACTTAAGCCACCTGTGTTACCCTCAAGATTACACACCGCCGCCTTAGTTAAGTGTGGTTAAAAACAACATGGCATTCAAAACAATACATGATGCAGTCTTTTTAAATGCATGGACGCGTGAATGCACATCGACCTGGGGATGCTCATTTAGTTGGACTTGGGCTTGTCACCCATGCATAAGACTGGTCACCAGCGTAGCGTATCTCGTACAGCATTGTGCCAAGTCATCAAAATAGGTCAATAGTCAGTGGTCTGGGAGCTAGCAAAATGATACCCTAATGAACCCAAGGGCACATGCTAAAACATCTAGAATTAATCACCCGTCATCGCCAATATACTATGAATGCATGATTAGCCAAACCATTATAATCAACCAATTTAAGTAAGTCAATGGTCACTACGGGGGGCTCGTCACCCAGCGTAGGCCAACAGCTCGGCATAATGTCCCATGACCACCATCCCTAACTCATGAGATTTTCCCATCTTAGGATGCTTAATGGATGTCTGTCGATCAGTGGCCAATCAAATTCCATAAGTAGGGATTACCATCGCATGGTATAGGCCATCGAAGCCACGTTGGGCAAACCTAAAACATGGGATAAAGTCAAATTGCAGTGGCAAAAAGGGTACACGGAACATCAACTCAAAATGGAAAAAAGGGTCAGGCAAAGCTAAATTAGTACGGTTAAAAGAGATCATTTCTAAGACACTCAAGCCGTATGCCCTATGGATGGTAAATCTCACATTAATGTTCCATATCCCATATAACCTTTAAATCGAGGGCCCATTTCTTACCATAACCCATCTTATTATATCCTAAGTATGGGTTCACGTATATAAGAGGGAGTTACTCACTAGTAAGTGTAATGAATAGAGCATAAGCGACTTACAACAATTCATGTGAAAGCATATAGATATAGCATGCCAGATGTATGTGAAGCATTTGATACATATTAATCGTAACCTCAGCCTCTAGCAGGTTGGAATCTTCAGTAGGACCGACCTCGAGAGCAAACAGGTCGAGCTCAGGATGTGCCTCTTTAACGTTCTCCAGGCATTTATCATACCCAATGTTGTAGAGCACATCCCTCTCTTCCTCCCACTCCTTGGAGGCCTTGAACTCCTTTATGGTCATCGCATTGGCCTTGGGAATAGCCACTTGGGCTTCCTTCAGCTTCACCCTGAGACTGTACCTCACCTCGCCCAGCTCGGACTTCCACCAAGCACCACTCTTCTTGGCCTCCTTGAGAAGCTTCTTCAGCACCTCCGCCTCAGTCTTTGCCCCCTCCGCTTCGGTCTTTAGAATCCTCTCATGTGCCTTCAAAGCAGTAACCTTCGAAAGGTACTGCTCAGATTCAACGGTCTTCAATACAAGAGCTGCCTCGGCCTCTTTGCATTCCGTCTCGGCACAAAATATCTCACGAGACCGAACTAGAAAAAATCCATATTAGAGGAGAAAAATAAATATCCAAGTGATGAAAGCAACTCTAAAGAAGGAAAGCACACTACCTTATAACAAATGGCCTCCAATTGACCCACGCTAGTTGAGGGAGCCATCTCCATCACTTAGGTAAACTCGGCATCGAGAACATGTCGAGCAATCCAGGGGAAGCGGCCTTCTATCATGGATCAGGCTAACCTGAGAGGTCCCCGAGCCTCACCGCTTGGGCCGCCAGCAGGACTCCCTACCTGAGCCTTAGAAGGCTAGGCCTCATCAACAGAGGTCGCTCCCGCAACGACCTCGACCACCTCCGAGACCTCTAGCAGGTCTAGAGGAGTACTGGTAGGAACAGCAGCAAGGCCGGCGGCCGCGTTCGATTGACCAGCTGAAGAGTAAGCAGCAACTTTCTTCTCCAGAGCCTACCTCTGCTTCTTTTGGGCCAGCTCGGCCATAGAAGGAGCCTTTTGCTTAAATCGACTCTGCTCAAGCATCTCTACATGACAAAATGAGGTGGTCAGTAAATGCATAAGAGCAAAAAGAATCTTCAACTATCTCCTTAGGATATATCTGTTACAAATAAATTAAGACCTTATTCAAGAAGCAAATTGGGCGTAATCAACTGCCTTCAAGACCTCAGCTTGGCTTCTACCGACCTCACCTCGGCTATCCGAGCACGCTCTTCCTCACCTACCCTAGTAGAGTACTTGGGCAAAATTGCCATGGACGACCACAGTCAAAAACCAAGGATAAAATAAATCAAGGGAAAAATAATTTGGATATACTGACCTGGTTTAGCGAAGCAGGTTGGGACCCAAGAGCGCAGCCCGAAAGTTCCTGGAGCTTCTCAATCCCCTGACGCCCAGAACCACTTACTCTTCCAATTCTTATTTGAGGTCGAGGCATCTGTGATCATGGCCTTGCCAGTCCTCGGCCAGGCAGGAAGTAATACCAGCCCTCATGGAAAGGGTTGCATTTTACTTGGTACAGATCTAGAAACTCATTCACGATTAGCTCGGATTGGTTGAGCTCAAACTAGAGAATGGATGATCCCATCAGTGCCCATTAAGCATTGAAGCTTAATTGCCTGGGGGCTAACCCCAAATACACGAGGACTTTCATCACTATAATTTATCGAGGAAGCCTCAACCTACATTGGGGGGCGACCAGGAATATGGTCACCTCTCTGACCTGGGGCTTGTTCAGGAGCTCACCAGGTACGGGAGCTCGGAGTATCATAGAGTCTGGAATCTGATACCCCGACCTAATCCGTACCAGGTCAACCTTCGTCAATGTCGACTCAACCAGCTCATTTTCCTCCACCTTCGACGATGACCCACTGGTCTCCTCCGTCGCTAAGGCAGCACCCTTTACATCCTCTGGCCGCTCGACCAAGGACTATTCCATCGCACGCGACTCATGTGACACCCAGAAGTCCTTTTCACTCATCACCACCAACGATGATAGTGGGTTTGACATAAGGTGGAAATTATCTAGCCCACCATCACTGTTGAGGGTCAAATATTGCATATTCTAGTTATTACTTGATTTTATGAACATGATACTGTTTAACACCCGATTTTAATCGTGTTTATGTTGTAAGGTGAAATTAGAAGCTGGGACTGAAAAAGGGTACTAAAAGCATGAAATTATCGTTCAGAAATCACTAAGGCAAGGGACAGACCCCATGGGACCGAGATCGAAGAACTTACATGCCAGAGATCTGAAAAAATTAAGTCATTCGCGTTAAAAGCTAGTCCTCAGCAACAGAGGTTGCTCCCGCAGCGACCTCGACCACCTCCGAGACCGCTAGCAGGTCTAGAGGAATACTAGCAGGAACAGCAACCAGGCCGGCAGCCATGTCCGACTGACCAGCTGAAGAGTAAGCAGCAGCTTTCCTCTCCATAGCCTGCCTCTGCTTCTTTTGGGCTAGCTCGGCCGTAAAAGGAGCCTTTTACTTAAATTGACTCTGCTCAGGCATCTCTACATGACAAAAAGAGGTGGTCAATAAACGCATATGAGTAAAAAGAATCTTCAACTATCTCCTGAGGATATATCTGTTACAAATAAACCAAGACCTTATTTAAGAAGCAAATTGGGCATGATCAACTACCTCTAAGACCTCAGCTCGGCTTCTACCGACCTTGCCTCAGCTATTCGAGCACGCTCTTCCTCACCTACCCTAGTAGAGTACTTGGGCAAAACTGCCATGGAAAACCACAGTCAAAAACCAAGGAAGAAAAATAAATCAAGGGAAAAATAATTTGGATATACCGACCTAGTTTAGCGAAGCAGATTGGGACCCAAGAGCGTAGCCCGGAAGTTCTTGGAGCTTCCCAATCCCCTGACACCCAAAACCACTTACTCTTCCAATTCTTATTCGAGGTTGGGGCATCTGTGATCATGGTCTTGCCAGTCCTCGGCCAGGCAACAAAGTAATACTAACCCTCATGGAAAGGGTTGGATTTTACTTGGTACAGATGGAGAAACTCATTCACGATCAGCTCAAATTTGTTGAGCTCTGACCAGAGAATGGATGACCCCACCAGTGCCCTCCAAGCATTGGAGTTGAACTGCCTAGGGGCTAACCCCAAATACACGAGGACTTTCATCACTATGCAGAGGAAGCCTTAACCTACATTGGAGGGTGACCAGGAATATGGTCACCTCTCTGACCTGGGACTTGTTCAGGAGCTCAGAGTATCACAGAGTCTGGAATCTGATACCCCGGCCTGATCCGTACCAGGTCAGCCTCCGTCAGTGTCAACTCAACTGGCCCATTTTCCTCCACCTCCGACGAGGACACACTGGTCTCCTCCATCGCTAAGGCAGCACCCTCTACATCCTCTGGCCACTCACACACGACTCATGAGACACCCAGAAGTCCTTATCACTCATCACCACCAACGATGATGGTGGGTTCGACATAGGGTGAAGATCATCTAGCCCACCATCACACCAGGACATTCCCCCTGCTGATTAAACGATCCAGACATGACCGTTAGGTCGAAAGACTACTAGAAACCTGAGGGGAAAAAAAAGAGAGAATAAAAGGGAGTGGGGGAGGTAGGAAGGCAAGAATGGAGCTCACCGGAGAAGAACATAAGGTCACCGAAAATAACACTGAAATCACCTAAGTGAGGATGAGCAGAGAAATGAGCAGAGAGACGATGGAAATAACCCTTGCATGATTAGGGTTTTTCCCCTTTTATAGCAAGCCCGCTTGTGCGAGCATTTAACGATCGCACTTAATGCACAGCCGAAGACAGCTCCTCGATACTCCCACCTGGACCCATGGAGCACTGCTATTCGTCGCACAGCTCCACGACCGAGAATGGGCCATGCGTCGACACCCCATACGTCGAGGACCGACCAGGTGCCCTGACAACACACATGACCTCGAGACATGACATGCCACCTTGAGCGCAGTATATCATGATTACAGATATGCTCTGATTCCTGTGCACACTGCCTTACTCAACATTAATGACAAGTGAATCTGACGTCTCAGTCACGAGATGGTCCTACCTAACCTAGACCAACCTACTTCTCAAGCCCGCTTCGCAAGCTCGGAAGTAGGGGGCTTACTGTTATGGGGAAACTAGACCGTCCAATGAGATAAGGTCTAGTCGGAACACCATGTATTTCTCCAGGTCAGTCAAACAACCAATGCTACTAAGAGCTCAACTTCTGGCTTCAAACCAAGCAGGAAATGAGATCGGTCCTGACCTTTCATCAATCCTCAATAGCAAGTCGAAAAGCCCATTGGTCTGCCCAACGACAAAAGGAACTTGGCCATTACTCGCCAAAGGAGTCAGGTCGACATAAGATCAGGTCAGTATGACTTCCAGCCAGTTCCGATCTGGTCCTGGCAATGCCTACCCAAGACTCCAACCGAGAATCTAGGAAGGCGGCCGCAAAACGGATCTTCCCGAGATCTTAGCCGAAGATCTCGGGAGATCCTCCCGATATGCCCAAGGTCCAAATCCCATTACAATATGCACCTACCAAATAAGGAGACCGACTCCTACTCCACCGCCTTCTCCCACCTATAAATAGGAGCATCACTAACAAAGAAAGGTACACACAATCTAAGGCCTAAAACCTTATTCACGACCAGAACTAGATTCCTGACTTAGGCATTGGAGGGTCCCTTGCTACAGCCAAGGTCTCCTTTGTCCGTTCTTTATGCAGGCACTCAAACGTCCAGGGAAGGCCACCTAGATTTCTGCATCAACAATGTTTATGTAAAATCATTCCCGATCATCTGATTTTTAATTCCATATTAGGTCAAGAGCTAAGTATCAACATATATAACTCAAGTGAACCATATGATTGGAAACAGCGTATTATGAGCAACGCTCATCATCTAAATTGTTTCCATTAACGTGGCACAAGTAAATAACTTATGGGTATGAATTTTTGGCTTGTTTTTAATTTAATGGTTGGAGTGGATACTATATAAGTGCTATAGTGGACACTTAAAAAATCAAGGGTAGTTGTCTCTCCCAATTAGTACTTTTAGTGTGGCCCACTAAATCATATTTAAGCATGATTCTAGGTCCCTAGGTCTAATATAGAATTCAAGATTTAATGGAGGGAGTAGATCTTACATGCACATTATGATGGCCCATCAAAGTCAAATCTCACCTCCAATAACAATTCTGATTTTCTTTTTGGGATTTTGACCGTACTAACACTTTGGTATGGTCAAATTCTCAAAAACGAAGGAATGTTTCAAATGTTCTTAAACTAGTCATATGACAGGTTTTGAAAATATTTTTAAACCAAATTGTCTTTGTCCTTGGATCAGCAGTTATATGGATTTTGAGTGAATAAGAAGTTACGTAGCATCCTGAGGAAGTGACATCGATGGGATTGATTATTGGATCTATTGGAACCTAAATCCAATTCATTCATTTTCTTTGTAGCGCTCTATTCATATGAAAATATGATAACTTCTTGCTAACATAATCTCTATGTAGCCCACAAAACCTAATAACTTAAAACGGTGTCCAATCGATATGAACTATTTTCTTGTGATACGGTCAATGTGATTGGTGGATGTTGATCATGCTCCTAACTATGGCCTTCCATGAAACTCTGAGGTAAACGGATGGGGTGGATTCCACACATATGTGATGATCGACCCTTATAGAGCTTTTTTTTTTTTTTCTTTGTTGTTTTCCTTGAACTTCTTCATTTTCAAACATATCTTACAGGAACCACCACCACCGCTTTCAAATACATTTTCCGACGTACATTCACTACCGTCAACTTTTCCAATTAATATATGGGCACCGCCAACAACTTCTAGGCCCTATAAAGTATTATTTTTGCTCCGACGACCACATTTCTTAAAGATAGAAGTCAATGATAAGTGGAAGACATTTTTTTTTTTTTGTACAATAGCATTTTCTTAAGGATGGAAGCCACTTTTGATAGTGGATAAAGAGGGATGGTGGTGATTGTTGTTGTCGTGAGGAAAAGCGATTATCGAAAGGGATTTAAGGTAGATAAGGATGATTGTGATTGTCATGTGGAAGACAATGAAGGAGATAGTCCTTGGCCTTTAGTCCATTTTTGGTAATAATTTCATGAAAATATTGACCCTTAACACATGATAACCTCGACCCTAACAACCTCAACCCTTAACACATGACAACATTGTTCATCCCCATTATCGCCATCTTTTGTGATAACCAATTAGGGGGAGTTACGTGTGATCGATATGGATACACATGGTGCATTTAAAGATCTACAGATATGTATGGAAAAGATTTCTTGATAACCATAGCTAGAGCGTATCAGATGGTGATGTGTAATGCTATGTGTAACGCTTAAGCAGCCAATGAAGGAGCAATTGTATGCGAACGATTATAGGACATGTGGCGAGAGGAGAAGCAGAAGTTCAAGTAGTGCTGAACGGTTAGGATAACTGTCGGAACGTGAGAAGGATCTACATATATATATTAAAGTTATAAATAGAAGAAGAATTCAGCAAGGAAAATCGTCTCATAGTAACCCAAACAAACCAAAACTATTTTTCAATTACCAGTCAATTTATATTCCATAGTGTAATCCTTTGATTTTCCTGCAAAGCTAATTACATTTCATCGTGTAATCTTTTACTTTAACCTGTTGTTTACATTCCATAATGTAATCTGTAGCGTTAATCAAGTAGCTGGTAACTTTTAGTTGTAATTTGAGTCTACGCCCATGCACTGGATTCAGTTCATCAACCGAAAAGGTGTTTTGCAGCTGCTCTAGAGACTGACTATAAGAATCCCTTCCTCATTTCATTTTATCTGTATAAAAAATTCCTTTCATATGGAAGGCAAAGGTGCAACCCATCATCAGAGGACAAACCCAACCCTCTGAATATCGGTTGATCCCATTTATACATTGAGTGAGTGGCTGAATAGGAAACCGATCTCATTAGATCTCGGTCATAAAGTATGTGTCTGTCTATCTTGGTGCTTGGGGTCATTGTTGTTCGGTTCAAATTAAAGCCACAATTTCAATTCTAGTATGCCCATACACACATACCTAATGTCGAAAACAACAACCAATAAGTTTTTCGCACACCCGATGAGACCCTGTCTCTAACTTATCGATATAGTATTGTCAATCATGAATAGAAGAAGTGCTCGCATTGTCGGGGTCAATCCATCTATGCCAACTGCACTACCTCTAGTCGAGGATGTGTCAATTCCAACCACCCCTGAGGCATTAAACTTAAACAATAGCCCAACGTCTGCTGTTGGGGATCCGGGAGGAGCATCAACTTCCCAGATTGTTCTACCAGACAAGGTAGTCGTTGTGCTCCAAGACGTACAGATGAGCATTCAGCTTGTACAAGAGCATGGAAGGGCTCAGGGAGAGCAATTTTGTATTCAAGTTGAGAATGTCAATCGATATATGGGTAGCTAAACTGAAGCCATGCATTGATTGATAACTATGATGACTGAACAAACACCATTGGCAACCCAATTCATTAATGTCGAGGGAAGTTCTATCAACAATGCAGCTCTGTTTCCACCCATGCCACCTTCTGCAACGTAATATTCCACCAGTTCCTATCCTGAAGATGAGGAATGTACCAACTCTTATGGCAGTTACATGACCGGAGCAAGAGGCTAGGAAATTTATACCCGAGAATAGGAATTAAGGACTGCTAAGAGGATTCAATCCCCAACAGTTCCCTATATTCGAAGATAATGCAAACTAATTTGGTCCAAATCACCCGCTAGTCTTAGAACCTCAGCGGATGGATCGCGACCAAATCATGCAAATTGTCCAAAATTTACTGGCGAGGTTGCATTATTCAGTTGAAAATTATCTGATTTTTTAGTCATTATCTGGACCATAAGATTCACCTTAACCATTGTTAAACCGATTTGGGGATTGGTATGTGAAACGTGTGTTATACGGTTTGGAGTCTTTTATAATCATACATAAAGCATTCACTAACATGCAAGAGATAAGGAGAAAGAAGACGAAGAGCTATCTTATTTATCTAAATTTGTGTACATGCGGCGTGCTACAGCACTATGTCTAAAGGAATAACTCTTGATTCTAAAGAAAGCTCTGTGAGGCATCATGAGATACATGATGCCATGCTACTGCTATGTTCCAGTATTCTTAGTTGTCAAATGGATCATTTTAACATTTTAGGGCTTAGGATCGCCAGCTTAGGGCTTTGATATACTTGCTACATAAAGCAAATAACAATAACCAAAACCTGAAAAATAAGTGATCACTTGATGAACGATATGTTATAAAATAATGATTTTATAAAATATAATATAACATATTAAAAAGTTTTTGTAAAAAAGCTTTGTGGGGGTTTTTAGAATAGTCCCACTTGGGAAAGGAGAAAACTTTTTGTGATTTAAATAAATTTGGTGGAGTACCTTATTATTTGCTTACATAGTCCATGGACCATGGGACTTGCGTGTTCCAGTGCGTAGCACTGAAACGCGCTCGCGCTCGGGCTCGAGCTCGAGCTCAGTCTTGGTCTCGGTCTCAGTCACAGGCTCGGTGCGAGGGCATGGGCATGTGAGGCAATGTGGTTGTAGAGGCGCTAATGGCGCACTTTGCACTTCGCACGTCGGTATCGTGTCGCAGAGGGTCGTTCATTCGCGACCTTACACGAATCGAAGCGAGAGATGTGAGAGTCACGGTGCGACTAGGTGGATAAGGTGAGTGGCTGGTTAGAAGGGAGACTAAATGACAGAGAGAGAGGTCCTCCGGTATATATAGAGAGGCTGAATATAATTATTGCAGCAGAAGTGTAATAGTTGTTCCATTAGTACAGAAACTATGTTGTAACTGCTGCATGGCTAGCCCAACAGATAAAAAATGGCTAACTACTGTCTCACAACAGTCAGCATGCAACAGTGGTTATGGCTCATGCACAACAGTCAGAAAACGGCCATAAACGGCTAGTTTTCTCCAACAGCTAGAAAATGGTCAATGGGATTTATTTCCCTGGACCATAACCCTCAGCTACCACAGCCTATATAAACATGGCCTGGATGGGTTTCCAAATCATCTCTCGACCCACTCCAACAGACCCATACGAACTGAGACAGTCACTCCTCTCATATACTCCAGTAAGTCCAGCAAGACAGCAAGGTTGAACCATTGCTTGAAGAACAGACCAGCAGTGTGGTCTAGAACGGTTCAACTGAACCAGTAGCTGAAGAACAAACTAGTGCAGTGGTCTAAATCACAACTTCTCTTCTCTTTTCTTCCTAAGATTTTTCTTTTATTGTATTTCTATCAGACTGTGTGTAATAGAGTTCCATTAGTGGGCCGTCGTGTTTGCTGAACGCAGACCCACATCAGGCTCGTCGTATCGTAGAAGCGGTTTGCCTATAACCTTTCAGCATACTCAATTCACCTGAGTAGGGGCAAATAACACTTTAAGGACAGCATCCCAGACATACTTCAAGCTGTCCTTATTTCAAATCATTTAGATTTTCAGTTTTCATATTTTACAGAAAAATCTATTCTGTAAATTTTTGTAATAATCTTAAAGCGTTATATAGACTGATGGAAGCCGATAACGTATCATCCATCAAGTTGATGAATCAAGACTTGATTCGTCTTGACCGGTTCGATGGAAACAATTTCACTAGATGGCAAGACTAACTAAAATTTCTTCTGACGGCGCTGAAGATCTACTACATCTTAGATCCTAATCTTTAGTCATTGCCTGAAGCAACTAAAGCTAACACACCTGAACAGATAGCTGCCCTCACCAGACAAGCTAAAGACGAACTCTTGTGTCGAGGACATATTCTGAACGCGCTCTCCGATCGCTTGTACGATCTGTACACACAGACATCATCAGCAAAGAAAATCTGGACCGCTCTAGAGTTCAAATACAAGGCTGAAGAAAAAGGTACCAATAAATTCCTCATCACCAGGCATTTTGACTTCAACATGGTAAATAACAAACCGCTGCTACCCCAGATCCAAGAATTGCAGCTAATAGTAAAAAAAATCAAAGCCATAAAGATTGATCTTCCTAAATTATTTCAAGTCGGGGCTATAATCGTTGAACTGCCACTGATGTTGAAAGACTATAGAAAGAAGTTGTTGCATAAGATTAAGGACTATACACTGGAACAAATCCAGAAACATTTTCGAATTGAGGATAATCACGACAAAAGAATGACAATGGGAATGCCTCGTCCAAAGTACATATAGTAGAGAACACTAATAACAAGAATCCCGAGAATGACAATTCCCTGAAACCCAATAAAGAAAAATTCAAGAAAACCACCCAAAAGAAGAACGGAAAGTGTAAAAACCCATGTCATGTCTGTGGGAAAACTAAGCACTATGCTCGAGTATGTCGATATCGCAAATTTAAAAAAGAGGCAAGTCCAGTAGAAGAAGGCGATATTGTGGCCATGATCATTAAGGTGAATACCATCCAAGGAAAAGTTTCCGGTTGGTGGTATGATACTATCGCTACCGTACATGTGTGCTATGATAGATCAGCCTTCAAAACATATGAGGAATAGACTGATGGCCAAGAAGTCCAAATGGGTAATGAAGTCCGATCGAAGGTTGTTGATAAAGGAACCGTCGAACTAATATTCACCTCTGGAAATAAAGTAATTCTAACAAATGTCCTACACGTCCCAAACATGAGGTGAAACTTAGTTTATGGGGACTTTCTGGGTAAACCAGGGATAATGGTGGTGTATGAGTCAGGAAAACTGATTTTGTCCAATAATGAAAACTTTGTCGGAAAGGGATATGCTTGTAACGGGATGGTCAAGTTTTCTCTGAATGAAAGTAGCACTTTTGCATATATGGTTGAATCCGT
Source organism: Magnolia officinalis (assembly GCA_021015155.1). NCBI lineage: Eukaryota > Viridiplantae > Streptophyta > Magnoliopsida > Magnoliales > Magnoliaceae > Magnolia > Magnolia officinalis. The sequence goes on from JAJHSJ010000008.1 coordinate 65,732,629, forward strand.
TGAACTGTGGCATGGCAGACTAGCCCATATATGGTATAGTACCTTGAAGTTCATGGCTAAGAATGGTTTAATCTCATACACGGATAATGAAACTGATAAATGTGAAGTGTGCATACGATCTAAAATGACAAAAAAACCTTTTCTAAGTGTTGAAAGATCATCTCAAATATGGATCTTGTGCACAGTGATATCTGTGAGTTAAATGGCATTATTACTCGTGGAAGCAAAAGGTATTTTATAACCTTTATTGATGATTACTCTAAATATGTGTATGTGTACCTATTAAAGAGCAAAGATGAAGCATTGAACATGTTTGAAATATATAAAGCAGAAGTAAAGAATCAACTAAATAAGAAGATAAAAATTTTCCATAACGATAGAGGAGAAGATTACTTCTCTAATGAATTCGATAACTTCTGTGAAGAACATGGACTAATGTACTATGCCATACACACCTCAACAAAATGGAATAGCTAAAAGAAAGAATTGAACATTAGTAGAGATGGTCAACTCAATGCTAATAAGAGCAAAGTTGCCACTAAATCTATGGGGTGAGGCACTGCTTGCAGCGTACCATATACTAAACAGAATTCTGTCTAAAAAATATAAAATATCTCCATATGAAACATGGAGAGGTAGAAAACCTAACCTAGGATATCTAAAAGTGTGGGGGCGTCTTGCATACTGCAGAATTCCTGATCCAAAAAAAACTAAGTTAGGATCAAGAGCTATTAAGTGCGCCTTCTTAGGGTATGCACAAAATAGTAAAGCTTATAAACTTCTAGATGTAGAGTCTAATACAATAATAAAATCAAGAGATGTTGAGTTCTTTGAGAACTCACTATCCTTGGAGTCGAAAGATAATGAATTCTAAATTCCTGATAGAGAACCAGATAGCACAGCTCCACAGATAGTGGAAGCTCCTATTGAACCTCGTAGGAGTCAAAAGACAAGAATAGAGAAGAGTCTAGGAGATGAATATATAGACTCTCAGCGCATTTTTTCCATCTTGTAGAAGGAGATAGAAAAAATGTTATAAGAAAAATACTTATAGCAATGACTATAGAAGATGATCCTAAAATATATAAAAAGACTGTATCCTCTATAGACTCACCTTTCTGGAAAGAAGCTATAAACGATGAAATGGAATCTATAATGTCAAATCAAACATGGGAACTAGTAAACTTACCTCCAGGTTATAGACCCATAGGTTGCAAGTGGGTATTTAGAAAGAAATATCACATTGATAGAACTATCCAAGCCTTTAAAGCTTGACTAGTAGCTAAGGGTTGTAGGAAAAAAAAAAAGGATAGATTATTTTGACACATACTCTCCTGTAGCTAGGATAACATCCATTAGGATATTATTTCGCTAGCTTCCATACATCATCTTCACATCCACCAAATGGATGTAAAGACCGCATTTCTGAATAGTGACCACAATGAGGAGGTATACATGGAATAACCTAAAAGATTCGTTCTATTAGGAAATGAAAATAAAGTATGTAGATTAATTAAATCTTTGTATGGATTAAAACAAGCACTAAAACAATGTCATGAGAAGTTTGATTCCAAAATACTATCTCATGGTTTCAGGCATAATGTAGCTGATAAATGCATATATTCTAAAATAGGTTGTAGCTGCATGATTATTATTTGTCTGTATGTTGATAACATGTTAATAATAAGTAATAAAATGTAAGGTGTGACTGAAACAAAGAGATTTTTATCTTCCGTATTCAAATGAAGGATCTTGGACAAGTTGATACCATCCTAGGTAACAAAGTTAAAAAATATTGTAGGGGTTATGCTTTGTGTCAATCTTATTATATTGAGAAGATACTAAACAAGTTTAACCATCTAAATAAAAAAGAAGCAAAAACTTCATTTGATCGAAGTATCAAGCTAAAAAAGAATACCAGAAGAACAGTTGCACAATTGGAATACGCAAGTGCTATAGGAAGTCTTATGTATGCTATGTAATGCATTAGACCTGATATTGCATATGTTATGAGTAAGCTTAGTAGGTTTACTAGTAACCACAATACTGAACACTGGAATGCAATTAGTAAAGTCCTTGATAACTTAAAAGCAACCAAAGACTTAGGACTATTTTATTCAGAGTTTCCTACCGTATTGGAAGGATATACCGATGCGAGCTGGATATCGAGTGCAGGGGACAACAAGTCTACTACAAGGTGGGTATTCGCCCTATGAGTGCAGTTGTATCTTGGGGATCTAAGAAATAGGCCTGCATAACACACTCAAATATGAAGTCTGAATTCACAGCCCTCGCTGCAACAGGTAAAAAGGTTGAGCGGCTAAGGGATCCCTTATTAGAAACTTCTTTCTGTGTAGAGCCTATATTGGCTGTGTCACTACATTGTAATAGTAAATCCACATTAGCTAGAGCCTATAGCGTCACATATAATGGTAAGTCTAGACATATTAGTCTTCGACATGATTATGTCAGACAATTGATTTAAGATGGAATCATTGCTATTTTCTATGTGAAATCAAGCAATAACTTTGCAGACCCTTTTACTAAACCTCTACCGAGAGAGGTAGTAAAGGCTACATCTAGAAGGATGGGGTTGAAACTCTTCAACCAAAATTCCACCAATGATGGTAACCTAACTTAAAATTAGAAAATCTCCAATTTCGAGTTTAATGGGTAAGAACAAGTCACTGATATGTGGAAAGTTTTCAGCAATAAATTATATAAGACCTCATCCATAATAAATAAGTGCTGAGCATTACAAAAGAAGGTTAAGTCTTAGAACTCTTAATGAAATCCAGTCTAAAGGACATATGTTTTAAAGTAATGAAAACACTGGAAGGATTTCACCTATATAAACATAGAGATGATGCGGTCTCTCATGAGAATTAGGAGTTTTCTCTCGGGATCGTTCACGAATTAGGATAAGCACATGGCCATTAATAGTGCTAAGCAAGATTGTGGGAACTCTAATTAACACATTATTAATATGAGTGTGGTTTCTTCGACACATTTATCTAGGAATAACTGGTTCAACGCTTCGACTACCAGTCATTTCGATAGACTTTCGCGATACTTACACTAAGGAAAGATTAAAATCGAAAGATATCTTTCTTTATGCATATAAGCTGATTATTTTGGCAGAAATGTTTAATCGAGAAAATTATATTTTTAAAAAATCAGTGGGGGATTGTTATAAAATAATGATTTTATCAAATATATCTTATAATAAAATATAATATAATATATTAAAAAGTTTTTGCAAAAAAGCTTTTGTAGGGGTTTTTAGAATAGTCCCACATGGGAAAGGGAAGAAAATGTTTTGTGGTTTGAATGAATATGGTGGAGTACCTTATTATCTGCCCACATAGTCCATGGACCATGGGACTTGCGTGTTCCAGTGCGTTGCACTGGAACACCCGCGCGTACACTAGCGCTCAGGCTCTGGCTCGAGCTCGGTCACGGTCACGGTCACGGTCACGGGCTTGGTGCGAGGGCGTGGGCATGTGAGGTAGTGTGGTTGTAGAGGTGCTAGTAGCGCACTTTGCACTTCGCACGTCCGCATCGTGTCGCAGAGGGTGGCTCCTTCGCAACCTTACACGAACCGGAGCAAGACATATGTGAGTCGTGGTGCGACTAAGTGGCTAAGGTAAGTGGCTGGTTGGAAGAGAGACTAGAGGACTGAGAGAGAGAGAGTCCTCTAATATATATATAAAGAGGCTGAATATAGTTATTGCAACAGAAGTGTAACAGTTGTGCCATTAGTGCAGAAACTATACTGTAACTGTTGCATGGCTAGCCCAACAGCTAAAAAATGGCTAGCTACGTCTTACAACAGTCAGCATGCAGCAATGGTTATAACTAATGCACAACAGTCAGAAAATGGCCATAAACAGCTAGTTTTCTCCAACAGCTAGAAAATGATCAATGGGATTTATTTCTCGGGACCATAACCCTGAGCAACCATAGCCTATATAAACATGGCCTAGATGGGTTTTCAAATCATCTCTCAACCCACTCCAGCAGACCCATACGAACTGAGACAGTCACTCCTCTCCTATACTTCAGTAACTCCAGCATGACTGCAAGGTTGAACCATTGCTTGAAGAACAGACCAGCGGTGTGGTCTAGAACGGTTCAATTGAACCAGTAGCTGAAGAACAGACCAGTGCAGTGGTCTAAATCACAACTTATCTTCTCTTTTCTTTCTCGGATTTTTCTTTTACTTTATTTCTGTCAAACTGTGTGTAATAGAGTTCCATTAGTGGGCCTTAATGTTTGCTGAATGCAAACCCACATCAGGCTCGTCGTATCCTAGAAGCGGTTTGCATGTAACCTTTCAGCATACTCAATTCACTTGAGTAGGGGCAAATAACGCTTTAAGGACAATGTACCAGACGTGCTTCAGCCTGTCCTTATTACAGATCATTTGGATTTTCAGTTTTCATATTTTACAAAAAAATCTATTCTGTAAATTTTTGTAACAGTATATGCCTATACTCAATGGACTTATGAGAGTCTGACTTGTATCTCGAGTATAGCTTGAGTGATATTGGCCTCATATGCTAATCACATAATAGTATAGAGGATGACTATGTCAGCACGGTGGATAGAGAGTTTCCCTGCTTTTCATGAAAGCTGGCCTTTTCTCAATTCGTCATATAATTAGGCATACGTATGAAGAACGATGATATGATCAACATGTGTAATGAATGATCTTATGACTGCATTTGGTAATTTCCATGATGATTCTAGGCAAAGATTTCGGCACCATCTCCCCTTATACCAAGGGTATGCACAAGCCTCATCGGGCACTAATACTTTGAAATTTCAGCAATAACTTCCCTTGTACTGAGGGTATGCACAGGCCTCATCGGCCACTGAAACTTAGAAATTTCGACAGCATCTCCCTTATACAAAGGACATACATTGGTCTTGCCGAACACTGGCACTTGAATGCAATGTATGAAGATTCGTAAAGTGAAAAGATTAGAACAAAGCATTTGGGGTTGGACCATCCGTCAGGTGAGACCCTATTACACCTTATTCAAACCCACCTAAGGGGGGTTGGGTTTGATTATGGTACTATATTTGAGGTCCCTAACTAGGATGCAAATTAGTTTAGTATCAATCAGGTCTTTGGACTTTGGCTTTGGTTAAGGGTGGGGTTGGGTCCAGGTTCAGCTTCATGTCAAATAAGGGTATTAATCTAATTGGTCGACCCATCCAATAGAAACTTACACATGTGTTGCATGTAGAAGTGCTCCCTTACACACTTGTGGATTTATCACTGTTATGGGAAGATCCGAGCCCCTTATAATTCAGAGGCCTGATGCCATGTTGATCCGGTCGGATGGATAGTTATCGGCTCGGCTCAGATTACGAGAGTGGACAGTATTCGATAAAGACCTATAATCACTCTGATTGGAACCTTCTTGCCTGAAGGTCCGAGCCGACTCCACATTCCGAGGCGGATACTCCTCAGGCCAAACTTAGAAACTGCCATAAGTGAACATGGCCGGTTACTTCGCTCGCAGATACGCACAATGCGCACGATATGGTGCATAGATCCTTGAACTGCGTGCAATATCTCCATGATCTGAAAATCTCCCTGATTGAGCGAATCGTGTCATGATTAACAGATCCAAACCATCCTACAGCTGGGTATAAATACATGAGGACCCCATTGTTATAGGTACGCGACATCTGACACTCTCCCTGTACAATTCAACTTAGACCCCGATTCCTTTGGCCTGACTTAGGCATCGGAGGGTCCCCCAGCTTAGCCAGGGTCTCCTTTGCTCACCTCTTTGTGCAGGGCCAGGGTCCATTCGAGGAACATCGCACGGAGTGGAGGGTTGTCCAGATTTTGTCCTCAACATTTTTGGCGTTGTCTGTGGGAATTTGATACAAAAAGTCAGGTTCCTATTCTCAAGTATAATGGCTTGAGGAAAGAAGAAAGCAGTAGCTGCGGAACCAGAGTCAAACGAACAAACTTGCTCATCCTCAATACTTCAAGCGGAATCAGCTCCCGGACCTTCCCAATGTTCTCACAAACGGGCGAGTAAGTATTGCATCATGCAAGGTGAAATACAAGCCTTGAGTGACGAAGTGAATAGGATAAAGCAGCAACAGGAGCCGCGATTGCATCCGGCTCAGGAAAATCGGTCCGGTCGTAGAAGCTCACTAAGCGCCAAGGAGTATGAGGCCCGAGGTGCCTCAGCATCCTCAGGTGCCTGTGTCGGGTCAACATCCTCTTCCAACTGCCATAGCTCGAAACGCTGCCACACGAGCTTCAACTAATGCTTCGGTCACTTTAGCCCTGGCGCTAACTGATCTCTGTCTTCGGCTAGAACGGAGGAGAGGAAGGAGAACTCCGGAAAGAGAGAACACCCAAGAAGTCATAGTAGAAAATAAAAACCCGTGGGAGAAGTGGTTCAAGGAACATAACAACAAGTTCTTAGCTTTGAAAAAGAAACAACAACCTACATCGGTTCCCGTTGCTGTTCAGGCAATGATGGAAGAGACCAAGCCTCCCTTCACCTCGAAATCATGAACGAGGTGATGCCTCAGAGATTCTGAATACCTCCCGTCATCCAATATACAGGGTCTGGGGACCCGTCCGAATACGTGGAAGCCAACCGCTCATGGATGCAAATCTAGACGGCGACGGATGTTATGATGTGCCGGGAATTTTCGATCACGCTTACAAGATCCGCTCGGAGTTGGTACCGGCAGCTCAAACCAAACTCCATCAGCTCCTTCGTAGAGTTGAGACGACTATTCCTTACCTAGTTCATCAGCGGTAAGAGAAATTGAAAGCCCAACACTCACTTGCTTACTATCAAGCAAGGGTCGAAGGAGTCACCGAAAGACTACATCGCTCGCTTCAACGAGGAAGTGTTACTGATAGAAGACTACGATGACAAAATGGCACTTGCTATTGTGTTCAGCGGCCTAAAAGAAGAGAAATTCACCTTTTCCAATGGAAAGAACCCGCCGAAGACACTGGCTGAACTTGTGGCCATAGCTCAGAAGTATACCAACGCAGAGGAATTCACCAATGCCCGTAAAAGTGTCCAGGTGACTAAGCCGAATGGTAAGGGGAAGAGGCATAGGAACGAGGACTCTCAGCCGCCTAACAAAGGGACCGATGACCGTGCTCCTCGCGATCGTCGTCCGAGCAGAAGGCTGAAGGGAAGGCTCCATTTCTACACCCCCCTTAACACATCCATCAAACAGATCATATTGGACATCCGAGGAGAAAAACTGCTGAATTAGCCTATTTGCTATGAGAGCCCATCCAGACCATCAAGACAAGCGCAAGTACTACCGCTTCCACCGAGACCACAGCCATAATACAGCTGACTGTGTGGATCTCAAAGATGAAATCGAAGACCTTATTCGAAAGAGACACTTGCGTCTATACACCAAAGAAGGACAGTCCGCTTAGACAGGAGAGAGAGAGCGAGAGCGTCCAAACAACACTACAGAAGAACCCACAGAAATCCGCACTATCTTCAGGGGCTCATCTGGTGGGGGAGATTCAAACAGAACGCGGAAAGCTCACTCCTGGAAGTCCGAACTGGAACACTACGTTCACTTAACCGAGCGGCCCAGTAAAGAACTCCGGGTTAGTCCATGCACTCTGACCTTCACGGAAGATGATGCGGGCAGGATTCAACACCCTCATGACGACGCTATGGTAGTTACCATGACTATAGTGAACCGCAAAGTATACCGTATTTTGGTCGACACCGGGAACTTAGCCGATGTGATTTACTCCGAAGCTTTTGAAAGAATAGGGATTCTACGGTCTCATCTCAGACCTGTGAAGACCCCCCTGCACGACTTTGTCGGGGAAAGAGTGATCTCCGAAGGAGCCATCTCCCTCCCTGTGACTGGCGGAGAAGGACAACATCAAGTCACACTTATGGTGGACTTCCTAGTTGTCAATGTACCATCCGTACACAACATCATCCTGGGCAGACCTTCTCTCAATGCAATGAGAGCAGTCGTTTCTACCTATCACCTGATGATGAAATTCTCCGCCGAGGGCAGGATAGGCTACCTCCCAGGCGATCAGCGAGAGGCTTGGAGATGTTATGCAGTGGCGATAAAGAATGGATCATTTAAGCAGGCGCTCACCATCAACGTTCTAGACCCTAGAGGGCCCGCGGAAGGATCATCCGTGGAAGATCTATAGAAAGTACCACTCGATGAGACTGATCCGAGCAGGACCGTTCAGCTCGGGACATCATTGAGTCCTCAGCAACGGCTCGAGGTTCTAACATTTCTGCGACAACATAGGGACGTCTTTGCATGGTCCCACCAAGATATGCCTGGAATCTCTCCGGCAGTCATGGTCCACAGACTGAATGTGGATTCAGATCACAAACCTATCAAGCAGAAGAGAAGGTCATTCGATGCCGAGCGGTACGAAGCAATAGCCGACAAGGTCACCGTTCTGCTCGACGCAGGATTTATAGAAGAAGCGCATTATCCCGATTGGATCGCAAACGTGGTCCTTGTGAAGAAAGCCAATGAAAAATGGTAGGTATGCGTAGACTGCTCAGATTTAAACAAAGCTTGTCCGAAAGATAGCTTCCCGTTGCCTCGGATCGACTAGCTGGTAGACAGCACGGCGGGCCATGAATCGCTTTCTTTCCTGGATGCCTACTCTGGATATAATCAGACCGCGATGTACCCCTCAGACAGGCAAAAGACTACCTTTGTCACGAACAAGGGACTCTATTGTTACCGGGTCATGCCATTTGGCCTGAAGAACGCTGGGGCCACATATCAAAGGCTAGTGAATCAGATGTTCTCCAAACAGATCGGAAGCACCATGGAAGTGTATGTCGACAACATGTTAGTGAAAAGTATTAAAGCATCCGATCACCTGACAGATCTCGGATAAACGTTAACCGTCCTCCGAGAATACCAGATGAAGCTGAATCCGACGAAGTGTGTTTTCGGAGTCAGCACAGGAAAATTCCTCAGCTTTCAAGTCAATCAGAGAGGTATCAAGGCGAACCCCGACAAGATCAAAGCTCTCCTCGACATGAGTTCGCATTGGACTATCAAGGAAATCCAATGCCTTACGGGTCGAGTCGCGGCACTCGGACGTTTCATATCCAGAGCGACGGATAAATGCCTCCCCTTCTTCCAACAGTTGAAGGGTCATAAGAAGGCGGAGTGGACATCAGAATGCGAGCAAGCCTTCTAGCAACTGAAACAGTACCTGGGTACACCCCCTCTACTGTCCAAACCTGAAGAAGGTGAGCCCGTGTCCTCTACCTCGCAGTCTCAGCTACGGCCGTTAGTTCAGCCCTGATCAGGGAAGTCGGAGGTAAATAGCACCCCATTTATTACGTGAGTAAAGTCATGGTACCGGCAGAAACATGGTACTCGCCATTGGAGAAGCTAGCACTCAGCCTCGTAGTTTCAGCTCAGAGTTGCGTCCATACTTCTAAGCTCATTCTGTGGTTGTGGTGATAGACTCCCCTCTCAGACAAGTTCTTCAGAGGCCCGAGGTGTCTGGTCGGATGACCAAGTGGGCCATCGAACTTGGTGAGTTCGACATCCAGTTTCGTCCGAAAACGGCAATCAAGGGCCAAGCCGTAGCCGACTTCATCACTGAATTCACCATTCCGAGCACAGAAGGGATCAATACTGAAGTTCAAACAAGTCCACCTGTTACCCCAGGTGACCGAAAACTAGTATCGGATCTGGGATGGGTCCTTTATGTGGACGGGTAGTCCAATACCAAAGGGGCTGGTGCTGGAATCGTTCTGATCGCGCCTGACTCCACAGTTGTTCAATATGCAATCAGACTAGGGTTCAAGGCTTCAAACAATGAGGCGGAATATGAAGCTTTGCTAACCGGACTCAGATTGACGGCGAGTCTGGGTGTCTAATCCCTTCAAGTCCTGTGCGATTCTCAGCTAGTGGTAAATCACATCTCTACCGAGTATGAGGCTAAGGAAACAAGGATGATCGCTTATCTTGACGAGGCAAGGAAATTAATCAAAAGATCTTGGAATTGCACTATCCATCAAATTTCGAGAGCGAAATATTCATGGGCCGACGCCCTAGCGCGGCTCACCTCGGTCGTGGAAGGGAATATCCCACGAATCATCCCCGATGAATTCATAGAGCACCCAAGCATCGACAAGGCGGAGAAGAAGGAAGTCAAGCCAGTTCATGCAAGTCCGAGCTGGATGGATCCGATCTTTAACTATCTCACGACAGGCGAGATCCCTTCGGACAGGCTGGAAGCCAGGAGGCTAAGAGTCCGAGCAGTCCGATACATCGTTCTAGATGGTATCTTATATAGGAAGGGACATTCCCAGCCCAACCTCAGGTGTCTCCGGGCCGATGAGGCAGAATATGTCATACGGGAGATTCATGAAGGAATCTGCAGAAACCATTCCGGCAGTCGAGCCCTCGCCCTGAAAATACTCAGAAAAGGGTACTTCTGGTTGACTATCAAGGAGGACACCAAGGACTATGTTCTAAAATGTGATAAGTGTCAACGTTTCGCGGCCGTGCCGAGGCAGTCTGTCGAAGAAATGACTCCTATGAGCAGCCCCTAGCCGTTCGCTCAGTGGGGAATCGACATCATCGGCCCCCTGCCTACAGGAAAAGGGCAAGTTAAGTTCACCATCGTTGCAGTCGATTACTTCACCAAGAGGGCCGAAGCCGAGCCTATCGCCAAAATCACTGAGTAGAAGGTGATCGACTTCATCTGGAAAGATATTATTTGTTGGTTTGGGATTCCACGCACCATCATGTCAGATAATGGTCGAAAATTCGACAACGACAGATTTCGAGGCATATGTCGGGGACTCGGCATCACAAATGCATACTCTTCTCCTCGACACCCCCAGTCCAATGGACAGGTAGAGGCAGTCAATAAAGTCATCAAACACCACCTTAAGAAAAAGTTGGAAAAAGTGAAAGGCAGCTGGGCCGAGGAACTTCCGTTCGTTCTCTGGGCCTACAGGACCACAGATCAATCCTCAACGGGAGGAACTCCATTCTCGCTCTCCTATGGCTCGGAGGCAACAGTGTCAGTGAAAGTTAGTCTCCCTACGGCTCGAGTTGAGAGCTACCAAGAAAATCAGAATTCTGAACAGATTGCAGCAAGCCTGGATTTGCTAGAAGAAGTCCGAGATATCTCGAAGCTCCGAGTCGCTACTCGGCATCAACAAGTGGCGAGATTCTACAATTCGAAGGTCAAGACTAGACGATTCTGACCTGAAGACTTGGTCCTTCGCCGGGTATTCCAGAATAACGCTTAGCCGGGGGCTGGAACACTCGGACCAAACTGGGAAGGGCCCTATCGGGTCGTCCGGTCAACCAAACTAGGCTCCTACCACCTGGAAGACCTCGAGGGTCGTCAGCTCCCCCACCCTTGGAATGCCGAGCATCTGAAAGTTTATTACCCATGACAGACTAGCCTTTAAGGCTCTCAATAAATGTACGCCTCTGAGCGACAGGCCTTTAAGACCCTCAGCGATGTGAACGCCTCCGAGCAACAAGCCTTTAAGGCTCTTAATAAAATTCAGCTCTTTTCGTCTACATGAACGAATTATCTACTAAGAAAAAGTTGCCACTCATATGTAGGGGCGGACTCAAGGGATTAATCCCTTAAAGAAGGGATTAGTACATTATCCCACAAAAATTCTACACGGTATCCCCTCTAAGTTAGGGAAAAAGCCTAAACGCTGACCTGACTCCCCCAACATAGGAGTCGGCTCGAGAACCAACGGGTAAAGCAGAAGGTTCTCGCCTATTGTGGGACGAGCCGACCCTTTATGGGTCCCGACTCAATGAACAAGCCATAAAAGCTCCAAAAGCTCTACGAGATGGCATTGGAAAGCACTGACCCGTCAAAGGGTTAGCTCGGTCATGCCTTAAAGAAAATCGATCTATCAGCGAATCAGTTCGACGATCAAATAATCGACAACCAACATCCGAAAATCAACTACGGATTAACACAAGGAAAATCATCATTCATACGCCCTCTCCAGAGGGTCAAAAATCATCATTCACAAACCTTCATCAGAAGTTCAAAAAAAAAAGAAGGTAATCGAAACTATGCAGGTGGCGGGGGAGCTTGGGCGTATGGGGCTTGATCCGGACAGACTCCATCTACAAGCATTTCTTCAGCTTCTTCGGGCAATAAAGAGTCAAGATTAAGATCTGGATATAAGCCCAGGACTGCCTCGATGCAATCTTCATAGCCGCGGTCGTAGAACTTGGCGGCCTCAACATCCCTCTCTTTGGACGTTTTGAAAGCTTTTACCGCTGCGGCTACCACCTCGGCAAGAGAAGCTTCATCCTCAGCCCATTGAGCTTCCCTCACCTGAATGACAGCTCGAGTCTACTCTTCTGCCGCCTCAACTTTAACTCGTTCAAGAGCCCCGCTTAGTCGAGCGTTCTCCTGAACCAGTGAATCCGCATGGGCCCTAGCCTGGGTCAACACGGCGGTTGCAGCGTCGCATCGAACTTTTAAATCCTCTACAACCCCTTGTAATCGTAGCTCCCTAGCTTCGAGGTCAGTAGTGATCTCCCGTAGCCGAAGCTCCCTGGCCTTCCCATCTTCGACCTGCCGACGCAGCTTGCCCTGCTCCAGTCGGAAGAGATTCGCTTCGTCCCGCAGGACTCCCACCTCAGCTCTTAGTGCCTCCACTTCAGCGTCTATCTTTCGATGCTAGCGCACTCTCTCCCAGGCTAGGAGGAGCCTCGGAACAAACTAAATAATGGGAAAAACAAGGAAATAAGAAGGTGCATACAAAAAAATGAAGGTTAAGAGATACGAGAAGAAGGAAAACCTTGTAAAAGACCGCTGCAAGATCATTCAGGAAAGAGTCACCCGACTTGAAAAGCAGATCGACGATCTCTTCTTTCGGAGCATGTTTAGCCGCCCAGTGAGCCAAGCAAGACATGTGGAAGCCCGGTTCGTACTTGGGGCCGCTCGTCCCCACATGCGTCGATCCTCCCTCCTCTGCGGCACCAGTCCCGTTACCGGCCGATGCCTGAGCCTCGGACCCAAGGGCATTCCCTACCTTAAGAGGAGGCTCGAGGGAATTCCCTACCTTAAGAGGGGGCTCGAGGGCATTCCCTACCTCAAGAGGGGATATCATCACATCAGCCATCCGAATGGCATCCTCCCGCTCGGAGGATAAAGGAATGGCTATACAGGGGACCGCAGCTGCAAGGCAAGCCTCCTCGGTGGGAGGAACAGTGGTAGGCGGATGGGGAGGAGTTATGGTTGCTGGAGGAGCTATAGTTGCCGGAGTCGGAATGATGACAGCTGAAGTCGGAATTCCGACCTCACAAGCGCCGCAATCGTTGTTGCGGCAATGGAAGCCACAGCTGAAGCTGCAACAACAAAAACTGGAGCTGAGGGGCCTTCTCCGCAAGGAGTTGCATGCCTCCTCCGAACGGTGGTCTTCGTTCGGGGTTCGGGGCTCAACAATTCCTTCGCCGTCGGAGCCGCCTTCCTCCTCCGAGAACCAGATGCCCCAGTCATGCCTACATGAAGAACGACGAATTAGCAAATAAACGGATATGTCCGATCACACCAAAATGAACAGAAGGAAAACTTACTAAAAGATGTCGGGAAAGGTTGGGACTTGCATAGCCCAAACCAATGAAGGTTGGTGGAGGTAATCAGATCCGACCAGGAGCGAAGCTCCCCCGATCGCGCTTTTACCTTGGCAATTCAGTTTTTTTGGTCCGAGTTGAGGAGGGGCGTGCCTCTAGGGAAGTCTACAAAAATAAAGAACAAAGGTTTCAGTCCGACCGACGTAATAGAGAAAAGCATAAAGACAAAGGAAATTCACTGGTCCGACCTGGTTTTGAAAATTGGGTCGGAACCCGAGTCATCAGAGTCCTGACTTTAGCCACAGGTGCCTCTCATTTGCACGTAGCCAAGAACCACTTATTCTTCCAGTCTTTGTTGGAGGACGGAAGATTCATAACCAGCCCAGACCCCTTACTGCCTCGGGTCGCGAAGTAGTACCATGGTTCGTTGTTGTCATGCTTGACCAGGTACAAACTCATCAACTCCTCTGGGGTCAGCTCTGAATTTCTGACTTGCCGCCAGATGATGAAGGTAAAAATGAGCACCCTCCAAGCGTTGGGGGTTAGTTGCCCAGGAGCTAGTCCGATATAGGCTATCATGGCTTGGACGAAGGGGTGTAGAGGAAGTCAAACCCCACATTGCAGCACATAGAGAAAAATAGCAACTTCTCCCTCAGCAGGCGCGCCGGCGGCATTGAAGGGCCCTTATCCGGACAAAGTCTGGGATTTGAAACTCCGAACAGATCCATTCTATTTGAGACTCCGATAGTAAGGAACCTCAAGGGACTACCTCCAAGGCCCGTCAACTCGCTGGCATTTCAGCGGCCTCGGTGGTTGTGGTCTGGGGGCCCGAGCGGATTTCTTTCTGCCAACTCTACAAGTTCGAGCCCCGATCTCCTTCTGCTTTCGGAGCGGAGAGTACAAGGGCATATTTTCGTAGGGGCCTTTAGAGGTCCCTCTCCCGTTGCTAGAACTCTCCGACTCGGAGTCGTCATCATAGTCCCGCACGGTCTTCAGGTCAGACGACATCTTAAGTAAGAAGAGAGAAATGCAAAGAGGTACAAGAAGACTCACCGGACGGCCACTGGGAATCGCTTCTGCTGGAAATACCCGAACAGTCGGAATAGCCTAACGGAAAACCCAAAGTGGCAGGAATCGCCTTCACCGGGAATCGCCTCCTTCGGTCACAACTCAAACACAAGACACAGATTTGTGAAAGGGTTTATATAGACCCTACCAAATCCTCGCATTAATGACCAGCAATGATGGCCGCAGTCGAATCATCGTGGGCCGACCTCAGAGCTGATGTGGCCATGCATCATTGGCTCGTGCTCTGTCAAGCGATATGCTTCTATCGTCTGTCGGCGTGCTTCAGATAAATGAAACGACGCCCGTATAATGAAAGGTTTCGTCCAGCACACTAATCCAAGTATACGTGGTAACAGATCATAGGCGGACGGTAATTCGAAATCTTAACCATCGTCACGCGTCCACCACGCGTAGACCCTTGGGAGGGAAACCCTAAGAGCGAAAAGTTTCAAAACATAATAACTGGCATGCCCGTGAGAACCGGCGGATGAGGCGTTTTATCTTCCATATGTTTACTCTCCGAGCCCTTAGCAGACCTCAAGGAGTAGGGGGCTTCTGTTATGGGAAGATCCGAGCCCCTTATAATTCTGAGGCCTGATGCTATGTTGATCCGGTCGGATGGGCTCGGCTCAGATTACGAGAGTGGACAGTATTTGATAAAGACCTATAATCACTCTGATTGGAACCTTCCTACCTGAAGGTCCGAGCCGACTCTACATTCCAAGGCAGATACTCCTCAGGCCAAACTTAGAAACTATCATAAGTGAACATGGCCGGTTACTTCGCTCGCAGATACGCACGATGTGGTGCATAGATCCTTGAACTACGTGCAATATCTCCATAATCCGAAAATCTCCCTGATTGAGCGAATCGTGCCGTGATTAACCAATCCAGACCATCCTACAGCCAGGTATAAATACATGAGGACCCCATTGTTACAGGTACGTGACATCTGACACTCTCCCTCTATAATTCTACTTAGACCCCGATTCCCATGGCCTGACTTAGGCATCGGAGGGTCCCCCGGCTTAGCCAGGGTCTCCTTTGCTCACCTCTTTGTGCAGGGCCAGGGTCCATTCTAGGAACATCACACGGAGTGGAGGGTGGTCCAGATTTTTCCTCAACAATCACACCTCCTGCAACTGCTAGCATAATTAATGTATATTGATATACAAATATTCTTATTAAAGTTAGAGGGACTTAAACTAAACTGAATTAAATGCGCGAAGAACTATCTTACGAGGTACTTCCACATCAAACACTTGATAGCTGGGTATTCAATCAAAGTATGATTTATTGAGAATCTTACCTGCACAAATGTACCATTGCAATATACATCAACCAACTTTTGCGATGAAAATCTCAATTTAATAAACGGTTAGATCATCAACAACATTTGTACGTAGATTATTCTACAATGTCGTGTTTGAACCCATCATGATGCGTGGATGACAATCAATTCATCAACAATGTGTGTCCCCTCATTCTCTTGGGACAAAATGTCAAGCTAATCCAAAACCCCCCAGGTGGACAAACAAAGTAAAATCATGCGTGAAAGATCTAAAATTTCATGGTGTAGAGGCCACTTGAGTTTTGGAATGGCATGATCTTTTGGATGTCTATTTTTCCTGCATGTGGGGCACTTCTTGTGAATGGAGTAGATGGCGTATATGTTCATACAGAACATGCATGATAGACCTCACACACAATCTGGAAGGTTTTCACACACAAAGAGAGAGAGGGTCTAAACTTGACTAGACTTGAAAACATAATTGCAGTTTGAGGGCTAACATGGTAATTAACTTTTGCTAATGTCAGGAAATGGTTTTTTAATTGAAAAAATCCATCCATACTTTAGCTAGACCACCCCTTGTTTGGCCTTGATCCCAAAAAATCAGGCTGATTCAAGACTCACTTGGTTTTAAATTACACAAAAACCACTAAATCCCTGTGGTATGCCCTAAGCTTTCAAATACCGGGATTTTCAAGTAATCCTTTCATATTGATCAGGCACACCAAATGAATGGCTTGGAAGGCATATAAATATCAAGATGGGTCCCACATGAAATAATTGGTGGACATGGCATCCCAAATGCTTCATGTGGCATGGCGTAATTGAGTTTTGGATGATAATTATCATCATCGAGCCTTACTCTAATTAATTAGGTTTGACTATCAACGACAATTATGTCAGATGTCAGGATCTATGTCAGAATTCCAGGAGGCTATCAACGACACCGGCCTGATTGATGCGGGATTTTCAGGCTCACCTTTCACTTGGTGTAATAATAGAGCAGGCAATAGCCGTCGATGGGCCAGGCTGGACAGAATGTTCATTAACGCAGAGTGGGCAACTGTTTTTCCTCATTTTAAGGTTGATCACCTCACGAGAGCCTTTTCCGATCACTCCCCAATCCTTCTTACTGTTAAAGGTGATTCAACTACTTTCCCTCGCCCGTTTAAATTCCAAAGGATGTAGACTACTCATGATGGCTTCATGCAATTGATTAAGGACAGCTGGACCATCGAACCTGCAGCCTCGCCCATGTTCAAACTTCACATCAAATTAAAAGTTCTGAAAACAAGGCTGAAAACGTGGAACAGAGAAGTATTTGGTGACATATTCAAAAATGTTCAACAGGCTGATGAGGAGGTCAATAGGGCAGAGCTCCTTCTCCTAAACCAGCAATGTCAAGACAATCTCACCCACCTCAATCTAGCTCACGCTAAACTAAAGAAGGCCCAATTATAAGAAGAAATTTATTGGAAACAAAAATCCAATATCTCATGGCTGGAAGAGGGAGACAGGAACACAAAGTTCTTTCATAACTCAGTCCTAGAAAGGCACAAGCGAGCATCCATCAACCAGCTTCAAACCTCTTCGGGGGAAACTATATGCTCAGCCGAAGACATAGGTGAAGAGGCTGTAAAGTATTTCCAGGAACTATTCTCGTCAGAGGGTACTCACTTATTACGCCACATCCTCAATAACATCCCAACATTAGTGGATGAGCGAATGAACAATTTTCTCACTCGTCCGCCAACCATGGCAGAAGTTAAGGTGGCTGCCTTTGCTATCCCCATAGACAGCGCTCCAGGGCCTGATGGTTTTGGAGGGACGTTTTACTCCTCTTGCTGGGAGGTGATTGGAGACGATATTCTGCAAGCGGCCAAGGATTTTCTTCAGGGAGGCCCGATCCCCAAAAGTTTCAGTGCACCCTTCTCTGCCTCATTCCAAAGAAAAAAAACCCGGTATCTATTAAAGATTTCAGGCCGATTAGCTTATGCAATTGCATTATGAAATTTTTCTCTAAGCTGCTGGCATCCAGAATGGCTCACTTCTTGCCCATGCTCATTTCCAAAGAGCAAGGAGCCTTTGTCAAAGGTAGGACTATAACAGATAATATTTCTTTAGCTAGAGAAATGGCTCATCAGATCGATCGCAAGGTATACGGTGGCAACCTCATCATCAAATTGGATATGGAGAAGGCGTATGATCGAATGGAGTGGGACTTCATCGATCAAGTGCTTCTCAAATTCGGTTTCAGCTACCCCTGCATAGCTCAGCTTCAGCGATGTTGGAAAGATATCAACTTCTCTATCCTCATCAACGGGAGGACCTTCGGTTTCTTCAAAAGCTTCAGAGGTCTTCGTCAGGGAGATCCCCTCTCCCCATCCATTTTCATACTTGCAGCAGAGGCTTGCAGTAGAGGCGTGTCTTCTCTATTTGCTTCAGGAAGTTGTCAACCGTTCCACCTCACCAGATCTTGTCCTACCATTACGCACCTAGTTTTTGCTGATGATGCAATTGTCTTCCTTAATGGCAGGATTACTAATGCCAAAATTCTCCTCAGCTTCATTCGGGAATATGAAAGATCTTCAGGCCAAAGGGTTACTGCCGCCAAAACATCCTTCATTGCGCCAAAGAAAACATCAAGAAGAAAAGCCCAACGCCTCATCACAATATCAGGCTACTCCCAGGGCTTCTTCCCAATTTCTTACCTGGGCATTCCTCTCACCAAAGGCAGAATCACCAAGCCAATGCTGCATCCCCTGACCCAGAAGATTACCACTAAGATAGATGGGTGGAAAGCCAAACTTCTCAACCAGGCAGCGAAGTTAGTCTTGATAAGACACGTTCTCTCGAGTATTCCTATTCATCTCATGGCGGCCATCAACATTCCGAAGTAAGTAATTAAAAATATTAACAGCGCCATCCCTAGTTTTTTCTGGGGTAATTCAGATCAAGGAAAGAAGAGGCATTAGATCAGCTGGAACCGTATAAGCACTCCTTTGCAAGAGGGAGGATTGGGGATCCACAGAATAGATGACGTCATGTATGCACAAAGAGTCAGGATGGCCTGGAACCTTATCAGAGGTACGTCTCATTGGGCCAACTTCTTTTCAGCGGCTTATTTATGGAAGTTCTTGTCTCACCATGGCAGGATAAGTCCATGCTCGTCCCCCACCTGGAAGGAAATTATCAGGGTGCTTCCATTTACTATTCGTCACTCCAGATGGCTCCTCGGATCGGGCACCCTCAGTTTCTGGTTTCACAATTGGTCAGGAAATGGGATCCTGGCAGATGCCGTTATTTCTAATATCCCTCCTCTATTTCAAGCCTCCGTCAGTGATTTTCATCCAACTTTGGGTAGATGGAAACTAACAGATATTCAGGACTTCATCTCTCCCTCAGCTATGCAAACCTTGCTGGCGTCTAAGGTAGCTTTCTCTAACCACCCAGATAAGCTCATTTGGGATTTAACTCCTTCCAGAAAGTTCTCAGTTTCTTCTGCTTAGAACGGTATCAGACAACATCACCCCAAGATCCCTTGCTACTCTTGGTTATGGAACAAATTCCTCCCCCCTAAACTGGCAATCCTTGCTTGGAAGACTTCATGCAGGGCGGTCCCGGTTGATGCGGCGGTTCAGAAGATTAGGGTGAATATTGCATCGAAATGCGAATGTTGCCAATCTCCATCACCTGTCAGTTCGGCGCAAGTCAATGGATACTCGTTTGATCTCCCTCCCATTCAGCTGCAAGTTGATAATACTCGGTCCAGCGTCTCCCCAACAAATGCGAATGGTGCCATTCACTTGCCTATCCAAGGGAATCCTAGCCCTCCTGGTGCGGTCAAGACCCTAGACCATCTGTTTTGCTATGGGATAACGGCTAAGATAGTCTGGGTTTTCTGTAGCAGATTTTTTGATGTCCCTCTTCTCCTCAATCAGCCTTTCCATTCTAGGCTATCCCTATGGACTTCGTCAGCCAGCCTCAATTCCTGCTCTGCTATCCTTCTGGGTCTCCTTCCAAGCCTCATTGCTTGGGAGCTTTGGATCAGCTGAAATGCAGCCAGATTCGAGGGGCAGAGTATGTCTGCCAGCAAGATCATCTTCAACGTCAATCGATGGATGCGTGAGATTGGATCTTCTATTCCAGTTTCAGCCCCCGCTCTATGACTGAAATTGCTATCCTCAACGCCCTTCAGATTGGCATCCCCTCCCCAAACCCATCCAGCAAACCGACTATCGTCAGATGGTCTAAACCCCCCAAAGATTGGCTAAAGCTAAACATTGATGGATCTTCAAGAGGCAACCCCGGTGAAAGCGGGGGCGGGGGAGTGTGTCGAGATCACACCGGAAAAGTGATTTTTGCGTTCCATAGGTACTATGGGTCTTCTTCAAACACGATGGCTGAAGCACGGGCAATGCTTGATGGGCTGAACATTTGCTCCCACATGGGTCTATCCAACATTGTGGTGGAGTCCGACTCCAAAATTATAGTGTCAGCAGCGGAGGGTGTTTCTACTTCCAGCCCTTGGAAGATCTAGTATATTTTGGGAGAAATCCGGTCCAAAATTCAAGGCCTTAACCTGTCTTTCTCGCACATCTTTCACGAAGGCAATGCAGTGGCGGACGCTCTAGCTAGATTGGCTAGTGAAGGATGCCCAGACACTTCCTTCACTAACCGGGCCTCGCTCCCTAGGCACATCAGAGGGGAGTTGGTGCTTGACAATGCGGGGCTGGGCAGAATTAGATCCCCTTAATCTTTTCCTCCCGGCCCTCTCTCGAGCGTCGACCTTGCTGTGTTCCCAGCTGTGTTATTTGAGGGATCAGTTTCGGGTTTATTCTGTTTTGCGTTTAGTACATGATAGGCATGGTCCTCTTTCTTTTTGTAGGGACCCGCCCGAAAAGGATGTAAATTCTGTTTGTTAATGAAATTCTCAGCTATTTAAAAATAATAATAATTAATTAATTAGGTTTGACTACATGAATCTTACTTGACTATTCTACTCTATCAAGGGCCATGCCTTTGGTTAGATCATAGGTCATCAAACCTCAGTCGCACGTGACCAAACCATTTAAGTTTACTTTCCCTGATTTCATTAGCGATGTTACTCCAAAGTACCCTCAAATGCTTTCGTGACTGATTCCATCTTTTCTTGTGTTACCACTCATCCATCTCAACAAGTTCATTTCAGCCACACATCCTATGGACATGTTGCCTTTGGGTGGCACACGACAATCACATAAAAACTCTAGAGACATCTCCTTTTCTACCACTTACCTTGAATTATAGGGACAATATCTTTCTAAATCTTTCCACTCTCATGAATTTTCACCCTAATAAATCGAAATTCATCATTTTGAATCCTATATACTCTATTTTGAATCCAACTAATTTTAAATCCTTTAGATTCTAAAGAACCTCCATAAATCTAGCTTTGTATTTAAGCCCTCCTCTGTCTTATCACTAAAAACTATGTCATCTGCAAACAGCATACACCATGAGATCTCTTTCTATAAAAAGCATTGTTAACTCATTTATAACCAATGCAAAAAGGTATGGGCTCAATAATGACCCATGGTGTAAGTCTATATTAATTAGAAACTCACCTGTCTTTCTACTAGCGACCTTTATATTTATCACCCGTCCCTCGTACATATACATAATCATGCCAATATATCCTCTTGAAACTCCTTTCTTTCACAAGCGTGAAGCATCGAGAACATGGATATGGTGGGCCCACGTGATGAAAAGCTCTTTGATAAGGGAAATCCTAACCCTTTAATCAGTGGCTTGTTAGTGAAACTATACGTCAAGATGTATTTCAACCCTCCATTCTTGGTGTATGTTATGATGCTAAGTCCTTTGGATTTGAATCCTTTTGCTTTTTGGTCACTTACATTGACTTGATGTTACAACAAATTCTAAGACTGTTGATTATTAAACAAGGCCTGTGTAGTAGGATCAGGTCCATTGATTGAGGGACCTACACCACATCATCACGTCTTACACGCCATTCCGTCTATCTTTCCTCCATTCCCATGGTTTTTCAGGATTAGGATTTGATGAAGCCCATAATCCGACACGAGCAGCACGGGCCTCTTTTTCCCACTGACATGATTAATGTTAATATCAGACCATATATTAGAGATTGATTTAGTAACTGATAATGAAATTAAGTGACTCACCGATGCAAATTCAGGACGTTGGTCATATGCAACGTAATGCCATGCAAGCCCTTTCTTTAACATAAATTCCTGTAGCCAATGAAGTATGGTAAAGTGAAAAGATTAGAACAAAGCATTTGGAGTTGGACCATCAGTCAGGTGAGGCCCTATTGTACCATATCCAAACCTGCCTAGGGGTCTTGGGTTTGAGGTCCCTAACTGGTTTGCAATTTGGTTCAGACACGTTTGAGTGGGTTGGGTCCAAGTTCAGGTTCACGTCAAATAGGGGTATTTGTCTAATTGGCCCACCCAATGGATAGTTACGCGTGTGCCACATTGGTACATGTGTCATGTGTTGACGTGCTTACACACATATGAACTTACCATACCTCCAGCAATCACTAGAATAATTAATATATAGAGAGATTAGAGAGAGGAATGCTCACTGACGCACTAGTTCTCGCAGTAACTCATGAGAACTTTTTGAGAACTCATCTCTCATGATATAAGCCCAAAATCTGAACTGTCCACATGATGCAGCACCCCATGAAACCAGCAGGGCCAACTTTTACCATAGTTCAAAACTTTGTTGGGCCATGGAAAAAGAGAGGCAAATCAAGGGAGAAAATTATTTCATTTTTCCATGGCCCACCGAAGTTTTGGATCAGGATAAAAGTTGGGCCTTATGAGTTTCATGGGTTGCTACATCACATGACAGTTCAGATTTTGCACTCATATAACGGGTGATGAGTTCTCAAAAAGTTCTTACAAGTTCCGGTATTACGAGTTCCGGTAAGAGTATAGGTGAGCATTCCTTGCCTGTGTGTGTGTGCGTGTGTGGTTTGCAATTTGGTTCAGACACATTTGAGTGGGTTAGGTCCAAGTTCAGGTGCACCTCAAACAAGGGCCTTTGTCTAATTGGCCCACCCAATGGATAGTTACACGTGTGCCACATTGGCACATGTGTCATGTGTTGACGTGCTTACACACATGTGAAATTACCATAACTCCGGCAATCACTAGAATAATTAATATATAGAGAGGAGAGAGAATGCAAATCGGGGCACTAGTTATGGTGGGAACTAATGAGAACTTTTTTAGAACTCATTTCCTGTAATATGAGCCCAAAATCTGAACCGTTCACATGATGCAGCACCCGGCCCATGAAGCTGGCGAGGCCCAACTTTTACCCTAATTCAAAACTTTGGTGGGCCATGGAAAAAGAAAGAGGCAAATCAAGGGAGAAAATTATTTTCGCATCACCCACGTCTTGCGTGAAGGAAATGGCCCGGCTGACAGTTTGGCAAGAACAGGTAGTAAATTGCAATGCAACAGGCTATTTCACAACATTTCTTCCTTGCCCAGGGTCACTTGGGGTCAATTCCTTCTGGACAAAGCCAGCCTAGGGGCCATCAGAAAGCATCCAGCCCCCCCTTAGGCCCGGGCTCCTGCCTAGGGGTTTTCTTGTATAGAATGGTTTTTCTGTTTTTCCTTGTTTGAGTTGTTTTTAGTCCTCGATATGATAGGTGGGTCAGATCCTTTTGTCTCTCGGCCCGCCCGAAGAGCCCTGTAATCCCCCTCTTTCAATGAATTGCTCCATCGACTGGAGCTTCTTTTAAAATATTTTTAAAAAAAAGAAAAAAGGGGAGAAAATTATTTCAATTTTCCATGGCCCACTGAGGTTTTGGATCAGAATAAAAGTTGGGCCCTGTGAGTTTCATGAGGTGCTGCATCACATGACGGTTCAGATTTTGTACTCATATCACTGGGGATGAGTTCCCAAAAAGTTATTACAAGTTCCGATGAGAGTATAGGTGAGCATTCCTCGTGTGTGTGTGTGTGTGTGTGTGTGTGTGAGAGAGAGAGAGAGAGAGAGAGAGATAAATGGTACTATGAGGTCGACCTCATGGGAACTTCCCACGAGGTCAGAGTTATGTGGGCCCCACCATGATGTGTGTTGAATATCTACCCCGTCAATCAGATGCACCATTCCATGATGGGCCACGAGCTTAAAAATCAAGTCAATCGATGACTTGGGTGGGCCACACCACATATAACAATTGAGAGAGATTACCCTCCCATTAAAACATTCATAATCATTTATTGGGCCCACCGAGATGTGATCCACAAATCCAGACCATCCATTGTGTGTGTCCCACTTGGATGAGGCCATCTGAGTTTCGTAAACGGCTGATTATTGGGATATCCCATAACCTAAAGGGGACCCATCAAATGCAAGGTGTTGAAGTTCAACACACATCGCAGTAGGGTCCACACAGCTTGACCTCATGGGAAGTTCTCATGAGGTTGACCTCATAGTATCATTTCCATATATCCTCAACCTCGTAGCATCCTCAACCTCATAGGCTCCTTACTTTTGCTCCAGTGGTAGACTCTCGAGAGCTCCAACACCTAGACAAGGGTTTGAGTATCCATAGGTGGTGAAATCCCACTATGGCGTGAGTGTGTAGGGTGTGTGTGGGTGTGTTTTTTTTTTTTTTTTTAAAAAAAAAAAAAAAAAAAAAAAAAAAAAAAAAAAAAAAAAAAAAAAAAAAATCTATATATATGGAACTTAAGTGGGACATGCATCTGGTGGATCCCTTTTAGGTTACGGGATATCCCAAAAGTCAGCCGTATATGGAACTTAGGTGAGCCATACCATCTAAAACCATGTGAAGATATGCATAAAACATATAAAAGCACTTGGTGGGGCTCACCTGAAATTTTGGATGCAGCTGAAATTTAGTCTGACCCCTCATCCAAGTGGGACAAACACAATGGATGGGCTGGATTTGTGAACCACATGTCGGTGGGCCCAACAAATGATTATGAATGTTTTAATGGGAGGGTAACCTCTCTCAACTGTTGTATGTGGTGTGGCCCACCCGAGTCATGGATTGACTTGATTTTTAAGTCCAAGGCCCACCATGGAATGGTGCATCTAACTGATGGGGTAAGATTTTCGACATGCATCACGGTGGGGCCCACACAGCTCGACCTCATGGGAAGTTCCCATGAGGTTGACCTCATAGTACCATTTCCCATATGTATATTTCTATTTATCATTTTTCACCTTTATATTAGAAATGAGAATCGTTTTCCTCGTGCCCTTGATTTACGAGGCATGGTTAGTAAAACTTCATTTTAAACTCATATATTTTGATAAAAGAATTTGTATAATTGATTTTAAAATAAAAAACAATCGGTACATCTCGGAAGGTCGACCAAAAAACTTATTTTCTGGGGCAAAATAAATTAAACACATTTAAAAAATATTTTATTCAAAAACTTTGTTTAAAAATAGAGATTGGTGGTCATCACCCACTGATAGAAATGGGTAGAAGGTGATCATTTTTAATAGAGGCAGACCAATTTGTATGGCGAATCTTGAGAAGGAAGGATTACAGATAACCCACTATTTGATTATCTCTTACACATAAAAATTTTAATAATTTTAATTAAAGTTTTATTTTAATCTATAATACACACATGCACATATATAACCATTTTTCTCTATTTTTTTAAGTTGAAACCGTGTTTTAACTAACTATTTTTGAAAGTACATCCACATCAACACTTAATATTTCAGTTTTCCATCAAAGTATGATTTATGGTGTTGATATTTCAGTTTTCCATCACAGTATGATTTATTGAGAATCTTACCTGCACAAATGTACCATTGCAATATACATCACCAACGGATCTATTATAGCGATCTTCATCGTAAATGCAGACTTTCAAACTCTTCCCTTGAACCAGTTTAACTAGTTCTTCCTTTGCTTGCTTTCCGAAAGGCATCGCACTCTCCGGCGCGTCAATTCCCCTGCAGGACACTTGCAAGTTAGAAACTATTAAGTATTTTTTGGAGCCCATCAAAAGCATTGGACAATAAGCTTACCTTAACCTAATTCGATACTTTCGCGCGAGAATATCATCATTATTTGGACCATTTATGACTCTGTAAGTGAAAAGAAGAAGAATATCAAACAGATGCTAATGATATTTGAATTGTTAGTAGGGTTAGCAATGGGCCTAGGTTGGTCTACTGAGTTTTGAAGAGTAGCCCAGCACCTGCAAGCTTGGGCCTGGGCATGTTCCTAGGATACTAAATAAACTGGCTTTATTGATCAAGGATGGCCCACTATGGGCTGATTGAAATTTCATTTATCTTTGACCCATACTGACCAAACATGGCCCATTATCACTAGTGTTACTTAGTCATGTTAGAGTAGATTAGAATAATCTATCTATAATATTTTCTTTTATGTTGAGATATGTATCTATTAAGATTTCTAGATCTCTGATATCTTTCTTCTCTTCTATATTTTCCTGTTATTCTAGTGAAATAAACTAATTACATTGTGGATTCCACGATATAGTCTTTTGTGGTTTAAGATGATATTACTCTTATTATTCTCAATGAAATAAATACATTATAGTTTTCATAATATAGTCTCTCATGATTTAACAAGGCACATGGCATGGATGCCTTATAGTGTCAAAGTGTCCAAAAGTGTCCGGCACTATACACTCCAAAAATCTAAGTAATGGTAACACTTCCAAACACAAATAAATAATATTTTGATTACATAAAATTAGTAGAATAACATACCTTTAAACCATAATAAAAATAAAATACAACGATTGAAACATTTTCTTTTTCTTTTTTCCTTCGATAGGTAAGCTAGGCTTGAATGTAAGAACTCCATGTTGAAACACACAACAACCAAAACATTGAAAATAAAGAAAATTCAAAATCATATTTGCATAGTTCTTATAAAATTCAATTACTTGAAATTTAAACTGATAATATATTGTGATGTAGAGCGGGTCGCGGATAGTTTCATGGCCAAGATAGATCAGAAAAGGCCTGGTCGACGACAGAAATGATCTAGACCGTCGAACCTTAGATCGGGCATATCTCGCAATCCGGGATGAGTTACCTAGCATAAAATATATGATTTTGGGGTACAACGAGCTACTTTAGCCAACCAATCCCACTATGCTGGGTTGCGCAGCCCGAAATTGCGAAAAACCCCTGGATCGATGGTCGTTTCCCTGCTTTAATTTCGTTTTTACTATAAATAGTAAGTTTTAGTTTGATTATAACTCTTCATCCGTCGGGCTTTAGGAGTTGGGCCCAACGTGAAAAGAGCTTAGAATAATTAGGAGAATGGTTTAGTGAAGCCAAATAGGACACTTACTATTTTTGGCCGAAAACCTTGCGCACTAGTAGACATCATGACCGTCTATAAATAGTAAGTTTACTATTTATAGTAAGTCGCGATTTCTAGGAGTTTTAGTTGTAGTTTGATTCTGATTTCTTTCCCATTGCTTGTTACTCCTATTTAAAGGGTTGTGAACTCATTTTTAATAATCAATTTCGAATTTCTTAGAATTTATTTTTATTTTATGCTCTCTTTCCTCGTGGATTCGAGAAGTCTCTGTGAGGAGTCCAGAGAAGCACCGTGGATTCGGAGTAGTTATCCTCATCACATTCATCCCTGCGTCATATCGACTAACAAAATATCGAAAACCGTACGCAGCCACCTCAATAAATAGTTTTTAGTACGGACGATACTCGGACTGATAATGAACTACAGAACCCCACAATATAAGGCCAGAAGTGGCAATTAGATGAAATCCCAGAAAGTAGAAATGTCTCATGACAGTGGAATTGAAGATCATATAACAAATTGTGTGTTGAATTACCTATATCCCGCATCAACAATATTCTTCTGAAGTGCATCTGCTTCGGCATAGTTTTTCACTGCCCGTGCTTTGGATCTTCGAATGGCGGATTCATGTACTTCTATGGGAACATTAGCTGACTCCCTTGGATCCCTTGTATCCACATACACTGTAATCGTATCTCCATCTGCAACAGCTTTAGCATCCACCTGATACCAATACAATTTATCTCAACAAAAAAAAAAACTTCTTATGATTTTTTCTAATCCCAAGCATTTGGGACATGCAGCTGTGCATTAGATGGGCCCCACCATAAACAACCTTCGCTCAAGATCATGCGAATAAAGTCATTGGTGACCACATATGAAAAAATATAATGGATGGGCAGTATTAAAATTTTCCAGGTGTTTCACTCAATGTATGATGGATGGCCTAACTGGTCAGTTGCACAAGCCTGATGTTGAGGACAGGTCATGTACATGTTGGGGCCCACCTGATGCATTGTCCCAGATGTCTCACACACCTGTGTGTGTAATGTCATGTATGGGATTGGCACAGCTCATCTATTTTAGCTTGATTTTGGGACTACTGAATAAAAATGGAGTATCTCACTGGAAGTGTGTGCAGCTCGAACTTCCAATGTGGTGGGCGGTATGCTGGAGTGATTGAAGTTTCAACTTCAACAAGAGTGTGGGGAAGAGGGAGACCATAGAAGGCCAGAAGACCCTAAAAACAATGCATACCCTTCATGAGAAATATGATAGAAATAATGAAAAGATGTATTACATGATGCCCGATTGTCATTTGATAGTTCATGTCGATGGTGATTCATGGCTTTAGCCATCCATCTAAAATGGACAATAGAAACAGATGGTCCACATTTAAAGGGATGATTAAGGCCATCCGATGCTTGCATTTTTCAGGCAATCCTAACCACTGCAAGTCACACCATACAAGAATTTGGAGCTAGTATAGCAAATGGGCTAGGCTAGGCTCATTAATTAGAAGCATCAGAATGGGTCCAGATCTAGTTCATGATCTAAGTAATCAGACTCAGCAGGCCAGACCCACTCTACAAACACTCAGCCACCAAGTTACAGAAGCCCAGGTCTACCTTAATTCATTATCAGGTTTAAAACTTGGGCCTGGTCCAACCAATGGATGTCCGGGCTCAGATCGAATTTAGCCGAACTCAAGATGGGTTGGGTCAGTGTGGCCCATTTTTCACCCCACTTGGTTTATTAGGCCGAGCGAAATGCCTCTTGATTGGACGATCTCAATTTCATGTGGGAGAACTACAAAAATTGGGGGTGGATGTTGATACTGTATGTACCTCTACATCAGCTTTTTTATGGTTCTTCAGGGTCTTTGTAATAAGCTTAGCTGCATCTTCAGGTGTTTTTGGTGGGGGTTTGGCTTCCTTCCATGCTTGATGAAGTTTCTTGTACCTTTCCTCATTAACATAACCATATAAATCAATCAAATCAATATATTATAAATTACTCTTAAGTAGTAGTGAATTCATCATCACCATTTCATATAAAGGGAAAAAAAAAATTCATTACTTCTAAAAGCTATTTATAGAAATTGCTTAATCATTTAATCATGAACATTAACCGTGAGATGATGGAGTTGAAGTGAGACATGAAGAATGGAATTTTTGGCTAAGGCCACACTTGTGCAAGAACCAAGCATGCTTTATGGATTCCTTGGCCCAAAAATAACAGTGCCCCACTCATCATGTGGACCCCATTGGCTTAGCCCAACTGATCAGTTAGCCTGTCTGATTTTCGGGCCACAAGATATGAATGGTGTGTCCCATCTGCTGTTTTACTGCAGAGATATTGCTTACATTTAACTCATTTTTAAGGTCTTGATAAGAAAAGATGAAAATTCGACCTAGCCTAAGCTTAAACATATTAATTACAAGTAAAGAAATTTGAGTTTATGTGGGTTTTCGTGAAGCCTCTTTCTCGAAAATTACACTGAGAAGCATTTTCTTAGTTGCTTCAGACATCCTATTGATCATGCGGCTGTGGAATTGTCTCAAACTGTAATCCAAGTGGGCCATTTCCTTTCCCAGTAATACAACAAAAAGAATGAAAAAAAAAAAAACAAATGTAGTACCAGTTAGCTTGAGCCTTCTTCGATGACACAACATGTTGACTCAGCCCTTGGGGAACCTTCAATCAAGAAACTTAAAAAGATCAATCATCCATAGAAAAAGGAGATTGTGAAAATTTTGATAAGATGGTCTAAAATATGTAAATTATTTTGAGTTTTGTGAAGTTATTGAGTTCAGTCAAGTTTTTCTGGAGTTTGGACCGATTCATGACCAGATCAAGTTCTTTTTCTCCCCCAAACCATTGTAGAATCTTGTCAAATTGAGTCGACTCAATCGAGTTGAATTTCTTTGAGTTTTAAGTAGCCCATTTCCCAGAAATGGCCAAAACCAAAATCTCTGGTAGGCCGAGCTCACCAGCCTGCGGCGAAGCAGAAATTCATAACATATTCATTTGGATTTCATTTTTCGTGCCACCCCAAATGCTCGGCAAGCTCAAAATGAGATGGCCCACCAGCCGCCGCTGGCCAATTCAGTTAAATTTCAATTTGGGGTAGATCCAAACGCATGCTAACATTTAAATAACAATCAAAGTACACTAATTCTCAATTAGTATTCTGATTTTGGTGATCATGATGATTAAATTACCTGAGATGTGATGTCGAATTGGAAGAGATCGTGGGCGAGAGCAGATACACCGACGGTGGAGATGGTGACTCCATGTGGGCCCAAAGAATCAGGCTCATCAGACTGGGGCTTGCAACATCTGCCATAGAGAAATCTAAGGGCGTTTCCCATTTCAAAGAGGAAGCTTTGTAGAAGAAGGAAGAAAATAGAGTTTGTTAGAAGAGGAGAAAAACAGCTCCTTTGTGTAAGAGGAATCGGGAACGGACCAATTGGAAGATGAGGTGACACGTGGCATTATTTTATTGGCTGTTGCGGCCATTTATTTTCGTGCTTACAGGGCTCAAGATCCAAAGTTGGTGTGATGGGGTGAAATGTATCATGTCAATGTCCGTTTAGAGGCGGATTAGACGTGGATTGTCTTCCAGTCAGAACCTAGGTGGGGTCCATCATGATGTCTGTGACAAATCTACCCCGTCCATCCGTTTTTCCAGATCATGATTGGACGTGAAACCAAAAATTAGACTGACCAAAATCTCAAGTGAGCTACACCACAGGAAACGGTGGGGATTGAACGACTACCGTTGAACATTCGTAGGGCCACGAAAGTAATGGATCAGAATAATGATTTTGTTCTTTCACTTTATCCCTTTAGGAATGACCATATGAACGGTTTGGATGGCATATTAACATGACAGTGGACCCCAGTAAGGTTTCAATGGTAGTCATTTCCCTCCCCACTTTTTTCTGTGGTGTGGCCCACATGAGTTTGGATATGCCTCATTCTTTTAAATTATGTTCTAACATAATCTGGAAAAACGGATGGACGAGGTAGATTTATCACAGACATCATGGTGGGGCCCAACTAGGTTGGGACTGCGGAACTGGTAAGGGGTCGCAGGCAATCTGTGTCAGTTTGGTTTGGTTTGTACCAGGGAAGGTAGGTGTCCTGCTGAACTACCTGAATCGTTGTCTTCCAGGGACCTGAAATGTGTGTGTGGATCGTTTGTGCTGATCGTAACCGTTCAAGATGTGGGACCCTCATGTTTATCTGTTAAATTTGTCTCTTTTGGTAATATTAGATTGAATGTGAACCGCTGATTATTTTTATCTAATTCCGCGTGTTCCACACTGATTGTACGGTTAGGACTATATGATCTGCAATTCGACCAGGTAGGTGGGGCCCACAACTATGATTGAGATTATTTGCGAGACATCCACTCAGGTGGGTTCCCTACATTGGCATTTGAGATGGGTTTTGGTTGTGCCTCAATTGGAACTTGTACCATCATTGCAACACTAACCTTAGTTAGGCACAATGAGTTAGAAATATCCTGGATTAGAAATTCTAAATTTGAAATTCGAATTTAATTACTAAATCAACTTTAATATCCTTTACATATCTAATATTTAACATGATGATTGTAATAAGCCCATTAAAATGTATACTTTGGCTGAAAATGGTGAAATTCTAAGTCTTATAGATGGGCCTAAAGTATAGGATTAGGATCACATCTAAGTAACTAACCAACAATTTTCAGCGGTTGCATTACACAGGTAATGTTTAAATTATGTAGATCATCCTATTGAAGTAAGTTTAGTGATGCAATTGATAATCTAATTATTTCGGGATATCATCAGTGGGCCACATGCCCAATAGATTTGTAGACTGGTAATATACATGTGACTCATGTAAGAATTTTAGATGAAATCTTAACTTTCATCCTATATTTCAAACCCTCTCTTGATGGGATTTGAAATTCCCGCTTATTATATAGTGCCTACTTAGGATTTGAAATACCCTCCAATCCTAAATTCATGGTGCCAAACAACTAGGGCTGTACATTGAGCCGAGTCGAGTCGAGGTGGGCCAAGCTCGGCTTGACTCGTCCATGCTATACTCGAGTTCGAGCTCGAGCTCGAGCTCGCCCTCGAGCTCAACATTGAAGCTTGGCTTCCTTACCAAAGCTTTTAAGTCGAGTTCAAGTCGAGCTAGTGGTTCGAGTTGAGTCAAGTTTATCTCGAGTCAAGTCGAGTTTACCTCGATAGGGTAAGGGAAAGAAAAAGCGGGAATGAGGATACATAAGGTCGGGTAGGGTTTTTTAGTAAAAACTTTTAAGTTTTAACTTCTTTTTTTAAACTTAAATATATATATTATGTATATTTAATATTAATATATATAATATATTATTAAATTATATTACTCGAGCCGAGTCGAGCTCGAGCTTCGAGTCAAGTCGAGTCGAGTTGAAATACACCATGGTCGAACTTGGCTTGAACTCAACTCGAGCTTTAGTAAAGAAGCTTGACTCGCCTTGAGTAGGCCTTTCAAGCCGAGTCAATCTGAGCTGAGTCGAGCAGAGTCGAGCGAGCTTTTCGAGCTAGCTTGACTCGTGTACAGCCCTACAAACAACCCAAGGTCATGGGTTCAAGTGCCCATTGTAGTGTGCGAGGGTGTGAGCGTAAGGAAACAAAAAATAAATAAATAAATAAATATCTTAATCAGTACATATGGCCATGGTCAGCCCAAGCCCAGCTTGTTTAGGAATCGGAGCTTTGATTTCAGACCCAAGCCCACCCATTAAAATCATAAATGGGCCCTTTCCATATCCCAGACTTTGTTACAGACCCAAGCCGAACCCATTGGAACTGATCATAACCTTCCCATTGGACCATTCTTTTTGTTCATCACTCATTATCCATTTCAACTGTCCATTTGTATGATCTGTCTTCTTCTTCTTTTTTTACACGCACCCCGCACTCACACTATAGTGAGATTTCACCACTTATGGGTACTCGAACCCGACCTCATGTTGAAACTCCATAGCATGGGTCATTCAAAACCATGGCCCAGTTTTGGAAATGGCAAATTGATGCTAATGAAATCCATAGCATGTGTGGTGTAACCATGGCAGTTGGCACACATATTCCTTGTTCACTACATAATCAGGGTGATTAAAGTCCATGTGCAATCCAGAGTCTAGAGTGGGCCCCACTTGTCTTTATTTTGAAATAAAGGGATGTTGAACACAGAAAGAGCGGTTGATGGTAGGGTAGGAAAGGGGATGCATCATTCACGGCGTAAGAAGAAAGCAAACGACTTTGGTACTTAGAAGTTTAAGACAGCCCTGTTTTAATAAAGAGGAAGTGCAGCTTCAGTGGATCCACCTTGATGTATATGACTTACATCCATGCCGTCCATCCGTTTTTAAACCCTATTTTAGTATGTCGTACTAAAAATGAAGCAGATAAAAATCTTAGGTGGACCACACAAGCGAAACAGTAGAGATTAAATACTCACCATTACAAACTTCCTAGGGGCTACCGGAATGTTTATTTTCCATCCAAACTGTTGTTAAGGTCATAAATATGTAGATAAAGGAATTAGACAAATATCATCTTGATCCAAAAATTCTGTAGCCCACAAAATTTTTAATAGTCAACGATGACTGTTTCCTGTGGTGTGGTCCACCTGAAATTTGGATATGCTTCATTTTTTAGATCATGCTATAAAATAAGATGTAAAAATGAATGGACGGCGTGAATGTAAGGTGAATACATTATGGTGGACCCCATAGTCAGGGATCCACCGAAGCCACGCCCAAATAAAGTGGCTTCAAAGCTTTGTAGGTTAACCCTTAACCTACAACAAGATGTGTGGAGCCCACCATTATGTGTACATGATATCCAATCCGTCCATCATGTGCGACCCATCATGTTGTATGTTCCCCTTGGTAGCGGATCCAAAACTCAGGTGGGCCACACCATAGGTAATGGTTGGAAGTTGGACAGAGACTCCCACCATTAAAACATTACAGATTGTATGTGGGGTCATCATGTGTTGAATATCCCATCCAAATCCATCCAGAAGATGTGCCACAGTAGGATAAATGTACACCACATTAAAAATCAAGCCATTCGAAAACACAGGTTGGCCATATATACCACACGATTTTATAGGCATTAGTCATAATTTTGCATGTTATAGCCCAACTAAGGTTTGGATGAGCCTTATTTTTGGAAGTTAAGCATAACATCAGGTGGCACACATGGGGGCTGTTTGATTTTTAATTTCACTGGTAAATACAATACAGGGAAATAAGTAATTATTACTTACCCCACCTGTTTGATATTCACCGGGAATTACGTTTCAAAAAGCGGTCCATACAATACCTATTATTACTGATTTAAATGTGTGGGCCCCACCATGATATATGTGAGTTATCCACACCATCCATCCTTTAAAAAAATACATTTTAAGGCATGAACCCAAAAATTAAAAAAATTAAAAGCTCAAGGGGATCACACCTTAAGGAACAATGATCATTAAGACGTCAATGGTTGAAACCTGTTTTCTCCCTAGGGCCCACATTGATGTTTATTTGTCATCCAACCTGTTCATATGGTCACACAGTCATGGATAAAGGGGAAACAAAAATTTCAGTTTGATCCAAAACTTTTAGGGTCCTCAAGAAGCTTTCAATGGTAGGAGTTCAATTCCCATTGTTTCCTGTGTTGTGGTCCACTTGATCTTGGTATTTGCTTCATTTTTCGGGTCATGACCTAAAATGAGTTGGCTAAAGGGATGGACGGTGTGGATAAGACATATACATCATGGTGGTCCCCATGATTTAGCATTTTTCTCCTCGGGTGATGTGAGGAGTGTTATAAATGAAAGGTGGCGGTCAACATCACCTTGGAAATCTAACCAGAAACACACTGGTGAATAATTATTACCCGTTTACCTTGAATTACCTCCGTAATTAGAAAATCAAACAGGCCCTCACAGCCCACCCAATTCTCTGCCTGAACTAGAGGCCTTTGAGCGATAGCCAACTTTATGGACAGATGGGGCCATATTTCAGTGATCCAGACAGTTCATCTGGTGGACCGCAAAGTGCCTGCGTGAGACAGACTGCAAAATACACTACCTTAGGATAATCCTAGACATCCTATTGTTGGCCAGCAAATGAATGGCTAAAATTCGAAAATAGTCAACGGTCCATTAAATAAGGTGGAATTTAACCGACCGAATGGATGAGATTGTTAGATAGAGACGCCTTTTGGCCCATTACCTATCTATGGCAGGTAGAGTTGGGCATCGAGTCGAGTCGAGTCGAGTCGGACCGAGTTAGGGTTGACCCCACTCGAGCTAATTTTGAAATATGCTTGACCCGAACTCCATCCTATTCGATACTGAGTCCAGCATGCCTGACCTGATTTGAGTCCGGGTCTGGCCCGAGAGAATCATTTAATCGAATTTACTTTGTATTGTTGTTTAATATTTATGATTGATTTAACAGAATTATCTTTCGATTAGATAGAATAGTACTTCGATTCCAATTGAGTTATGGGTTGAATCAATAAATTAGCTATTATGATTGTTAAAAGTGGATTTATGGATCTTTAGTATTTTATTATTTGTTTAAAACCCATTTTACTTCACTGGATGAAAAATTCAGATCAACCCTTTAGTTTAAATTAGTTCTAGGTATCTTACGATCTTGGTCTCACCAAGTAAAACTACATTGCGGCCTTGCACTTTGGGTTGTCAATCTTTTAGTTAGATTACTATTTCCTTTTATTGTTGTCTGTGCTTTCTCCTAAGATCCAAGAATTCACTTAATATATTTTATAATACCACAAATCCAACTGCCTCCTTCACACTCCAATAAAATGTTTGCCTCGTTATAAACAAGGAGTTATTTAATATACTTTGGGTATAACACTCGATACATAAGTACTTTTTATTTTATATTATTTTATTTTTATATACACAACCCACACCTCACACATTTATGCACTCGCACTACGGTGGAATTTCACCACAATGGGTACCCGAACTTATGACTTTGTGTTGAAACTATCTTGAGAGGACCCAACTGTAACATAGAAAGTAATGTTGGTTGAATAATTCTAACCTTTGATTCGTATATGCTTGTTTTGTTGAAATAATGTCATTGGATTTACACCCAGATCCATAGCTCAATTGGCAGACTGAGTGGAGATATCTCGTTTCAACACTCGAGGTCTTGGTATTGATCGGGGTTGGCTAACATGGAGTGCGTGTACTGACATGGGTATATACTAACAAGCTAATCTCTCTCTCCCCCGCCCCCCCCCCCCCCCCAAAAAAAAAAAAAAGGTGCTTTATAATATAATAAATGAAAATTTCTACAACTATATATATATATATATATATATATATATATATATATATATATATATATATATATATATATATATATATATATATAATGCCGTTGGATTTTTATTTTTTCTTTTTCTTTTTCCTTTTTCATTTTAGTAATGTAATAAGTGCACATCAATCCCACAATCAGGTAATGAAATAACCTAAATTTTTTTATTCAGGATGCAGCTAAACTGGTACTTATAATTTAAGTTATTTGCATTCTAAGCATGCAATTTCTAAGAACATGCGTATTGTCCATCACACTCTTTCATAGTATCAAAGTTCTTATCTAAAAATTAAATAAGTTGATGGGTGAGAGTCTTATGTTAGTTTAGCACTGTTGCTAAGACGGTGGTGGCTCATACTATTTACATGGCAGTGATGTTACAGCTTTCTACGCTGTTCACATTGTTAGTACAATGTGGATAGAATGCATCTTCAAAATCAAATTAATCAAGAAAATCCTAACTGTATGTGGCACTTTGCCATGCACGAAAAGGATGCAGATTGTTCAGCAAGGAGGTCATCACGTTGTACCATGGCATGGATTCTCCGTGGGCCCACTATGATGTATGTGTTTTATACATGCCGTCAATCCATTTTTCCAGGCTATTTTATGGCATGAGCTCAAAATTGAATCATATACAAAGCTTAAGTGGACCACACCACAGAAAATAATGGGGATAATGATGTCCACCATTGAAACCTTCCTAAGGACCAGTGATGTTTATTTGTCATCATGAAAGGAAAATACACATATCAGCTTCATCCAAAACTTCCCTCAATGATAGGCGTTTAATTCCCACTGTTTCATGTTGTATGGTCCGCTTGAGCCTTGGATATGCTTCAATTTTTTATTCATACCCTTAAAATGAGTTAGAAGAATGTATGGACAGAGCAGATGAAACAAATATATTACATGGGCCCCACAGAGTATCCACACTACGCCACAATACACAATCTGCACTAAACAACTTAAACGCAATACACAATTCGCACGGAATGACTTAAACAATATGGGACGTGGATATCCTGCGAAATTTGGCAGTAAGTTCCTGTGCTGGAAACTTAGTTGGGGCCCACAATGATAGTTGTGAGAAATCTACCCTGTCCAGTCATTTTGTGAGCTTATTTTAAGACTCGAGACCAAAAGTGAGCAGGATCCAAGACTTAAGTGGGCTGCATTAAAGGAAAATGTGGGTGGGGAAATTCCTACCGTTGAAACCTCCCTGGGTTGACAATGATGTTTACATTCCATTCATATTGTTTATAACGTCAATCCTACCGGGATGAACCGAAAACAAAAATATTAAACTGATTCAAAAATTCCATGGCACCATGAATATTTCTACTGTGGATGTTCAATCCTCACACTTTCAACCCACTTGAGTCTTGGATCATGCTCACTTTTGATCTCTACTCCTAAAATGAGCTCACAAAATAGCTGGACAGGGTAGATTTCTCACAAACATTACGATGGGTGAAATGCTTTCTCAAGAAATCTACCTCGGATAATCTTTTTTGCATGAAGTTCCTGTGCGGGGCCATCGTGACGTTTGTGAGAAATCTACTCTATTTTATGAGCTCATTTAAGGACTTGAGATTAAAAGTGAGCAAGATATAATACTCAAGGAAGAGGCGGGTAGGAAAATTCCTACCGTTGAAACATCCCTAGGTTGACAGTGATGTTTATGTGCCATCGCTAGTGTGGGTAGGTATCGTGAGAAGATGAGCGCTAAACTCCTTGAGAGATCACTACCAGAAAAAGCGTCAAAACCTACAAGCAAAAGCCGTAGCTATATACCTATTACTACGATTATAATTCGTAGCACGACCGTAACAATCAGTGGTGTAGCTAAAGGTAAAAAGATATGGGTACGGATTAAAACCGTAGCAATAGATATCAATAGCTACGAATTATCCGTAGCTGTATGTACATTTCGCTACAGAAAGTATATTCGTAGCTATACTTTCTGTAGCGAAATGTACATACAGCTACGGATAATATCTGTAGCTAAAAGTACAATGAAATCCGTAGCAATAAGCTAAAGTTATCAATATGTACGGTTTTCAGAACAAGAGCTACGGCTAATATCCGTAGCTAATTTCATTTTTTAAAAATTATAATAGTTGTGTCTGTTACCATTGCAAGAACCTACTGTGATTGATCAACTCATCTAAGTTAATACAATTAATACTGCTAGGAATAGTACATAAAATGCAATAAGGAAATAAAACAATGCATTCATATTTCAAATAGCAATCAAATCATACAATGCATCCTACATTCACATTTCTAAATAAACAAATTTCATAATACAACAGATCATCGGTTGTAAGTATAATAGGAGCAGAGAACGATGATCAAACAGAGCAAGTTATAGGATCAGACCCAAAACCATCTAGAATTGCCAGCAGGTTCGCCGGAACACAACTCTAAGAATAACCACTTTGCCATGCACGAATTGAAAAGAATGCAGATTGTTCAGCAAGGAGGTCATCACGTTGTACCATGGCATGGATTCTCCGTGGGGTCCACTATGATGTATGTGTTTTATACATGCCGTCAATCCATTTTTCCAGCTTATTTTATGGCATGGCTCAAAATTGAATCATATACAAAGCTTAGTGGACCACACCACAAAAAAATAGTGGGGATAATGATGTCCACCGTTGAAACCTTCCTAGGGACCAGTGATGTTTATTTGTCATCACGAAAGGAAAATACACATATCAGCTTCATCCAAAACTTTTGTGGTCCCTCAATGATAGGCGTTTAATTCCCACTGTTTCATGTTATATGGTCCACTTGAGCCTTGGATGTGCTCAATTTTCGATTCATACCCCTAAGATGAGTTAGAAGAATGTATGGACAGAACGGATAAAACAAATATATTACAGTGGGCCCCACAGAGTGTCCACACTAAACCGCAATACACAATCTGCACTAAACGACTTAAACGCAATACACAATTCGCATTGAACGACTTAATTAAACAATATGGAACGTGGATTTCCTGCTGCAGTAAGTTCCTGTGCTGGAAACTTAGGTGGGGTCCACATTGATGTTTGTGAGAAATCTACCCTGTCCAGTAATTTTATGAGCTCATTTTAGGACTTGAGACTAAAATTGAGCAGGATCCAAGAGTCAAGTGGGCTGCATTAAAGGAAAATGTGGGTGGGAAATTCCTACCGTTGAAACCTCCCTGGGTCGACAATGATGTTTACATGCCATTTGTATCGTTCATAACATCAATCCTACTGGGATGAACTGAAAACAAAAATATTAAACTGATTCAAAACTTCCGTGGCACCATGAATATTTCAACTGTGGATGTTCAAATCCTCACACTTTCAACCCACTTAAGTCTTAGATCCTGCTCACTTTTGATCTCTACTCCTAAAATGAGCTCACAAATAGCTGGACGGGGTAAATTTCTCACAAACATTACGGTGGGTGAAATGCTTTCCCGTGAAATGCTTTCCTGTACTGTGAGGGCCACCGTGACCTTTGTGAGAAATCTACTCTGTTCTATGATTTCCGTTTTGTGAGCTCATTTTAGGACTTGAGATTAAAAGTGAGCAGGATATAATACTCAAGGAAGAGGCGGGTAGGAAAATTCCTACCGTTGAAACATCCCTAGGTTGACAGAGATGTTTATGTGCCATCGCTGGTGTGGGTAGGTATCGTGAGAAGATGAGTGCTAGACTCCTTGAGAGCTTCGAGTTTTAATAACAGTTTAAAGGAGATCAAAGTCATATGGGTCCACAATGATGTATTTATTATATCCACGCTGTTTATCCATTTTGCAAGATCATTTTAGAGCATAAGCTAAAAAATGAGTCATACCCAAAGTTCAAGTGGACCACACCACAAATAGCAGTGGGACAATGATTCTCATTATTAAAACATTTGTAGAGCCCACCATAACATTTATCTTCCATCCAATCTATTTATAAGGTCACACGGACTTTGATTAAGAGGAAAAAAAAACAAAAAAAAAAAAAAGCAAATATCATATTGATCCCAAACTTCTATGACCCCAAAAGGGTTTTAATGTTAGACATTCAATCTCTATTACTTTTTGCAATGTGGTCTACTTAATCTTTGACTGTCTTATTTTTTATCTAAAAGCCTTGCGAAGAGCTCATCAATTGGCCAGATGATTTGGATATAACACATACTTCATGATGGGACTCATAGAACTTGGTGACATGAACACAATAGCTAAGTTGGTGGTACGTGGAACACCACTTAATCCGCTTCTGTTTGGACTCAGCTGGCCCAAAAATCAGACCGACACAACATTCAAGTCGCCCAAAAGATTTAAGCTGCCAAGTCAGAAGCAGATTGGCTGGTGTACCACACACCACCCACCTTGCAGTATAGAGGTCACTAAATTTTATGGGTTTATATTCAAATCAGTTCATTTGGTAAGGCTTGAGCCGAAAATATTATAAATTTAAAGAAGAAGTAGATCACACTACAAAAAGAAGTGGGGATTGAACGTCTAGAGTTAAAATCCTTTTGGGGTCATAAAAGTTTTGGATCAATATGATATTTGTTTTTCATTTTCATCCAGGTTGGTGTGACCTTATTATCAAATTAGATGGAAAATAAATGCTATGGTGGGTTTTATGAATGTTTTGATGATGAGAATCATTGTCTCATTACTATTTTTGGTGTAGTTTACTTAAGCTATGGACATGACACTTATTTGGGATCATGCTCTAAAATGATCTTGCCAAATGAATAAATGGCATAGATATAATAAATACAGCAATACAACGTTCAAGTGACCCAAAAGATTTAAATGTGTCAGATTGGCTAGTGTACCATACACCACCCACCTTGCAGTATTGAGGTCACCAAATATGTATTATATTCAAATCATCAATTCATTTGGCAAGGCTTGAGCCAACAATAAGATAAATTCAAAGACGAAGTGGACCACGTTGCAAAAAGAAGTGGGGGATCGAACATCTACCATTAAAATCCTTATTGGGGTCATAAAAGTTTTCGATCGATATATATGATATATTTTTTTTTCATTTTATTCCAGTTATATGTGACCTTATTATTAGATTAGATAGAAAATAAATGTTATGGTGGGTTCTATAAATGTTTTGATGACGAGAATCATTGTTCTATTACTATTTGTGGTGTGGTTTACTAGTCGATGGAGCGTCAGGTGGTCGAGTTGGAGGCTAAGATTCAAGAATTTTCAGGTTCGTCGGATCAGCTAGGCCGTATGCAGCAGGAGCTCAACACTTCTTCAGCTAGGTTAGCTTCGTTAGAGCTTATGCAGGAAATATTCTGGAAGCAGAAATCTAGAGTGGATTGGTTGCAGGAGGGAGACAAAAACACGAAGTTTTTTCATGCTACTGCTATGGACAAACAGAGGCGCGCATTCATCCGTCAGGTGGAGCTGGGGTCAGGGCAGATTGCAGATAATCAGGTAGATATTAAAGCTGCAACGGTGGCGCATTTTCAACAGATTTTTACTGCAGAACCGTGTCAGGTAGATCTGAATCTCCTTCAGTGCATTCCTCATAAGGTTACACAGGCCCAAAATGACATGTTGATGGCGATTCCTACGATCTTAGAAGTCCATTCTGCAGTTCAATCCATCCTGACTGATAGTGCGGCTAGGCCAAACGGTTTTTCAGCTAGTTTTTTTCAGTCTTGCTGGGAGGTGGTTGGTCAGTATATACACAGGGCTGTCTCATTCTTCTTCCAAGGAGGAAAGCTTCCTAGGTCAGTCACATCTTCGATTATCTGTTTAATCCCAAAATCAGC
The DNA here is from genome assembly GCA_021015155.1 of Magnolia officinalis. Classification (NCBI taxonomy): domain Eukaryota; kingdom Viridiplantae; phylum Streptophyta; class Magnoliopsida; order Magnoliales; family Magnoliaceae; genus Magnolia; species Magnolia officinalis. Next base: position 65,775,136 of record JAJHSJ010000008.1, read on the forward strand.
TTCTCCTAAGCAGTTATCTAATTTTCGACCAATTAGCTTGTGCAACTGTTTGTATAAAATCTTTGCCAAAGTAGTTGCGTCAAGGCTCAGACAAATTCTTCCGTTGATTATTTCAACAGAACAGGGGGCTTTTCTGCAGGGCCGATTGATCGCTAAGAATATTACATTAGCACAAGAATTGTTTAGGGAGTTGAATAGGTCAGTCCGCGGGGGAAATATTGTCTTAAAGTTAGATATGGATAAAGCTTATGACAGGGTGAGCTGGGAATTCCTCGTTCAGGTTTTATATCGCTTTGGGTTCAGCCGGGCTTGGATTGAGATGGTCGAAAAATGTTAGGCAAATAGTTAGTTCTCAGTTCTCATTAATGGCGAAATGGCCGGTTTTTTAAGTCTTCAAGGGGTTTGAGGCAGGGGGACCCGCTTTCTCCAAGTTTGTTTATTATTGCAGCCGAGGTTCTTAACAGGGGTGTTAAAAGCATGTTATCTCTTCAGATTACCCGGCCATTTGTGCTTAGTAGAGGGTGCTCTTTGATATCTCATTTGCTTTATGCCGACGACACTTTAATTTTCATGAACGGGAGCAAATCCTCTCTCCTTCAGTTCAAGAAATTCATGGATTCTTATCAAGCTTCCTCGGCCCAAAGAACTAATCAGCGGAAATGTTCCTTTTATTGCCCAAAAAGATGTCAACCACGCGGCTCAAAATAATCGAAGGCATTCTCGGTTTTGGCAAATCATCTTCAGCTTTAATTTATTTGGGGGTTCCTATAGCGGACGGACGTCTTAAAGCAAGCGCGTTTAAGCCTTTGGTGGACAAAGTAGTGGGGCGAATTAATGGGTGGAAGGATCGTATTTTATCCCAGGCAGAGCGAGTGGTTCTGATAAAGAATGACTTATCTAGTATTCCGGTTCACTCTATGGTGGTGGTCCATATTCATACTCAGGTGTTGAAGTCTATTGAGAGGCACACGACAAATTTCTTTTAGGGCTGGTCAGAGGGGAATCGGAAGTGTCATTGGAAGGCTTGGAATTTGATTACTATGCCTAAGGATGAGGGGGGTATTGGAATTAGAAAGCTTGCTGATATAACGAGGGCTTTTCGACTTAAAATGGCTTGGACAATTAAATTTGGGAAGGAGGAGAATGTCTGGAAATCTTTTATGACGGCGAAGTATCATCTCCACGAGTCTTCTGGTGGGTTGGATACGTCAAGCTGGCTTTCTTCTCCCCTGTGGAAGTGAATTAGGGAGTTGATTCCTACGGTTGATGCCCAAGTCCAATGGCAAATTGGTGCAGGAAATTGTAACTTTTGGAAGGTGAATTGGATTGACCTGGGCCCTCTGCATCAGCTAGCTGAAACAGAAGTGTCGGTCAGGCTGCAGGACATCCAAGTTTGTCAAGTGATTGGACCTTGTGGGCCTCTTCCTCCCTCAGCTGCGCTCCTCATCCTCCCCCAGTCTGTCATTGATCACGTGTTTCAGGTTGGTTATTGTACCTCAGGGGAAATGGATGTTCCTTTTAGGCTGTTGACATCATCAGGGGAATTTTCTGTTAAATCAGCTTGGTCGATGTCCAGAGCCCCTAACCCAAGTCGGAGCTGGTCAAGATGGGTATGGCATTCGAAACTTCCTCCCAAAATTTCCCTCCTCATCTGGAAAGCGATTCAAGATGCAGTCCCGATGGATAGTGTCATGCAATCACGAGGAGTTCAACTTGTGTCCAGGTGTGTATGCTGCAATAACCAGGTCTCTCCCAACTTTGCCATCGAAACTTCTCTTCACCTGTTCGTTAATTGCAATTTGGCGCAGTCAGTTTGGTCGGCTATTGGCAGTTGGTTGGGGATTAGCGTCATGCCTGCAATCACGATTGATGCTAGGCTTGCCCAATGGTGGGCGGTTGTCTCTTCCTCTCAGCATAGATCGGTAAATCTTATGTTGATTCCTTGCTTTATTATTTGGGAACTATGGAAGGCTCGAAATGCCGCAGTTTTTTATTGTAGATTGGTGTGCTCTGATCGGGTGATTGCCAAGATCAAATGGTGGGTGGCCCTGCTCAACGGTTCTACCAGCAGTAATCGTTGCTCTAGAACTTCACGCCCAAATATAGTCTCTACAAGTGACGTTCGTCCAATGGTGATCAAGTGGGAGAGGCCATTGAGCGGATGGGTCAAAATTAACGTCGATGGCTCTACTAGAGGAGATCCGGCGAGTTCTGGTGAAGGTGGAATTTGTAGAGGGGAGAGGGGTGACTTCATTTTCACTTTTTCAACTGGTTATGGTTTCGGAACAAACACTGTTGCCGAACTTCGCGCGGTGCATGATGGTCTGTCTCTTGGCCTTCAAAGGGTTTTTGCCAAATTATCATTGAGTACGACTCGTGACTGGTAGTCAATATCATCAATGGAGAGGTTCAGCCAGGGTGAAAATGGAAGGCGTGGTTGCTTAGGATTAACCAGCTGAGGAGAAGGGGTAATATGATCAGTGTTGTGTTCACTCCCCAAGTATAGGTTGTGATATAGTAATAAACTTGGTAAGACCGAGGTCGAATCCACAGGGATTGAAACCTGTACGTTATCTGAAAATAACCAGATCTAGAACTAGGCTAAAATGAAATATAAACCAATTGTGATTTGAGGAATAATGGTGAAATATTAATCTAAACTTAAAAATTCAGAGAGAGGGAAACTAGGGATTCAGAGGATCCACTTGTAGAGATCAGGAAGATCTACGATCGATTCATGAACGCAACTGGACTTAGAGTCCCATCTTCATCCAGTTGGAAGATATAACCTGAAAATCAATATGAACCTCCTTTCGATCTAGTTTTCAAAGAGATGAAAGATATAAGAATTAGGTATGATTCCATCACAAATCCATGCCTAAGAGACAAGGTAAACAACAGAACTTAGACCAATCCATAACCAATCAAAAGATGTATGAGTGTTAGGAAGGATTCCATCATCTAACCATGTCCATGGGACAATGGCGAACAACAGAATTTTCTGAAATCATAATCCAAATAAGGGAGAAGAAATACTCAGAGCCATCACAGACATATTGTAATGTTAGTCACAACAAATCATTAGAAAAGACTAAAAGTATTCCCAAGCAACTAGAATCAAAAGAAATTCATTCCATCTAACATAAATCAGAGCCATAGGATCTTTCCATCACGCCACAAGCTTCACCTCTTAGCCCTAGCTAAGAGGTATAGCCACACATGGATGGGCTAGATCTCATCAGAAATTTGAGAAGAAAAGCATAACGAAAGGAAAAACAAACAAAAACTGTTTCTTCTCTCCCTGTCTTTCTCTCTCTCACGTGAGATTCTTCGTCCAAGGCCTTCGATGGATGCTTCTCTATCTCTCTCTCTCTCCCTTTTATAGCAGGAACGTAGGTCGGTGGGAATTTTTGGAACCAGCTACGTACGCAGTGAAAACGCATAACTTACTACGTTTGGATTGATTTTCAGTACGGAAGATCATCCAAACTTCCATTCTGACTTCATGGCTGGGGTTAGGACCCTCTTTTGCAACGTGTGGACGGTCTGGATCATAGATCCAACCGTGATTGTGCTCGTACAACTGTCGGAGAAGCCGGGCAGCGTCCGGACGCATGTCCGTGTGTCATACCTACGAAAATCCGGATCTGCGTAACCCGTGGGGCCCACTTCCTTGTTTGTTTGAGAAATCCACAACGTCCATTGAATTCAAGGAGAAAAATAGGTCGGGAAAGAGTATATTTGGTCGAATTTTGGTGCGGTATAGTGATGTTTTCCTTTCACCGTTCAATCTGCATTTGATCACGATTTTCCTGTATACACGTGCATGGGGCCAAAAGGCCACTAGGCGAGGGTCAAGCCCCACCTCTGGATCTAATAGACGGTCCCAATCTTCAATGTGATGGACGGTGTGGGCCCACTATGCGAATCAGCGTCCGTTGCTTGCGGACGCTGAAAACAGAAATTTCCGTTTTCGTCGATCAATTTCCGTTTTCAGCGGTCAACTGCGGGTTGACCGATTCCGGTGGATCGGTGCACCGCGAGTGTACAAGTAGGTTATGCACACCCATCTCAGATGGGGTCCACATACGATGGTTCTGAGCAATCTTCTCCGTCCATCCATTATGCCATATCATTTAAGGCGTTGAGTCCAAAGTTGAGGCATATCCAGATGTCACGTGGGCCCAAAATCGACAGTTTATAGGCTGATCTGTCCGTTAGGCCACTTATACTGGCATCCAATGGTTGAAATTCGACGTGTACGGTTAATTTATGACCCTCAGACCATGTATGAAGTTTCGAGCCAAACAGATGGTGGGAACCCCATGATCTTACATTCTGGATGATTTTTGAGCCACTTGAGCTTCAATTTCTCGATTTTCGCGGATCCCTGGCATGTAATTCCGTCGATCTTGGTCCCCTGGAGTCCGTCCCTTGCCTTGGTGATTTTAGAGCGTCAATTCCATGCTCTCGGTATTTTATTTCGATCCACACTCACAAATGTAACCTGCATCACAATCATGATTAAATCAGGGCATTAAATAGTATTATGCTTGTAATTTTAGGCAAAAACTGGGGTCTAATATGCAATATTTGACCCTCAGCACAACCCCCAACCAGCATTTTACTAGTCCTGAGCAAAGTATGCGAAAAATAAGTTGAGAATTACAGGACAATTTCTATGAACTCGAGTGATTTTTGAAAAACAACTCAGATTATAGAATTCTAAGATTCATGAATATTGGGCATTACTTTCTCCTGGAATCAAGTTCATAGTAAACTTCATAATCAAATTCAAAATATTAATCCATCAATTGAAAAAATTCTAAACATTGAGATCCACAGGTGTATAGTGTAATCTCGGCTAATCACCATTAAGATTTAATTCGTTATTTCATGACATCCTTAGTAACCAACAAGAGTACCCAGGACAATCAACTTAAACCAAAACTTGTCTCGCAGATCAACCTTTCATTCTAACAGCCTTTGATTTTTCCATGAACAGTAGTGCTAAGGAGGGGAAACAAATCCTCACCTAGAGGGAGCAAACCTATGGTGAAAACTAGTCGCCTAACTTTTTCCAAATATTAACCGTGGGGAATTGAATCTACACCTATAGGGAGCAAACCTATGGTGAAGTTCGTTCGCCCAACCCTTTTCGCAAGCGGCTATCTTGTAACTGGGTATTTTCTTTTTGTTTCATTCTTCTTATTGAACATGATGGCCAAATTCCCCAGGTTGGTTCTTTCCATGCTTAATGATCACCAAATTATAATTTAATATCGAACTGAAACCGTAATGTGCAAGCAAGATGCGTCTTGTGAAATCATGACTCAATCAATGTTTAAAACCTCTAATCAAGGATTAACAGTTCGAACTTCACTGTGAAAACAAATACGGAATCCAAGAGTCATAAATTGCCAACATCACTTATCTTGTAATTCTAAATCCAAGATGGCCATCAAAATCACTTCAAGTTCACAAGAATATCCAGAAAAAATTTAAAAATTTTCACAATTTTTGCTCAAGACTAAGAAAAACACTGATTAGGTTACCTAATCTCCCACCCCCAACCTAAAATCTACATTGTCCTCAATGTAAAAGATATAAGCATGCCATGCACATGGGACAACGAAAGTAAAAGAGAAGTGATGGGAAGATAGTACCTGGATAACGAATCGAGAGACTTTTCCAAAAATATCACCGAGAGAGTAAGTCAGCGCAAGAGAGAAACCAACACAAGTAAAACACAAATAACAAAAATAAACACCTACCTATACCACTTTCGCAGGTGCTCTCGATTGCATTTAACGTATGCAACAAGCCTTTAAACCCCTAGGTTGCCCCTAGTGGACGAGTTGCAGTCTCGTGAGGGTTTGCAGTAATGTTACCCACAAACATTGAACTAACTAACTAGGAAAATGAAATGAATTGAAAAGTTGGGTTGCCTCTCAGGAGCGCTAAGTTTAATGTCTTCAGCCAGACCACAAGCAACTACCCTAGTCCTATGAAAGCAATAAACCTACCTATACCTCCATCAGACTAGGAGATCAATCCTGGTAAACAGAAGCAGTCAGAGGCATGGACATGTCCTCTGAATCAAATTTCTCGACAAATGGTTTTAAGCGATGTCCATTTACTTTAAACTCCTTGCCATTGTCGGGGTCTCTTATCTCGACAGCCCCATGAGGATATGCAGTGATAACAGTAAAAGGGTCGGTCCAACGAGATCGAAGCTTACCTGGAAAGAGATGTAATCGAGAGTTATACAAAAGGACTTTCTGGCCTAGCGTGAATGATTTTCGTAGAATATGTTGATCATGAAACGCCTTCATCCTGTCCTTGTAAATTCTCGAGTTGTCGTACGCGTCATTCCGGATTTCTTCAAGTTCATTTAATTGAAGTTTGCGTAGCGAGCCAGCGTTGTTCAGATTGAAATTTAGATTTTTGATCGCCCAGTAGGCTCTATATTCCAACTCCACAGGCAAGTGGCAAGCCTTCCCATAGACGAGTCTAAAGGGAGACATTCCAATAGGGGTTTTAAAAGTAGTACGGTAAGCCCATAAGGCATCGGTCAATCGGATTGACCAGTCTTTACGATCAGGGTTAACCGTTTTTTCCAAAATGTGCTTGATCTCCCTATTAGAAATCTCAGCTTGCCCACTTATCTGTGGGTGGTATGGGGTGCTCACCTTATGAGAGATACCATATTTCTTCATTAAACTCTCGAATGGCCTATTACAAAAGTGTGAGCCCCCATCACTAATGATGGCTCGAGGCGTTCCGAATCGGGAAAGGATGTTTTCTTTCAGGAATTTAATGACCGTACGATGGTCATTAGTTCAACACGGAATCCCTTCGACCCATTTAGTGACATAGTCTACGGCAAGCAAAATATATAAATTCCCAAAAGATTGGGGGAATGGCCCCATGAAATCGATGCCCCAGCAATCAAATGCCTCTATGATAAGAATGGGATTCAAGGGCATCATATTTCGATGGGACAATGCTCCCAATTTCTGACAACGCTCACAAGCTTTGCAAAACTCATGAGTGTCCCTGAACATAGTGGGCCAATAGAAGCCACACTGCAGAATTTTGGCCGTGGTCTTTTTTGCAGAAAAGTGACCACCACAGCCTGTGAGTGACAAAAGGAGATGACACTCTGATGCTCATCGTCTAGGACACATCTCCTCAAGATTTGGTCTGGGCAATATTTAAACAAGTATGGATCATCCCAGAAGAAGTTGCGCACCTCGGTGAAAAATTTCTTCTTATCTTGCGCAGTCCAATGTGTCGGTATGAAACCTGTGGCAAGATAATTAGCGATATCAGCGAACCAAGGTGAATGAGAGACTCTAAACAACTGTTCGTCAGGGAACATGTCATTAATTTGCGTCGTCTCAAAGGAATCAGAGGGATTAAGGCGAGAAAAATGGTCAGCCACTACGTTCTCTACTCCCTTTTTATCTTTTATCTCTAGGTCAAATTCCTGGAGTAGGAGGATCCATCGTATCAGGCGGGGCTTAGCATCATTCTTAGACAGAAGATACTTAAGCGCTGCATGATCAGTGTAGATAATGATCTTGGATCCAATCGAGTAGGACCTAAATATGTCCAAGGCGAACACTACGGCTAAGAGTTCCTTTTCCGTAGTCGAGTAGTTCACTTGGGTAGGATTTAGAGTCTTATTTGCGTAATGAATAACGTAGGGTTTCTTATCTTTTCTCTAGCCTAGAACTGCCCCAAGAGCATAATCAGATGCGTCGCACATAAGTTCAAAAGGAATGCTCCAGTCAGGTGGCTGTATGATGGGTGCACTAGTCAATATGCCCTTAAGCTTAGTGAAAGCTTCCTGACATGGTTCAGTCCACTCGTATGGTGCATCCTTTTGAAGTAGATTACATAGAGGACGAGAGATGAAACTAAAGTCCTTTATGAATCTTCTGTAAAACCCGGCGTGTCCTAAGAAGGATCGCACGTCCCTTATGTTCTTGGGTGGAGGTAGATTAGAGATAAGATCGATCTTTGCCTTATCCACCTCGATTCCTTTGGATGAAATAATGTGTCCAAGAACAATTCCCTTCTGAACCATGAAATGGCACTTCTCCCAATTAAGTACCAAGTTCTTTTCTTCACATCTTTTCAGCACACATTTAAGACTTTCCAAGTACTCGCTGAAAGATGAACCGAAGATAGAGAAATCGTCCATGAAGACCTCTAAATATTGCCCCACCATGTCAGAAAATATGCTCATCATACATCGCTGGAAGGTGGCAGGAGCATTACATAGTCCAAACGGCATCCTTCGGTAAGCAAAGGTGTCGTAGGGACATGTAAACGTAGTCTTTTCTTGATCTTCAGGGGCGATCTTTATCTGGTTGTAGCCCGAATACCCGTCAAGGAAACAGTAATATGAATGACCAGCTAACCTTTCCAAGATCTGATCAATGAAGGGCAAAGGAAAGTGGTCTTTCCTCGTGACGGTATTTAATTTCCTATAGTCAATGCACATCCTCCAACCAGTAGTGACTCTAGTCGACACGAGTTCATTATTGGCATTGGCTACGATGGTGATCCCGGACTTCTTAGGAACCACCTGAGTTGGACTCACCCATTGACTATCAGATAGAGGGTATATGATACCCACATCCAATAGTTTAAGAACCTCGGCCTTAACCACTTTCTTCATGTTTGGATTTAGTCCACGTTGTAGTTGCCGAGCAATCTTCGCATTATCCTCAAGATATATGCGGTGAGTACAAATCGAGGGGTCGATTCCCTTGAGGTCCGCAATTGTCCATCCCAGGGCTCCCTTATGCTCAAGGAGAGTAGATATGAGCATACTCTCTTGTTCTTTCTCCAGGTGGGCAAAAATCACCACCGGGTATGTCTCATCTTGACCTAAGTATGCATATTTTAAATCAGAGGGCAAAGGTTTTAGGTCAAGCTTCGGTGGCTTAAGGTTAGACGGTAGAGGCACTTCATCAGTTTGGGGTAACTTTTCAAATTGAGGCCTCCACCGGTTAACTTCAAGTACCGGTACCGCATCAAGCATAGCACACAATCATCAAACTCATGGGAGTGGGCCAGGCACGTCTCTAGAGGATCAGAGGATAAGGTAAGGGGTGTCCTATCTTCCACGAAAGTGTCAATTATGTTAATATTATGGATATCGTCATCTTCCTCTACCCGTCTGCCAGTATTGAAAAAGATATTCATTTCTAATGTCATATTCCCGAAAGACATACTCATGACACCATTCCTGCAATTGATAATTGCGTTTGAAGTGGCAAGAAATGGGCGACAAAGAATGATAGGAATCTGAGTGCTTGTATTGTTGATGGGTTCGGTATCCAGGATGATGAAATCTACTGGGTAGTAAAATCGATCAACCTGGGCCAACACATCCTCAATTATCCCTCTTGGTACACGAACAGAGCGATCAGCAAGTTGTAGTGTGGTTAAGGTGGGTTTTAATTCACCTAAACCCAACTGTTTGTATACCGAGTAGGGAATAAGATTAACGCTCGCTCCTAAGTCAAGAAGTGCGTGATCAATTCGATAGTCCCCGATTACACATGATATGGTTGGGCTACCGGGATCTTTGAATTTTTGTGGCACATCTTGCTTTAGGATGGCACTCACTTTCTCAGTCAGGAAGATTTTCTTTTGAATATTTTGCCGTCTTTTGGTCCTACATAAATCTTTCAGGAATTTGGCATATGAAGGTATTTGTTTCACGGCATCAAGTAGTGGAATGTTGACCTTCACTTGTTTCAACACCTCTAGAATATCCTGAGAGTTAGAGAGAGGTTTTGGTGCAACCAAACGTTGGGGAAATGGAGCAACCGGCTTTTCCTTAAGGATCCGGCTCTAACTCTGGTGGGGCATGGCTAGATCCATCTTCTTTATCCACTTCCGGGTCCTTAGACTTTTCAGTCCTAACCGGAATGGTTTTATTAATGATCTTTCCACTCCTAAGAGTGGTGATGGATTTAGCTTGCTCCATCTGATTTGAAGAGCTTGGGTCGCTAACTTCATATTGCGGTTTAGGATTGAGAAGAGGTTGAGCTGGGAAGCTCCCCTTGTTCCCAATCGCATTTTCAACCTTAAGTCCTTGTATTGCTTTTGTAAGGTCTTGAAAGGCCTGTAGCATACCCTGATTGAAAAGCTCTTGCTTTTGAAAATGTTTCAGAACCGAATCCTCTTGAGGTTTCTCTTGAGTTGGATTTTGATTTAGGAAACCTTGAGGTGTAGCGGTTTGTCCATTCCTCCAACTGAAGTTTGGATGATTTCTCCAGCCAGGATTGTATGTGTTAGAAGTGGGCCCACTGAAAGGTCTTGGGTAATTGCTTACAACATTGGATTGCTCATTCAATACCTCTTGAAAGGCAGATATAGTTGGGCAATTCTCAGTAGTGTGAATGTTGCAACCACAAATACTACAAACAATTTCCTTGGCCTTATCCTTCTTTAATTCCATGGCCTCGAGTTTTCGAGTGAGATTGGCTACCTTGGCATTAATATCATCATCCTCTTTCAGGAGGTACATTCCACCTTTTTCTTTGGAATGAGTCGGCCTAGCGTAGTACTCGGTCTAGGAGAGATGTCCCATGTTTGTGTGTTCTCAGCAAGTTTATCAAAGTAGTCCCACACCTCATCGACACCTTTATTCATAAACTCCCCATTACACATTATCTTAACTAATTGGCGCATGGGAGATGTCACTCCATCATAGAAAAAGTTCGTGATGCGCCACGTTTCAAAATCATGTTGTGGGCATGAACTGACAAGATCCTTGAACCGCTCCCAACATTGGAAGAATGTTTCATCTTCCCTTTGGGCGAAGTTCATGATCGACTTCCTAAGGGTGTTCGTCTTATGATATGGAAAAAACTTTTTAATGAACTCGCTTGTCATGTCATTCCATCTGCCAATAGATTGAGGACGTAGTGAATGTAACCACGTCTTGGCTTTCTCTTTCAAAGAAAAGGAAAAGAGTTTTAACCTGACTGTGTCATCAGACACGTTAGGAAAGTATAGGGTAGTCATGATCTCATCGAACTCTTTCAGATGTAGATATGGATTCTCTGACTCAAGCCCATGAAATCTAGGACCCCTGGCTTGATATCCATATGTCCTGCATTCTCCTAAAAAACCATGCATGAGGGCGTCTCACCCCCACTGTAATCTCGAGGCGGGCGGCCCATGCATGCATTCGTACTCATTATAAGTAATCTCGTAAGGTACGAGGCGGGGGTGCTTGATGCACCTCATTCTCATCCTGGACATCTTCTACCCTAGGTTGAGGTAGACGAGGTTGATTTCCAGCCATATCCTCAATTAACTCAGGGGATTTCGAGCTATGTCTAGTCCTACGATGGACAGTTAACCCCTCAACTAATCCTCCTTCAGTCAAGAGACGTCGAGTGTTGTCACGAGCCCACTTGGGCATGAAACACTCATAGCTAGAGCTGTACACGAGCAGACTATGGCTCGAGTACTCGCTCGACTCGACTCGGAATACTCGACTCGTACTCGACTCGCCTGAGTTAGAGCCGAGTACGAGCGGGTTTTCACTGCTCGTTTACATTACGAGTAGAGTACGAGTCTATCGGTACTCGACTCGGTACTCGACTCGTACTCGACTCGTACATGTGTATTATATAAACGCCCGAAAAAAAAACCCTACCCCCACCCGTCATTTTCCCGTCCAGCACTCAACTCGCTCAAACCCTACCCCACCCCACCCGTCGTTTTCAAACCCTACTCGACCCCTTCCCTCCCAGCGAGCATTCAAAAATTTCTCTCCCTCTCCCAGAGCTCGTCGCTGCCACTCGTCCGGTGCCTCAGCTCTTCACTGCCACTCGTCCGGTGCCTCAGCTCTTCGCTGCCATCGCCCTGCCACGCAGCTGCCGCCTGCCGGTCGTCCCTCTTCTGCTCGCCCGGTAAGGCCTGGGGTGGATTTTTTATTTTTTGTTGCTAATATATAGTAGAAATTGCTAATATAATTGTGGGATTAAGATCGATGGAGGAGGATTGAACGCCCGGTCGGTACGATTGAACTTTCTAGGGCCTGTTTGGCCGGGCGAACTGGATGGGATTAGATCCAATTTTAGGGCGTGTTTGGCCGGGCGAACTGGATGGAATCCAATTTTAGGGCCTGTTTGGCCTGGCGAACTGGATGGGATCCAATTTTAGGGCCTGTTTGGCTGGACGAACTGGATGGGATATTGGGATTATATCCAATTTTATGGCCTGTTTGGCCGGGCGAACGCCCAGTCGCCCACCATTAAAAACTTCTTGGGGCCCACTGACCACTGTACTGTTTACTTGCCTCCAATTTTAGGGCCTGTTTGGCCGGGCGAACGCCCAGTCGCCCACCATTAAAAACTTCCTGGGGCCCACTGACCACTGTACTGTTTACTTGCCTCCAATTTTAGGGCCTGTTTGGCCGGGCGAACGCCCAGTCGCCCACCATTAAAAACTTCCTGGGGCCCACTGACCACTGTACTGTTTACTTGCCTCCAATTTTAGGGCCTGTTTGGCCGGGCGAACGTCAGTCGCCCACCATTAAAAACTTTTTAGGGCCCACTGACCACTGTACTGTTTACTTGCCTCCAATTTTAGGGCCTGTTTGGCCGGGCGAACGCCCAGTCGCCCACCACTTTTAGGGCCTGTTTGGCCGGGCGTGTTTACTTAGACTTGGATATGCTTCAATTTTTTTGCAACACATTAAAATGAGAGGGCAAAATAGATGGATATACAATACATACATTGAATTGACTTAATTTACTTTATAAATGACAATTTACTTTTTACTTTGTTAGTGTTAAATGGCACCACATTAAGATGTCTTTGGCTTTTCATATGACATATTGTTAATTGTTATTAGTTAGTTATATGATAAATGTCAATTTCAGCATGCTCCTTTGTTTGCATAGATATGAATTATTTGTATTGTTCTAGTTGTAGACTTGTAGTATATAGGATAATCAGTTGCCCATTTGAAGATTTCTATGTTGCCAGACATAGATTCAGTGTGTTCTTGGATGCATAGAAATCGTTCAAATTGTCCCTTTTTGGACAGTTCAGGGTTAGATAGATTGTAATGTCTTCATTTATTCCAATTTAAATGCATATGCCTGTTCTGGTTTCGTCTCTCCTTTTTCTCTCTGGATATATTTCATGTATTTATTTTCGTCGTCAAATGTCCACACTTTGTGTTGATAATTGACATGAGAATCAAATACAAGATTAATATATTCTGGAGAGATAAGGGGAGATGCTGCCGGAATTTCGGCGTAGCATTTAAATTGGAAAATGAAGCATTACAATCCATCTAACTTTGAATGGGTGACTGATTTAGACAGTTAAGTAATTATTCCCGTCTAGCGGTCTAGCCGTCTAGCCATCTAGGACCCTAGCCCCTAGGTATAGCCGTATAACATATCAAGAATTTTATTTTATAGATGGCTAGTCAAGACGAAAGCCCAAATACCCCTGGAATGGGTGCATCGGCCACATCTCCTCTAATAGTAGAGGGAGACACAGACACGTCAACCGCATGCAAAGGGAAGAAGAAGAGATCAGCAGTGTGGGATGATTTCGAAGATGTGACAGTTAACGGTGTACAGAAGATAAAGTGTAATAACTGCAAAGGGTTATTCAGCAAGATTTCAGGAGGATCTACGACACATCTAATTAGACATTTGAAGACGTGTCCTAAGAAAGCAAGACTCCCTCCTCCCGGCCAACAGACGTTGTCATTTACGAAGTCAGAAGGGGACGACTCCCAAGGCGTAGTGTCCACTCATAAGTTTGACAAGGAGAAGCTGAATGAGTGGTTTGCTAGATTAGTGATTTTGGAAGAAAAACCTTTCAGAATGATTGAAAGTAAAGGGTTTAGGGCTTTCTGTCAATTCCTTAACCCTCGGGTCGAGAATGTCTCCCGCGTCACAGTGCAGAGAGAAAGCATGAAGATGTACGTAAAGGAGAAGATGAAACTGAAAGAAGTTTTAGCTTCAGTGAACAGAATAGCTTTGACTTCTATTTATGGACGGCGTCCAATCAAAGAAAAGGATACATTTCATTAACCGCTCACTATGTCGATAAGGATTGGAAACTATGCAAGAGAATTTTGAACTTCAAACACCTTCCTCCTCCACATACTGGTTTACTTATTTCAGATTGCATCTACAGTTGTCTAGAAGGCTGGGGCATTGAGAAGAAAATTTCAGCAATAACTTTAGACAATGCTTCAGCAAATGACTGTGTCATTTCATGCTTACGTAACCAGTTCAGGGCTACAGGAAATTTATTTTTTGAAGGAAAAATATTTCAGGTTAGGTGTTGTGCCCATATTATAAATTTGATTGTACAAGAAGGGCTGAAAGCAATCGACGACACTATAGAGAACATAAGAGAAAGTGTGAAATATATAAGGGGGTCGCCATCAAGGCTGAGTGTATGGAATGACATCATCCAACGTTTGAATGTGGCATCTAAAAAAACGTTGAAGTTGGATGTCTGTACACGTTGGAACTCGACCTATGAAATGTTAGATGCGGCAATAGAATTACAGCTTGCATTTCCTGAATATGCGGCGCGTGACAGAACGTATTCTTGGTTGCCGAGCACAGATGATTGGGTCAAAGCACAACAAGTTCACACATTTCTCCAAGTTTTCTACGATTGCACGAAGATTTTTTCTGGGAATCAGTATCCAACCGCGAATCTGTTTCTTCCGTCTCTTTGGAAGATTAAGGATGCTCTGCAGAAAAATGCCAGTGCGGGTCTAGATTTCATACGTCAGATGACAGTTGGTATGAAGACGAAGTTCGATAAATACTGGCATGAATGTCATCTGTTGATGTCCTTGGCAGTTGTTCTTGATCCCCGTTGTAATATGGGATTGGTTAGCTTTATTTTCATGAAGTTTTATCCTACTGAAAGAGCGGCAGCAGAAACGTCTAAGGTTCGTGAAGCCCTTGAAGATCTATATAAATCGTATGTTAATACTTTACCTGCAGTGGGTGTTGAAGAAAGTAGAGATGCGGATATTTCTGTACCTGGTAATCCGGATGTGCTAAATGAATACATATCATATTTGGCACAAGCACGAATGGGAGTTGATACTAAGGAATCAGAGTTAGAAATGTACCTCAAGGAGTCAATCGTAGTGCGAGCTGAATTTGATGTGTTGGAATGGTGGAAGATGAGGGTTAATGAATCAAAATACCCTACATTATCTGTGATGGCACGGGACATATTATCAATACCAGTTTCAACAGTGGCATCAGAATTCGCATTCAGCACAGGGAGCAGGGTTGTGAGCAAGTATCGAAGCTCACTTTCGCCAAACACAGTTGAAGCATTGATTTGTACGCAAGATTGGTTGCGCCCGATATGGGGAGGAGATATGAATGATGATGATGAAGAAGAGGAGATTGAGATTCGTGATGAGTCTCTACCTACAGATCAGTAATTATTTTCGATTTTTTAATTTTTTTGGCTGAACGTTGAATGATCTGTAATATTATTTCACTGCAACTGCAAACACGAGGAATGTGGTTTGGAAGACTTTGAATCATTGATATTTATTTACATATGCCTGTTCATTTACTTTTATTTTTGAATTTTGATACATTTATATTGCTTTCTTTTGTTGCTATATCAAGTTCAATTTATTTATCAATATTCTGATTTTTTTATTAAAAATTGAATGTAGATATGTCGTCATCTGAGCCATCGACAAACATTTGGGACTATGCTTCCCTAGTTGAATCACCGCCACGGTCTGGAAAAATAAAGATTAAGTGTGGTTTGTGTGGCGCAAAGTTTGTGCACAAGACTAATCGTTTTCGCCTACACTTGTCATGTCGAGGTGGTGATGCAAAACCATGCCCCATTGCCCCTAAGGATGTCCAAATTCTTTTTCAAGCCCTGTTAGATTCGAATAGAAAGCCTTCCACTCCATCCAAACCTTCTGCTTCTGGATCTGGTACACAAATGACATCCACAAAAAATGTAGAGGAGGAAGCCAGATTAAAAGCTTTGGAGGAAGAACAATTCCAAATCGCCATAAAACGCAGTATGGAAGATGCTTCTAGACTTCAGCGATATTCGAGTCAAAGACAACACGATGTTGAAGCAGGGTCAAGTTACTCGTCGAGTACGACAAATAAGAAGAAGAAAAAGAGTAACAAATTGAAATTTCTGACTCGTCTCGGTGAATTTTATAGGGCATTGGGTACTACATACAATTCTTCACATAAAGCAAGTTTGAAAAATCTAGTTGAAAGTGTAGAAGAGCACGAAGGAAAAATCTCTTCACCTTCTGACTCAGAGGAAGTGAATCAATTTGTATATGAAAAAATAGATAGCAGTTCCGATGGATCAGATGACAATACAGGAACAGGAAGACACTCATCTTATAGAGGTTATTAGTTATAAATTGTCATTTTGAACAATGTAATGTAATTATGTAAATACGTTAATGTAATTATGTAACAATGTAATGTAATTATGTGCATTTTATATATTTTATTGTTTCGTTTAACTTTTCAATTGACAATCGAATTGAAATTCAAATTAATTTCAATTTATAACTTGAACTTGGCTCAAAGCTCGAACTCGTTACTCGAAAACCCTACTCGAATTGGGCTCAAATTCAGACTCGGACTCGAACTCGCCTCGAAAACTCGCACTCGGTACTCAACTCGTGTGCTCGTACTCGGACTCGACTCGAAAACTCGGCCTCGACTCGACTCGTTTACTACTCGTACTCGGCTCGTACTCGGGCGAGTAGAGTACGAGCAGGGGGGTCATGCTACTCGGCCGAGTAGAGCCCGAGTACGAGCAGCGGTCGGTCGTTAAGAGTCGAGTACGAGTAGGGCAATACTCGACTCGACTCGACTCGTGTACAGCTCTAGTCATAGCCCTTAATCAAATTCCAAACTTAATCCTAAGAAGGGAAATAAAAATCTAAAAAGAAAGAGAGGGTTGGAAGGAAGTTACTAAATTGGAGTCCCTAAATTAAAACCTGCAAAATAAAACAAGTTAGTTTCTAAGAATAGGAAAGTTTCCTAAAAAGTAAAATAACTAACATAGTTTCTAAAAACAAAAGAAGAAAGTTCTAAACCTAAAGTTAGAAAGTTCTAAATTAGAATCCTAATCCTAAAATAGAAAGTAATGTTAGTTTCTAAAAAAAGAAAAAAAAAATTCTAAAATAAATGAAAGCCCAGAAATAGAAAAGTTCTAAAAAATAGAAAAAGTAGAGAAATTCTAACCTAAAATTAGAAAATCCTAAGAAGAGAAATAGCAGTAAACTAGTTTCTAATTTAGGAAAAGAGAAATTCCTAAGAGAGTATAAAATTTCTAAAACAATTTAGGAAAGTTCTAAACTAGAAAGTAAGTTAGTAACAGAAATTTGAAAAATAGAAAGTAGAAATTAGAAAGAGCTTACCGAATTAGAAATTTCTAAAAGGCCTACAAAACAGGAAAGTTAGTTTCTAAACAGAAAGTCTTTAAATAGAAAATTTCTAAAAATAAAATAGGAAACAAAATTAGATTCTAAAAGAGTTAGAATTAGAAACTTACTAAAAAGGAATCCTAATCTAGAAATAGCAAGGAAGAAATTAAGAGAGAAATTACCAATTTAGAAACCTATCTCAGAATCCTACAAAACAAGAAAGTCGGGTTAGTTTCTAAGAAGGGAAAACTATCTAAAAATAGAAAGTTACTTGAAAGAAAATTTCTAAAAATTAAAGGAAAACCTGGAATTAGAAAATTCTAAAAATAAAACCTAAAAATTAGAAAAGTCCTAATCTTAAACTAATCCTAAAACCAGTTAACTTCAGGAAACGTAGCCGTCAATCCCCGGCAACGGCGCCAAAAACTTGTTCACTCCCCAAGTATAGGGTTGTGATGTAGTAATAAACTCGGTAAGACCGAGGTCGAATCCATAGGGATTGAAACCTGTACGTTATCTGAAAATAACCAGATCTAGAACTAGGCTAAGATGAAATCTAAACCAATTGTGATTTGAGGAATAATGGTGAAATATTAATCTAAACTTAAAGAATTCAGAGAGAGAGAAACTAGGGATTCAGAGGATCCACTTGTAGAGATCAGGAAGATCTACGATCGATTCATGAACGCAACTGGACTTAGAGTCCCATCTTCATCCAATTAGAAGATATAACCTGAAAATCAATACGAACCTCCTTTTGATCTAGTTTTCAAAGAGATGAAAGATACAAGAATTAGGTATGATTCCATCACATGCCTAAGAGACAAGGTAAACAACAGAACTTAGACCAATCCATAACCAATCAAAAGATGTATGAGTGTTAGGAAGGATTCCATCATCCAACCATGTCCATGGGACAATGGCGAACAACAGAATTTCCTGAAATCATAATCCAAATAAGGGAGAAGAAATACTCAGAGCCATCACAGACATATTGTAATGTTAGTCATAATAAATCATTAGAAACGACTAAAAGTATTCCCAAGCAACTAGAATCAAAAGAAATTCATTCCATCTAACATAAATCAGAGCCATAGGATCTTTCCATCACGCCACAAGCTTCACCTCTTAGCCCTAGCTAAGAGGTATAGCCACACATGGATGGGCTAGATCTCATCAGAAATTTGAGAAGAAAAGCATGACGAAAGGAAAAACAAACAAAAACTATTTCTTCTCTCCCTGTCTTTCTCTCTCACGTGAGATTCTTCGTCCAAGGCCTTCGATGGATGCTTCTCTATCTCTCTCTCTCTCCCTTTTATAGCAGGAACGTAGGTCGGTGGGAATTTTTGGAACCAACTACGTACGCAGTGAAAACGCATAACTTACTGCGTTTGGATTGATTTTCAGTACGGAAGATCATCCAAACTTCCATTCTGACTTCATGGCTGGGGTTAGGACCCTCTTTTGCAATGTGTGGACGGTCTGGATCATAGATCCGACCGTGATTGTGCTCGTACAACTGTCGGAGAAGCCGGGCAGCGTCCGGACGCATGTCCGTGTGTCATACCTACAAAAATCCGAATCTGCGTAACCCGTGGGGCCCACTTCCTTGTTTGTTTGAGAAATCCACAACGTCCATTGAATTCAAGGAGAAAAATAGGTCGGGAAAGAGTATATTTGGTCGAATTTTGGTGCGGTATAGTGATGTTTTCCTTTCGCCGTTCAATCTGCATTTGATCACGATTTTCCTGTATATACGTGCATGGGGCCAAAAGGCCACTAGGCGAGGGTCAAGCCCCACCTATGGATCTAATAGACGGTCCCGATCTTCAATGTGATGGACGGTGTGGGCCCACTACGTGAATCAGCGTCCGTTGCTTGCGGACGCTGAAAACAGAAATTTCTGTTTTCATCAGTCAATTTCCGTTTTCAGCGGTCAACTGCGGGTTGACCGATTCCGGTGGATCGGTGCACCGCGAGTGCACAAGTAGGTTATACACACCCATCTCAGATGGGGTCCACATACGATGGTTCTGAGCAATCTTCTCCGTCCATCCATTCTGCCATATCATTTAAGGCGTTAAGTCCAAAGTTGAGGCATATCCAGATGTCACGTGGGCCCAAAATCGACGGTTTATAGGCTGATTTGTCCGTTAGGCCACTTATACTGGGATCCAATGGTTGAAATTCGACGTGTACGGTTAATTTATGACCCTCAGACCATGTATGAAGTTTCGAGCCAAACAGATGGTGGGAACCCCGTGATCTTACATTCTGGATGATTTTTGAGCCACTTGAGCTTCAATTTCTCGATTTTCGCGGATCCCTGGCATGTAATTCCGTCGATCTTGGTTCCCTGGAGTTCGTCCCTTGCCTTGGTGATTTTAGAGCGTCAATTCCATGCTCTTGGTATTTTATTTCGATCCACACTCACAAATGTAACCTGCATCACAATCATGATTAAATCAGGGCATTAAATAGTATTATGCTTGTAATTCCAGCCAAAAACCGAGGTCTAATATGCAATATTTAACCCTCAACATGTTGTGCAAGTTCTTAGGGAAAGGAATTCGCCAGCTGATTTTATGGCTTGCCTAGGTAGTGCTTCCCAGTCTCACACTTGTTTTGAGAATCAATCAGAGCTTCCACGTCAGGTTCGAGGTATGATTTTTCTTGACAAAGTTGGTTTAGGATCGATTAGAATGGTGTGAGTACAGGTGGGGCCTTTTTGTTAGTATCTTGCCGTTTTCGATGTTAGGTCTCCTATTTTATGTAAGGGAGTTCTCTTCTGTATAGTTTTTTTATATCAATATAGACGTCCATTTTTTGAAAAAAAAAAAAAAAAAGATATGACTCTTATTTCGACTCATGTGCTAAAATGATCTTGCCAAATGGATAAACGGCGTGGATATGATAAATACATCATCATGCGGTCATGTATCTTTGATCAAATAGATAAACGGCGTGGATGATTGTGATTGTCATGTGGAAGACAATGAAGGAGACATTCCATATCCTTTAGTCCATTTTTTGTCATGAATTCATGACAACCTTGACCCTAACAACCTCGACCGTTAACACATGACAACCTTGACCCTAACAACCTCGACCGTTAACACATGACAACCTCTGTTCATCCCCATTATCGCCATCCTCTATGATAACCAATCATGGGGAGTTACGTCTGATCTATATGGATACACATGGTGCATTTGAAGATCTGCAGATATGTACAGAAAAGATTTCTCGATAACCGTAGCTGGAGCGTATTAGATGGTGATGTGTAATGCTATGTGTAACGCTTAAGCGGCCGATGAAGGAGTAATCGTATGCGAATGGTTATAGGACAGGTGGCAAGAGGAGAAGCGAAAGTTCAAGTAGTGTTGAACAATTAGGGTAGCCGTCGGAACGTGAGAAGGATCTAAATAAATAGATTAAAGCTATAAATAGAAGAAGAATTCAGCAAGGAAAATCGTCTCATACTAACCCAAACAAACCAAATCTATTTTTCAATTACCAATCAATTTATATTCCATAGTGTAATCCTTTGCTTTTCTTGCAAAGCTAATTATATTTCATCGTGTAATCTTTTACTTTAAACCTGTTGTTTACATTCCGTAGTGAAATCTGTAGCGTTAATCAAGTAGCTGGTAACATTTAGTTGTAATTTGACTCTACACCCATGCGCTAGATTTAGTTCATCAACCAAAAAGGTGTTTTGCAGCTACTCTAGAGACCGACTGTAAGAATCCCTTCCTCATTTCATTTTATCTGTATCAAAAATTAATTTCATATGGAAGGCAAAGGTACAACTCATCATCGGAGGACGAACCCCACCCTCTGAATATTGGCTGATCCCATTTATACATTGAGTGAGTGGCTGAATAAGAAACCGATCTCATTAGATCTCGGTCATACAGTACTTGTCTGCCTATCTTGGTGCTTGGGGTCATTGTTGTTCGGTTCGAATTAAAGCCTCAATTTCAATTCTAGTACGCCCATACACACATACCTAGTGCCGAAAATAACAACCAATAAGTTTTTGGCACACCCAGTGAGACCCTGTCTCTAACTTACTGATATAGTATTGTCAATCATGAATAAAAGAAGTGCTCGCATTGCCGGGGTTGATCCATCTACGCCAACTGCACCACCTCCAGTCGAGGACGTGCCAATTCCAACGGCCCTTGAGGCATTAAACTAAAACAATCGCGCAACGCTTGTGGTTGGGGATCAGGGAGGAGCATCAACTTCCCGGACTATTCTTCCTGATGAGGTAGTTGTTGTGCTCCAAGACGTACAGATGAGCATTCAGCTTGTACAAGAGCATGGAAGGGCTCAGGGAGAGCAATTTTATATTCAAGTTAAGAATGTCAATCGATATATGGGTAGCCAAACTAAAGCCATGCATTGATTGATAGCTACGATGACTAAACGAACACCATCGGCAACCCAATTTATTAATGTCGAGGGAAGTTCTATCGACAATGCAGCTCCGCTGCCACCCATGTTGCCTCATGCAACATAATCTTCCACCGGTTCCTGTCCTGGAGATGAGGAATGTACCAGCTCTTATGAAAGTTAGGCGACCGGAGCAAGAGGCTAGGAACTTTATACCCGAGAACAGGAATCAAGTACTACCAGGAAGATTCAATCCCCAACAGTTCCCTATATTCGAAGATAATGCAAACTGATTTGGTCCAAATCCCCCGCCAGTCTTAGAACCTCAGCGGATGGATCGCAACCAGATCGTGCAAATTGACCAAAATTTACTGGCAACATTTGTATGTTGGATGTGGACCTTTAGCAATTTTTTAAACTGTCTAATGTTAAACAGGCGAGGTTGCATTGTTCAAGTGAAAATTATCTGATTTTTTAGTCAAATTATCTGGACCGTAGGATTCACCTTAACCATTGTTAACCCGATTTTGGGATTGGTATGCGAAACGTGTGTTATTCGATTAGTTTGGAATCTTTTATAATCATTCATAAAGCATTCACTAACATGCAAGAGACCAGAAGTAAGAAGACGAAGAGCTATTTTATTTATCTGAATTCGTGTACATGTATTGTTGTACAACAATATATCTTCTCTTTTTTTTCAAAAGGATGATTCATTGATATTCATGAAAAATATTGAAGACTGCTTTCGGGGTTCCCCAGGAGAAAAAGGACCTGGAGAAGCCTATCATATCTAAACAAAACCATACAAGGAAGAAAAACTGGCCCGACTGGAAAATCGATGAACAAGCCGAACTGAAAACAACTGCTACTCTAAACCTCTCTAATCGCTCCCAGCCCCAACTTATCAAGGAAAAGAAGACATCGGATCTGGGCCGGGAAATCGGTAAGCTGGTCAAAGGAGAACGTGAACTGAGATTCGCTAGCGAGGTGGGCCAGAGCATCTGCTAGTGTGTTTCCCTCCCTAAAGATGTGAGCAAACTCAATTTGACCTCTACTCTTCAAATTCTTGATCCGCCTTAACTAGAAACTCCACTTCCAGCCCGATTGGCTTTGACCATTCAGCACTTTAACAATCTGCAAAGAAT
The DNA here is from genome assembly GCA_021015155.1 of Magnolia officinalis. Taxonomy (NCBI): domain Eukaryota; kingdom Viridiplantae; phylum Streptophyta; class Magnoliopsida; order Magnoliales; family Magnoliaceae; genus Magnolia; species Magnolia officinalis. The sequence goes on from JAJHSJ010000008.1 coordinate 65,798,161, forward strand.
CAGATTCTACAATAACCGATTGAAACCTCTTGATAAACACATGTCTAAACCGTAATACACCGCCCGAAGTTCCGCATAGGAGTTGGATCCCATACCATAGCTCGAGCAAAAAGCAAAAATGAATTGGCCCATGTCTCCTCTACAAACTCCTCCTCCACCCGCCGACCCCGGGTTCATTTTGGAAGAACCATCGACGTTTACTTTGACCCAGTTCCAGCAAGGAGTAATCCACTTGACTACCTCATTAAAATTGGAAAGTTGGTCCTGGCAGTGAAGATCGCCGCCGCCGTCCTCCTCTACTGCTGTATAGAGAGGTTTGACGACCAAGTTGTTGCCCATTGCTCATGATACCTTGAATATTGGACACCCACCATTGGACACGCCTCATCAGCTAGGTTAGCATCACTTTGTTTCCCTCAAAACGCGCCACATTTCGCGCTTTCCACAACTCCCACAATAAACAACCAGGGGAGAGCTTACAAGCTAGTTTTGCGTTACTGCAGCCAAAACTGGCACTCCACTCTTTCTTCTAAAGAAAAGCTCTATGAGCTATCATGAGATACATGATGCCATGCTAGTGTTATGTTACAGTATTCTTAGTTGTCAAATGGATCATTTTAGCGTTTTAGGGCTTGGGATCGCCAGCTTAGGGCTTCGATATACTTGCTACATAAAGCAAATAACAATAACCAGAACCTGAAAAATAAGTGATCACTTGATGAGCGATATGCCTATACTCAATGGACTTATGAGAGTCGACTTGTATCTCGAGTATAGCTAGAGTGATATTGGCCTCATATGCTAATCACATAATAGTATAGAGGATAAATATGTCAGCACGGTGGATAAAGAGTTTCCTTGTTTTATCAAACTGGCTAAGTTCGTGGTCATACGACAGGTGAATCAGGGCTCATAGGCCATAGTATCATAGCTTTTCATGAGAGTTGGCCTTTTCTCAATTCATCATATAATTAGGCATACGTATGAAGAATGATGATATGATCAACATGCGTGTAATGAATAATCACAAACTTTAAAGATTCTGTGTTATAAACCCTAGCGAAGTGCATAAAGGAGCCAATTAGAGCTATATATAAGAGGGCTCAAATGTCATTGAGGACAAGGCCAAGTGATCTCATCATTAAGCAGCTCAAGGGTTATGAATGAGATGAGATACAATAAAATACATACATATATATATATATATATATATAGAAGTAGGTGCATGAGACGGAATGATATGCATGATGATGCATAAGTATGGCTAATAAAGTTGTAATATAGGAACGATAATCGTCCAAGTGGTCCAAAATAGTGTACTTGTGGAGTCTAAATTATTACACCAAGACGATAGCTTTTCAATGCTAGAGGTTTCTAATATAGCGATTCAACTTCTCAAATGGCTAGAGGGCTTATTCACTTTGAGGGTCGTAATACCCAGCATATGCCGACAAGCTTGGAGAGTATTGAAACTCGAAGAAGTGAGTCAAAGGCCTCATAAGAGTCCTCGAGACCTGAGGAAGGTTGTGATCAACACATGACAAATATACTAAACCTTCCTATCAGGAAAGCGCATAGGCTTGGATCACTATACACTGGCATAGTAAATGGCCACATAGATGGTTTCAACCATCGCAGTCGAAATCTGGCTCGATCTTATTTGTACGTAGACCATTTCTAACCACTGGTCCTGTTATATAAATAACTTATGACTGCATTTGGTCATTTCCATGATGATTCTAGGCAGAGATTTCGTCACCATCTCCCCTTGTACTGAGGGTATGCAGCACAAGCCTCATCGGGCACTAATACTTTGAAATTTCAGCAATATCTTCCCTTGTACTGAGGGTATGCAGGGGCCTCATCGGCCACTGAAACTTAGAAATTTCGACAGCATCTCCCTTATACAAAGGACATACATTGGTCTTGCCGAGCACTGGCACTTGGATGCAACGTATGAAGATTCGTAGAGTGAAAAGATTAGAACAAAGCATTTGGGGTTGGACCGTCAGTCAGGTGAGGCCCTATTACACCTTATTCAAACCCACCTAAGGGGGTTGGGTTTGATTATGGTACTATATTTGAGGTCCCTAACTAGGATGCAATTTAGTTTAGTCACAATCAGGTCTTTTGTCACACCCCAAACTCAGAAACCGGGCTCACAAAATTTTTGATCGCCGAATCCGGCGCCGACAGCCTCCGTAGGACCCCATTCTCGACTCCCAGCGCCCATACTCCAGGTTCCAATCCTGGGATGCTACAAGGAGGATTTTCAACATCAGTTTAATTTGTAATAAGCATAACCAAAGGCATAACCCACAAACAACAACCAAAAACTCTATCACATTTCCAGTATGATCAAAAACTTTACAAATACAATGAGCATAAAGGGAAATACAATGAGAATGGACAAAATGCTCCAAAAGATCTGCTCTGCGCTCCTGCCTCAGCACTGCTGCGTCCTCGCGTCACCTGCACGCAACGGTCGTGCATAAGCTTATAGAAAGCTTAGAGGGCGGTGAAAGTTTGTGCGCAAGGTAGTAATGCAGTATGCAGTATCAGAGTAATGCGGAACATGCTGGTGAATCCATGAATACCATTAGTCGTACCGAGGCTATGCGATGCAAGGCATGAATGATGTCGGCCATACCAAGGCTATACGATGCAAGATGCAACTCAAGCATACAAATCCTCATCTAAGTCCACATATCAGTATAGCTCAAAATCTAGGACATCACCGGGGTCTAGTACACTCAAAACCAGATTGCCGCCCCATCGCGCGCAATAAGGTAAGTGGAAGAGACCTCACTACCCGCCTGCCAATATCGGGCGCGGCTCGTCAATAGCGGACCCATTCCTCGAGCTGGTCAGACTTAGCCTAGCATTGCCCCCTCCTTCGGGCAGGTAAGGCCGTACCCCCTCCCAACCGACCACGACACAATGGAAAGCGCAGCCGTCTGGTAATCGGCACTCGGCGCTCCTGCACCCACTCGGTCTAAACGTTGGAGCAACCTCTTGGTACCATAAGGGTTTAGGGACTTTCACCCAGGGATATCTATAGCACCCCATGTAGAATAAGATTTTCAGTATCCAATCCTGCCAACCACGATGTGTCTGTGGCGGCAACGGCCCTGATGTCGCTAGGGCGTACAGTAACCATATCACACAATGCGAATGCATGAATCATACTATCCAGTCATGCAGCAATCCTGCGCGTCTCGTGCGCTCATGTGGGGCAACAGCGCATAACCGGGAGCCCCTAAACAATCTGCCCGAAGGCGTATGCTATGATCAGTACTTCTCATATCAAGCATACATATGATGCGTATGATCATGAATCATGAAACTATACTAAACATGTTATACGGTGATGGATGTTGTTCATAACGAAGATGGGCCTAGACGGCCTACAAGTATGGGCCTAACAATGGGCCTTAGGGAGAATTATAATGCGGACATCTAACCAACATTATTTGCACAATGTGGACGTCAAACCAACATTGCTCCCAAGGCACGGCCTACACTGTAACGGTTACACACATTCATTACATTGGGCCTCGCTTATGGGCTTCACATACATCGCATCGAGTCCCGAATACACATCAAGTGGGCCTTGTACCTGGGCCTCAAATATATCACAATAGGCCTCGTATGTCAAGCGGGCCACATTACATGGGCCGCATTATATGGGTCACACCAATGGGCTTCAGGTGTATCAAATAGGCTACACCGATGGCCCTCATTTATATCAAATCGGGCCCAACCTCTTATATATTTGAGATCCGACCTAATCATAAGTTAACATAGAGATAAATGAAGTGGAAATAATATCAGCTTAATTTGGAAACCACCACGGCCCTAGAAGTTTAAACGGTGGGTGTCACTGTCCACTATTTAGTAGTGGGGTCCACCCGAACTTTAGATTTGACTCACCACTATCTTCCCATGCCGTAAAATGATCTCGCAAATGGTTGGATGGCATGGATACAACACTTGCATCATGGTGGGCCTCACCGCTCAAATAGTGGACGGTGTCGATATACATTAATGTGGGGCCTGCCGCCAACAAAGGAGTAGCTAGGTGGTTGCTGTACAAGTGGCTGCACTAGGAGGGCAAAGGTGGGTCCCATGTAGGGCCCACCACCATAAACATATTATATAATATATAATATAATACATTTGTATACAATATATAACATATAATATAATATATTATATAGCGGTGGGACCCACAGAACTCCCCGTCGCCAGATGACAGTGGGCCCCACTATCAAAACAGATGGACGGTATGTGCAAACAACATCATATGGGGCCTACAGCCCACTAACGTTCACAGGGAGGGAGAGAGATAGAGAGAGAGATGTAGAGAGAGATAGAGAGAGAAATGTAGAGAGAGATAGAGAGGGATGAGAGGACGTGAGAGAGAGAGATGTAGAGAGAGATAGAGAGAGAAATGTAGAGAGAGATAGAGAGGGATGAGAGGACGTGAGAGAGAGAGATGTAGAGAGAGAGAGAGCGTGTAGAGAGAAAGAGAGAGAGTCAGAGAGGGAGATGCAGAGAGAGAGAGGGCGCCACGTGCCCCTCTCCTTTTCTTTTTCTTTTTTTTTTTCTTTCTTTCTTTTGCTGACTGGGTGGGTCGAGCGGTGCTTGGTGTTACCAACATCTAACCCATCAGTTAGATGCACCGTTCCAAGGTGGGCCTAGGTTCCAAAAATCAAGTCATTTCGTGATTTGTGTGGGCCACACCTGATACAACAGTTGAGGGGGGTGCCCTTCCATTAAAACATTCCTAACCATTTATTGGGCCCACCGAGATGGGGATCACAAATCCAGCCCACCCATCGTGGGTGTCCCACTTGAATGAAGGGTCCCACCAAGTTTCAGCCGCACCCAAAGGTCAGGTGGGCCCCACGTCAGTGGTCATATGACCGTTAGCCATCCCACAGGGACGGTACCAAGACCTCAGTGTAAACGAGGTATTTCCACTCCGCTGCCAATTGGGTTTTGGATCTGGGTGTCCAACGAGGGCCCCACACCAACGTGGGTTCCACCGTCCAGAATGGTGGACGGCTGGATGAGACACATACACTATGGTGGGCCCCATCAGAAATGGTGGACGGTGTGGATGGGCCCTGTGGACCCATGCCAGTCCACACCCACCGTTCAGTGCACACTCGCTACCAGTGCACACTCCATGTTAGCCACCACTACAGGGGATTGATGTCCAGACCTTTGTGTTGAAACAAGGCATCTTTCACTCATCCGCCACTTGGACCATGGGGCTAGGTGGGTCCCACATCAGTTGCACTCCACTGGCAGCCACACCCCTGATAGCACATCAAGGTGGGCTCCTAATGGAAGGTTGGGATGACATATAAATATCATGGTGCGTCCCACCTGAATGGGGTCCACCGGTAGGTGCAATGGATGAAATACACACATTAGGTGGGCCATAAACATAGAAAGAGAGAAACACCGGCAAAGATGGAGGGGCCTCGCCACTATGGGCCCCTCTTGCAACCAAACATACATCAAGTAGGTCCCATTACACATGGGCCCATTAAATCCAAAATCCAACGGTGGGGATCCCTTCTCCACTAGAGTAACGGTCTAGATGACCCTAGGTATACAAGAAAATAAACATCATGATGGGGTCCATGGAGGATGGCCCCATCATGGAATGATCATGATGATCAAAGTGGGCCATCGGCCACATCTTAGGGTCCCAAGTGAGTTTGATCGGTTGGCCTCACTTGGCCCATCTTAAAAACATGAAAAACTACTCTTATCAAGCACCCACCGTTTGATCTTCTTGCTCCTATGGGTTTCTTAGCTCCTTAGCTTTGATTCCAATGGGAGAGATGAGGTTTGGATGGTTAGGATGATGGTTCTTAGGGTGGGAAAAGTGGGCCACACTTGTGGCTCTCTTGGAGAGATGGGAGAGGCTTGGACGTGTGGAGGGTTTCTCTCTTGCTTGGAAATGAAGTTTGAAAATGAGAGAGAGAGACTTGTAAAGGGAGAGAGAGATGGGTGATGTTTGATGGAGTGATGGATGTGTGTAAAAGCCTTTTTGACTCTTGTGGCTTTTGGTGTAAAAAAGGTAGGAGTTTGTAAGAACTTTTTGACTTTGGGGTTGCTTGGGGAAGGGTGAGAAGTGATAGATTGAGGGGATTGATTGATGGGTGATTGATGTGACATCTCGTTGAGATTCTCTTGGGTTTCGCAACGCGCGGCGTTTTCCTCGCACCGAACGCTGGCCCACATCTCCTTGCCAGAGTATCGCCTCGGTGCGCGAGTCGCTGCATCGGAACTGCGGCGACGGTGCGGTCGCAAGGGTACAAGTCTCGGGTTGAGTCGAATCAGATTAACGACGTGTGAATCAAGGTCGCGCGCAACGCCGGTTAAGGGTCGAAGGTAGCCGGAATTTGACCGAAAAGACCGCGGAAGTCTATGTAACGGTACGGTCAAGGATACGGGTCTTACATCTTTAGACTTTGGCTTTGGTTAAGGGTGGGGTTGGTTCCAGGTTCAAGTTCATGTCAAATAAGGGTATTTATCTAATTGGACCCATCCAATAGATACTTACACTTCTTTTTTTTACTGAAAGATTTCATATTATATTTCATAAAAGGAAAACTAGATGTACAACCTACAGCTTTCAGGTCAACCCAGCAACGAAAAGGACGGGTCGACCCATCGTAAAAGAACCTCCGTACATCAGACAATGTAGAAATATTGATGAGGGAGGGGAAGGGCTATATGGCGGTACAAATCGTTCCAAGACCAACCTTATCGAGGAAAATCAAGCCCCTAATCTGCCTGGGAAGGGAAGCGAAATGGTCATGAAGGTTTTTCGACTGGGTCCCGCTCCCAACTCTTGCCAAGCCGTCAGCCGATCCATTGCCTTCGTAGAAAATGTGCTTGAAGGAAAAAGCTTCAGACTGCTTCAAAATGTTGATCCTGTCTGCCCAAGGTTTCCATTTCCATGGGCACCTTGTTTCGCCCACAAGAATGTCCTTAGCCAACTTTGAATTTGTTTCGACAATTATTCTATTCATTTCTTTTTGTAAACATATCACCATTCTGTCATAAATAGCACGTAATTCCGTAAGGTTATTTGATCCAAAACCATAACCTACAGAGAACGTGAAAATAAACGAGCCATCATCCTTCCTACAAATACCACCTCCGCCTGAGATACCGGGGTTACCCCTCGCGGACCCATCGACATTTAATTGTACCAAACCCGGGGTGGGTTGCCTCCAATGATCACTAAGGAATCGGACCTGAGTTGCCTGGGAGCAGGGGAGACGGGGGGGCTCTGTGCCAAACAGAAGAGTGAGTCAGTAGCTAAAAGTTTTGGATCGTCTGGGAGGCCCACCATTTGATCCGACCAATGGAATGCCAGGCGTTCATCGCCTTTTCTCCAAATGTAGCTTCGTTTCTTGCTCTCCACAATTCCCAAAGAATTAGCAGGGGAAGGGAAGATCTGATTTGCTGAGGGGCGGAACCTGGCGCGTCTGCTCTTCTCCACTAGAGGATTCTGCCAAGCACAGAAATTGGAGAGGAAGAGGAGACACCACAAAGCCCCTCAAAATGCATCCAGATTTGGACCGCCTGTTGTCCTACTAGGAATAGGTGGTTGATCGTCTCCCTGTCGGGCTAAGAAGAATTACCCTGATGACAACAACGGCATATAGATGCTAGTGCAATGCCCTTTGCTTGGACTCTGCTATCTACTGGGATGGCATTTTGTAACAACCTCCACACGAACACAGATACTTTTGGGGGCACATGGTTGTTCACTCCCCAAGTATAGGGTTGTGATGTAGTAATAATCTCGGTAAGACCGAGGTCGAATCCACAGGGACTGAAACCTGTACGTATTCTGAAACTAACTAGAATTAGAACTGGAATAAGATGTAATCTAAATTGAGTGAATATGAGCAATAATGTTGGAATAATGAACTTAATTATAAAGAATTCAAAGGAAGGAAACTAGGGATTCAGAAGATCCACTTGTAGAGATCAGGGAGATCTATGGTCGATTCGTGAACTCAACTGGACTTCGAGTCCCATCTTCATCCAGTTGGAAAATATAACCTGAAAATCAATTCTGAACTTCTTTTGATCTAGTTTTCAAGAGATCAGATGGGTGTAAATTAGAATGGATTCCATCACAAAACCATGCCCATGAGACAAAGCAAACAACAGAATTAAACCATTCCAAAGCCAATATGAGTGACGCATGAATCTCAAGAAGAGTTCCGTCATTCCACCATGTCCAAGGGGCGATGGTGAACAACAGGGTGTCCTGGCTTCATAATCACAAGAAAGGGAAAGGAAACACTCAAGCCATCGCAGATCTACTGTAATATAAGTCACAATAAACCATTAAAGACTGTAAACATTCCTTAAAATAAAACTAAATCAAAATCACTTCAAAAACATTAATCCAAACCATAGAACATCCCATAACTCCACAAGCTTCACCTCCTAGCCCTCGCTAGGAGGATTAGCTAGCCATAAACATGGTTAGACTAAAGCTAAAAACAAAATAAAGAAAATAAGAAAACAAAAGAAAAGAAACTCCAACTCTCTCCTTGTGCAGACGTCCTCCAAGAGATCCCCATTCACGTCCTCTCTCTCCCTGCTTTATAGCTGCCAGGGGCGGTGGAATTGATTACGCAGCAAGGGCCACATGCGCAGGAAAACCGCAACACCTTCGCGCAGTCCAGATTGAAGCCTCCCAACTTACCTTCTATCCGTTCGCTTTCTCCAAAAGATCAACGTCTCCTGGGAGTTTTTTTTTGAACCCCCTACACGATGGACGGTTCAGATCAGCCGTCCGATTGCCTCCAAGGACGTAGAACATGTCGCAACAGCCGGACAACGTCCGACTGCGGAACAGAGCCTCCTCCGTTTGATCAGCGCTGACGGTGGGGCCCACTTCGTCAATTGTATGCAAAATCCACTCCTTCCATTGAAAGCACGTCAAACAACTAGTCAGGAAGGACGAGTTTGTTTCGAGTTTTGTGTGGCCCATTGTACTATATCTTCTCACCATCCGCCTTACGTTTGAACGGTTGGATTTCGTTCTTCTCAACCTTTTGCAATTCTGCCACCTAGGCAGCGATAAGTCGCTTCATGGGAAACCGATGGACGGTCCGGATTGGTCTTTTGAAACACGGTGGTGGCCCACAAACCCAACCGCAGCTTCTCCGTTCTTTCGTTTTCGCAGACGGAAACAGGAATTTCCGTTTTAAGCTTGAGGAGTCGGTCAACACCGACTTTGACTGTTGCAGCCGGTTCGGTACACGACCAGTGCACATGTGGTTTATGCACATGCTATACATGTGCGGTCCACTGCGATTATATCAAAAATCCGCGCCATCCATTCATTGTATGACTCCATTTAAGGGGTTGAAACCAAAGTTGAAGCATATCCAGAACCCAAGTGGGCCCCACTTATTGAGTTAAGGGGCTGATCTGGCCGTTGGCCCACTTCCACAGGTGTTCAATGGCTGAAAATTGACGTGTACAGTTAATTTATAGTCCTCAGGCCATGTATGAAGTCTCGAGCCGAACAGATGGTGGGAACCCTGTGATCTTGCATTCTGGCTGGTTTTCGGGCCCGTTTGAAGCGAGTGGCTGGAATTCCTCTGATCTTTGGTGTGTGAATCTTTGATATTGATCCCATGAGGTCCCGTCCAATGCATTGGTGATGCCAGAGTATTAAATCTCATCTTTTAGCATCTTCTTTCGATCTAGGCTCGTAGATACGCTCTGCATCACAAATACGATTAAACGGGCTATTACACAGTATCATATTCGTAAGTCCAGGCAATAATTGGGGTCTGATATGCAATATTTGACCCTCAACAATGGTTATGCCAGATCCAGTCCCCCCACGTGATAGTGTTAGAGGTTCCTCTGATAAGCTTCCACGCTAATTTAAGTGTGAACTCGCCAGACGGATCATAAGGCCAAACACAAATAGCCGGATCGTCCGAGGTGGCGAAACCCCTTGAGAAAATATCCTGGATGGAGGTAACAAGCCTGATCTGCCCAAAGATCCTTCACCTACAAATCTCTCAATTCCTGGGGGATTTGGCCTTCTATGTACTGCTGCAACGGACCCATTCCACACCAGTTGTCTTTCCAAATATTGGCTTCACCTCGACCCACTGTCCAATGGGTGTAATCTTGAATTATTGGGAGAAAAATCCTGATTTTCTTCCAGATTGGAGAGGAGTTCTATTGTACAGACGCTGCATTGACATCCTGCAAATCCCTGGCGTGCTTGATTTGCATCAGTTTAACCCATGGCCCTCAATTATTTCCAAATTTGACATTCCAAGCAAGTTTCATGCGAAAGGCGTTTAGGACCTCCCTAAGATTCCGGATTCCCAAACCACCCTCCTCTTTTGGTTTGGATGCTTTCTGCTAAGCAATCCAATGGAACTTCTTTTTTCTTTTGGCCCAGCCCCAAAAAAAAAATTGGCAAACTTGCTTTCTAATTTTTTAATTACCTGTGCAGGAATGTGCAAAGCTGCCATGATATGGATCGGATAACTCCCTAAGACATGGCGGATTATAGTCGCTCTTCCTGCCTGAGAGATGTGTCTAGCCGCCCAGCCCGAAACTCTATTACTGACCTTGTCCAGTAAAACTTGAAAATCGGATTATTTAATTCTCCCTCTAAGCAAAGGAGCCCCCAAGTAATGCATATCATCACTTGCTCTGCCAAATCCCAGCACCTCTTTCATGTTTCTGATTTTGGTTGTTGACCAATTTGATGGACCAATAAAACTGCTCTTGCTGGAATTAATTTTCTGACCTGTCACCGCTTGAAAGATGTGCAGGAATTCCCTCATTGCTCTAAGAGACGATCTACTGGCATTGAGGAAGACCAACATGTCGTCAGCATATAGGAGATGTGTTAAGGGGGGCTTCCCTGCCGGAATTTAAAAGGAACACAATGACCTTCAACAAACAGCGTGTACAAATTGGTTGAGAAGGCTTCCATTGCTATGATGAAAAGAGCCGAGGATAGAGGGTCACCCTGCCGAAAGCTTCTAGACGATTTGAAGAAACCTGTCGCTTCGCCATTGAAGAGAATGGAAAACCAATTGTTGGCCCAACAGGCTTCAAGGAGTAGCACACTTTTTTCGTTGAAACCGAATTTGAGTAGAGCTTGTTTAAGTAAGCCCAGTTCACCCTGTCATATGCCTTTTCAAGATCTAGCTTAAGGATTAGATTTCCTCTCCTGAATTTCCTGTTTAGTTCTCTCATCGCTTCCTGTGCAAGCGTAATGTTCTCTGCGATATACCTCCCTTTAACGAAAGCTCCTTGCTCCTGCGAAATCAACTTGGGCAAAAGACAGCTTAGTCGGTTAGAAAGAACCTTAGCAAAAATTTTGTACAAGACATTACATAGGCTAATTGGCCTGAATTCAGCGAATTTGGCAGCCGAGGGGGTCTTAGGGATCAGACAGATCAGGGTAGTTTTGAAAGCTCGAGGAAGAGGCGCACTGGAAAACATTGCAAGCGCAGCTTTGTGAACATCATCGCCTATGGTACTCCAGCAACTAGTGAAAAAGGAAGCGAGAATCCGTTCGGGCCAGCAGCTCCATCCTTTGGTATTGATTTGATTGCGGAGAAGACTTCCTCCTTCGAGGGAGGACAAAGCAAGGTCTCGTTATCTTATTGTTGCAAACGACGCGGGAGGTTATGAACTTACACATGTGTTGCATGTAGAGGTGCTCCCTTACACACTTGTGAATTTATCACACCTCCTGCAACTACTAGAATAATTAATATACAAACATTCTTATTAAAGTTAGAGGGACTTAAACTAAACTGAATTAAAATCGAAGAACTATGTTACGAAGTACTTCCACATCAAACACTTGGTAGCTGGGTTTTCAATCAAAGTATGATTTATTGAGAATTTTACCTGCACAAATGTACCATTGCAATATACATCAACATAACTTTTGTGATGAAAATATCAATTTAATAAATGGTAAGATCATCAACATCATTTGTAGAATAAGTTTATTCTACATTGTCGTGTTTGGAACCCATCCTGATGTGTGGATGACAATCAATTCATCAATAATGTGTACCCCTCATTCTCTTGGGACAAAATGTCAAGCTAATCCAAAACCCAGGTGGCCAAACAAAGTAAAATCATGCGTAAAAGATCTAAAATTTCATGGTGTGGGCCACTTGAGTTTTGGAATGGCATGATCTTTTGGATGTCTATTTTTCCTGGTGGGGCACTTCTTGTGAATGGACTAGATGGCTTATATGTTCATACAGAACATGATAGACCTCACACACAATGTAGGAAGGTTTTGAGAGAGAGAGAGAGAGAGAGTCAAGTTAACTAGACTTGGAAACATAATTGCAGTTTGAGGTATAACATGGTAATTAACTATCGCTAATGTCAGGAAATGGTTTTTAAATTGAAAAAATCCATCCATACTTTAGCTAGACCACCCCTTGTTTGGCCTTGATCCCAAAAAATCAGGCTGATTCAAGACTCACTTGGTTTTAAATTACACAAAAACCACTAAATCCATGTGGTATGCCCTGCGCTTTCAAATACTGGGATTTTCAAGTAATCCTTTCATATTGATCAGGCACACCAAATGAATGGCTGGGAGGGCATATAAATATCAGGATGGGTCCCACATGAAACAATTGGTGGACATGGCATCCCAAATGCTTCATGTCGTATGATGTAATTGAGTTTTGGATGATATAATTATCATCCAAAAGCCTTACTATAATTAATTAGGTTCGACTACATGAATCCTACTCCACTCTTCCACTCTATCAAGGGCCATGCCTTTGATTAGATCATAGGTCATCAAGCCTCAGTCGCACATGACCAAACCATTTAAGTTTACTTTCTCTAATCTCATTAGTAATGTTACTCCAAAGTATCCTCAAATGCATTCATGACTAATTCCATCTTTTCTTGTGATCTTACTACTCATCCATCTCAACGTCTTCATTTCAGCCACACATCCTATGGACATGTTGTTCCTTTGTGTGGCACACGTCAATCACATAAAAACTCTAGAGACATCTCCTTTTCTACCATCTTGAATTACACGGACATTATCTTTCTAAATTTTTCCCCTCTCATGAATTTTTGCCCTAATAAATCGAAATTCGTCATTTTGAATCCTATATACTCTGTTTTTAATCCAACTAATTTTAAATCCTTTAGATTCTAAAGCACCTCCATAACCCTAGCAATAAAAACTGTCATCTGCAAACAGCATACACCATGAGATCTCTTTCTATAAAAAGCATTGTTAACTCATCTATAACCAATGCAATAAATAAATAAATAAATAAAAAGGTATGGGCTCAATAACGAGCCATGGTGTAAGCGTATATTAATTAGAAACTCGCTTATCTTTCTACTAGTGACCTTTATCACCCGTCCCTCATTCATATACATAATCATGCCTATATATCCTCTTGAAACTCCTTTCTTTCACAAGTGTGAAGCATCGAGAACATGGATATGCTGGCCCCACATGATGAAAAGCTCTTTGATAAGGGAAATCCTAATCCTTTGATCAGTAGCTTGTTAGTAAAACTATACATCAAGATGTCTGGGTCCGAAGAGACTGGCTTATTTTTAAAAAATGCGCTAGATTCAATAAACAAAGGGCCGAACATAACAATGAGCTTTTCATCACGTGGGGCCCCTCGATTGTGATAAATTGACAATTATTATAGGAGATCTTTTGGGCATGCCCGTCCATGATGGGCCCACCAATTGCGATAATCGTGATAATTAACAAAAGAAATCTGTTACAATATAATTTCATTGAAGTTAAAAAGATTGAAATAAGATTTGAAGATGAAATGCAAAGTGCAACTACACATATTGTTGATTTGAACATTCATGGTTCTAAACATGGTTACAATTAAGGAGATTGTTAGAATCAAACAATACACAAAAAACTAATATCAGTTCAGTCCTTTCTTGGTGTATGCTATGATGCTAAGTCCTTTGGATTTGAATCCTTTTGCTCTTTGGTTACTTACATTGACTTGATGTTACAACAAATTCTAAGACTGTTGATTATTAAACGAGGCTTGTATAGTAGGATCAGGTCTATATATTGAGGGACCTACTCCACATCATAACTTCTTAGACGCCATTCCGTCTATCTTTCCTCCATTCCCATGGTTTTTCAGGATTTGATGAAGCCCATAATCCGACACGAGCAGCACGGGCCTCTTTTTCCCACTGACATGATTAATGTTACTACCAGACCATAGATTAGAGATTGATTTAGTAACTGATAATGAAATTAAGTGACTCACCGATGCAAATTCAGGACGTTGGTCATATGCAACATAATGCCATGCAAGCCCTTTCTTTAACATAAATTCCTGTAGCCAATGAAGGATGGTAAAGTGAAAAGATTAGAACAAAGCATTTGGAGTTGGACCATCAGTCAGGTAAAGCCCTATTGTATCATATCCAAACCTGCCTATGGGTCTTGGGTTTGAGGTCCCTAACTGGTTTGCAATTTGGTTCAGACACGTTTGAGTGGGTTGGGTCCAAGTTCAGGTTCACGTCAAATAGGGGTATTTGTCTAATTGGCCCACCCAATGGATAGTTACGCATGTGCCACATTGGTACATGTGTCATGTGTTGACGTGCTTACACACATGTGAACTTTGTTGGGCCATGGAAAAAGAGAGGCGAATCAAGGGAGAAAATTATTTCATTTTTCCATGGCCCACCGAAGTTTTGGATCAAGATAAAAGTTGGGCCTTGTGAGTTTCATGGGGTGCTACATCACATGACGGTTCAGATTTTGCACTCATATAACGGGTGATGAGTTCTCAAAAAGTTCTTACAAGTTCCGGTATTACGAGTTCCGGTAAGAGTATAGGTGGGCATTCCTCGCGCGTGTGTGTGTGCGTGTGTGGTTTGCAATTTGGTTCAGACACATTTTAGTGGGTTAGGTCCAAGTTCAGGTGCACCTCAAACAAGGCCTTTGTCTAATTGGCCCACCTAATGGATAGTTACATGTGTGCCACATTGGCACATGTGTCATGTGTTGACGTGCTTACACACATGTGAAATTACCATACCTCCGGCAATCACTAGAATAATTAATTTATAGAGAGAGAAGAGAGAGAATGCACACCGAGGCACTAGTTATGGTGGGAACTAATGAGAACTTTTTTAGAACTCATTTCTTGTAATATGAGCCCAAAATCTGAACCGTCCACATGATGCAGCACCCCATGAAACCAGCGGGGGCCCAACTTTTACCCTAATTCAAAACTTTGGTGGGCCATGGAAAAAGAAAGAGGCAAATCGAGAGAGAAAATTATTTCAATTTTCCATAGCCCACTGAGGTTTTGGATGAGAATAAAAGTTGGGCACTGTGAGTTTCATGAGATGCTGCATCACATGACGGTTGAGATTTTGTACTCATATCACGGGTGATGAGTTCCCAAAAAGTTCTTACAAGTCCCGATGAGAGTATAGGTGAGCATTCCTCGTGTGTGTACTGAGAGAGAGAGAGAGAGAGAGAGAGAGAGAGAGAGAGAAGAGAGAGAGAGAGAGGATAAATGGTACTATGAGGTCGACCTCATTGGAACTTCCCACGAGGTTGGAGTTTGTGGACCCCACCATGATGTGTGCTGAATATCTATCCCGTCAATCAGATGCACCATTCCATGATAGGCCACGAGCTTAAAAATCAAGTCAGTCGATGACTTGGGTGGGCCACACCGCATACAACAATTGAGAGGGATTACCCTCCCATTAAAACATTCATAATCATTTATTGGGCCCACCGAGATGTGATCCACAAATCCAGACCATCCATTGTGTGTGTCCCACTTGGATGAGGCCATCTGAGTTTCGTATACGGCTGATTATTGGGATATCCCATAACCTAAAGGAGACCCATCAAATGTAAGGTGTTGAAGTTCAACACATCACAGTAGGGCCCACACGCTCGACCTCATGGAAAGTTCTCATGAGGTCGACCTCATAGAATCATTTCCATATATCCTCAACCTCATAGTATCCTCGACCTCATAAGAAGCTCCTACTCTTGCTCCAGTGGTAGACTCTCAAGAGCCAACACCTAGACAAGGGTTTGAGTATCCATAGGTGGTGAAATCCCACTATGGCGTGAGTGTGTAGGGTGTGTGTGTGTGTTTTATATATATATATATATATATATATATATATATATATATATATATATATATATATATATATATATAACTTAGTGGGACATGCATCTGGTGGATCCCTTTTAGGTTATGGGATATCTCAAAAATCAGCCGTATATGGAACTTAGGTGAGCCATACCATCTAAAACCATGTGAAGATATGCATAAAACATATAAAAGCACTTGGTGGGGCACATCTGAAATTTGGATGCAGCTGAAGCTTGGTCTAACCCCTCATCCAAGTGGGACAAACACAATGGATGGGCTGGATTTGTGAACCACATGTTGATGGGCCCAACAAATGATTATGAATGTTTTAATGGGAGGGTAACCTTTCTCAACTGTTGTATGTGGTGTGGCCCACCCGAGTCATGGATTGACTTGATTTTTAAGCCCGAGGCCCACCATGGAATGGTGCATCTAACTGATGGGGTAAGATGTTAGACACGCATCTCGGTGGGGCCCACACGGCTCGACCTCATGGGAAGTTCCCATGAGGTCGACCTCATAGTACCATTTCCCATATGTACATTTCTATTTATCATTTTTCACATTTATATTAGAAATGAGAATCATTTTCCTCGTGCCCTTGATTTATGAGGCATGGTTAGTAAAACTTCATTTTAAACTCACATATATTTTGATAAAAGAACTTGTATAATTGATTCAAAAAATTAAAATCGGTACATCTCGGAAGGTCGACCAAAAAACTTATTTTCTGGGGCAAAATAAATTAAACACATTTAAAAATTATTTTATTTAAAAACTTTGTTTAAAAATAGAGATTGGTGGTCATCACCCACGGATAGAATTGGGTAGAAGGTGATCATTTTTAATAGAGGCAGATCAATTTGTATATATGCGAATCTTGAGAAGGAAGGATTTCAGATAACGCACTATTTGATTATCTCTTATACACAAAAATTTTAATAATTTTAATTAAAGTTTTATTTTAATCTATAATACACGGATGCACATATATAACCATTTTTCTCTGTTTTTTAAGTTGAAACTGTGTTTTAACTTACTATTTTTGAAAGTACTTCCACATCAACACTTGATATTTCAGTTTTCCATCAAAGCATGATTTATGGTGTTGATATTTCAGTTTTCCATTTGTTAGAAAATTAAGAGTTTCTTGTACACAACGGAGGATTGGAGAAAACGATAGTGAAACGAACAGATCTTTCGAGTTCAAGGCTCGACTTGAATTGTCAATTTCTCAAGACAAATTTGCTGCCCTTTTTTTGGAATTTCCAGCAAGTGCAAACGAAGGAAATCTGCAAATTGTCTTCAGGATACAATGAACTCTCAATCTGATTTTCAACACGAAAATTTGCACATTTAAGTGTTGAACAGATCTCTAGTTTTGATACCGATATGCCTTAAGACGTTCAGAAAAAACTCAGCAAGAAATTAGATCGAGAATAATTGCATAGAAGATAATATTATCTTAAGGATTTTGAGTATATTCTTCTGGATTATAGTATCCAGGATTTATATCAATTGAAAGGTTATGGATTTCTTCCTGAAGAGGTGCTAAAGAGCCTCTTCAAGAAATCCATACCCATTCACAGCAAATAATTGCCTTTTCATGAAAGGACATGACCCTTTGTCCTATGGTAGTTATTTTGTACCCATTCAGACAGGAGCAGTTATCCAACAGGAAAAACTGTATCCACATAAGCGACACATGGCATAGGTGCCACATGTGCAATCATGTCACAATTATTCTCAATCAATTAAAAAAGGTAATAAACATCAGGGTACTATGGCCCAAAAATATGAACTGAGTGCCAAAAAGACTAAGGCTCTCATAGCTCCTTGCGACGATGCGCACGTGCTAAGTGCTAAGTGTGCCTAATAAAGCGCCAAAAAGCATCCCAAGCAGCCCTACAGCCCACGCCACGCGCGCGTGCGCGGACGGTGCTTCGCACCGTCCTCGAGGAGATTTGAACCCTGGTTGCATAAGCAAAAACCCCTTCTCTTACCGACTGGCTATACACACTATTTATGGAAAGTTTAAATAATTAATATATTTATTTACTTTCTAAAAATAACTTTTATTTTTGAAATTTATTTTTATTCTAGAAAACACAACAATCCCCCACAATTTCAAAAATAAAATCAGATTCTAGAACGAATGGCATATCAGTATAAATAGGTGCATAAGCAAAGGTATCTTTTGAATTTGAACCTTTACTTTAGTGTATATGTATCAACGTTATGTCAGGTACTTAGTGACCCATTAGTCTTGAACTAAGGACCTTATATGACTCACCGGACACATAACACACATCTATTCATATATAACTGGAGATCTAAAAGTTCGCACATTTCTGGCCTTGTGCATATCCTTATTTCATGAGTATTCTAGAGACGATCCCAGTCTCTTCAAAAGCGGCCTCACTTCTCTACTCATATAGGTAGATCTATCAAAGATGATTCTGCTTCATCTCAGCAAAGTCTGCTTATAGATCTATTAAGAGTTAATACTCAGCCTCTTATAAAATGCAGAAACCAAACACTAGGTTTTAGGAATGAAACTCAAATTTTCTTTTTCTAGTATTTATTTCAGTCACATACTTGACTTGTTTGTCCCTTTGAACCTAGCCTATATTTCAAAACATAGGTAGGGTTGCCATTAAGAGTGAAAGTTATATCTTTATGGATCTTAGTCTCATTCCTTTAGTGGTTCTTCTTATTTGATCTCTTGATAAACCTTTTGTCAAGGGGTCTGCTAAGTTCAGGATGGATTTAACATACTCCACCGTGATTACTCCATCTCTGAGCAATCCTTTAACAAAGTTATGCCTTAGACCTACATTTCTAGACTTACCATTATAAGTCTTACTCATAGCACGACAAAGAGTAGCCTGACTATCACAAAAGATAGATATGGCAGGAGTAGGTTTCGGCCAATACGGGATTTCTAACAGTAGGTATCTTAGCCATTCACCTTCTTTACAAGCAGCACCAAGTGTAATAAACTCACTTTCCATTGTAGAGTGAGATATGCACATTTGTTTCTTAGATGCCCATGATATTGCTCATCCTCCAAGAGTGAATATCCAGTCACTTGTAGGTTTTGATTCTATGCTATCTGTATTCCAGCTTCCATCGCTGTACCCTTCAAGTACAGCGGGATATGATTTATAATGCAGTCCATAGTCTATGGTTCCTCTTAGATACTTTAAAACTCTCGAAATCGCATTCCAATGTACTTATCCTGGATTACTGGTATACCTGCTTAGCATTCCTACTGTGAATGTTATATCGGGTCTAGTGCAATTCATTGCATACATTAAACTCCCAATAGCACTCGCATATTCTTGTTGTGCTTTACATCTACCAGTATTTTTAACCAATTTAATACTTGGATCAAATGGGGTTGAGACCGGTTTACAATCATAATGATTAAACTTCTTTAACACTTTCTCTAGGTAATGAGATTGTGTTAAGGCTATTCCATCATTAAGATTACAAATCTTAATACCTAATATTACATCGGCTTTACCCATATCCTTCATGTCGAAGTTGGAACTTAGAAACTTTTTAGTTTCTTTCACACAGTCCTCATTTGGTCCAAATATTAGCATATCATATACGTATAGGCAGATAATGATTTGACCTTTAATATATATGCACTTATCTGCTTGGTTTACTCTAAAACTATTAGATTGTACTACTTGATCAAACTTCTCATGCCATTGTTTAGGAGCTTGCTTGAGCCCATAGAGAGATTTGACCAGTTTACACACTTTCTTCTCTTGCCCAGGTTGAGCAAACCCTTCAGGTTGTTCCATATAGACTTCCTCATCTAGATCACCATTTAAAAATGCCGTTTTGACATCCATTTGATGGATTACTAGGTGGTGAATTGCTGTAAGAGCAATTAAAGTCCTAATGGTAGATATTCGAGCAACAGGAGCATATGTATCGAAAAAATCGATACCTTTCTTTTGTCTAAATCCTTTGGCTACCAAACGAGCTTTAAACTTATTTATGGTTCCATCAGGATTGAACTTTTTTAAAAAAATCCACTTACATCCTATAGGCTTTGAACCTGGTGAAAGATCGACCAAACACCATGTGTTATTGGAGACTATGGAATCCATTTCATCGTTGATGGCTTCCCTCCAAAACTGTACATCAGGAGATGAGAGAGCTTCACTAAGTGTTGATGGATCACTTTCAATACTTAGAGGTAGAGTAATCTCCTTTCTTATTTTATTTCTATCTCCTTCTATAAGGAACATATAGAAATCTGGGCCAAAAGATGTTTCTTTTCTTGCCCTTTTCGATCTCCTTAGTTCATTTCCTTATGGATGAGTTTTAGATTTATCATGAAAGTTATTATGCTCTTCGTTCATTGGTTCTATTATATTTTCATTAACCTGTCTTTTTGTATGATTATTCATATAGTCTTTGTATACTATATTTTCAAAAAATATAGTATCCCTAGACTCTATAATCATGTTTTTGTCAGCAAAAGAAGTTTGTTCTAGAACCAGAAATCTATATACGGGACTATGAATCTCATAACCCACAAAAGCACACCTGATTCCTCTAGGACCTAATTTTACTTTCTTAGAATCAATAATCCTGACTTCTGCTATACTTCCCACACTTTGAAGTAATGAAGATATGGTTTCTTCTTTTTCCATAATTCATATGGGGAGATATCCAATTTTTTGTGTGGGATAGCATTTAGAATACGGTTTGCTGTTAACAATGCTTCCCCCCACAAATTTAGTGGTAATCCAGAATTTAATATCATAAAGTTGATCATCTCAACTAATGTCCTATTTTTGCGTTCCGCTAGGCCATTTTGCTAAGGTGTGTAAGGTGCCGTAAATTCATGGATTATACCATTTGATTCACAGAAGTCGTTGAATTCATTAGAAGAGTACTCACCCCCTCTATCACTTCTGAGGGCTTTAATCCTTACATTTAACTGATTTTCCACTTCGGCCTTATAAAGCTTAAACTTTTCAAAGGCTTCATCTTTAGATTTTATCAAGTATACATAGAAAAATCTAATGAAGTCATCGATAAATGTGATAAAATACCTTTTTCCTCCACGAGTTAAGGTATTATTTAAATCACAAATATCGGAATGAATTAGCTCCAAGGGTTGTGATTTTCTCGTGCCAGTCCCAAATGGTTTTCTGGTTATTTTAGAATGGGCACACACATCACATTTCCCTTCTTGTTGAATTCATGATTTAGTATAAGGCCTAGGATCATCATTCTTTTCATTGAATGAAATTAACATGACCTAGTCTAGCATGCCATAGAGATACAGAATCCACTATATAAACGGAAACATCATTATTATTATTAATATTCAGTTTAATCATACCATTACATGAATATCCTTTGCCTACAAACATACTATTCTTGGTGATAACCAACTTATCAGACTCAATCACTATTTTGAATCTTCTCTTATTGAGAAGATCACCTGACACTAGATTTTTAGACATGTCAGGTACATGCAATACATTTATTAGTGTCAGTCTTTTGCATGATGTAAACTGAAGCTCTACTGTTCCTTTTCCAACAACGGTCGTACGAACGTTATTACCCATCTTCACTTCTTGTCCAGTTGTTATACCTTTATAGGTCTTGAAGATATTTCGGTCCTTCGATTATGAATGGTTGCACCAGTATCTAGCCACCATCTACCATCGGATATTACTGTATTAGCTTCAGTAACCATTACTACAAGTTGGTCTTCTGCCATGTCAGCCTGAGCTTTCAGTTGTTTCTTCCTGTGTCGACATTCCTTTATGTAGTATTCAGGCTTATTGCAGAAATGACACTTGCCCTTTTTCTTTCCTTTTTTCTTAAACTCTGTATCTTTCTTTGGGGGAATAGATTTAGAGTTTTGAGATTTTGGCTTGTCATTTTCTACAATATTTGCTTTGGAATGATTTTCCGAAGCACTTTCTTTCTTGTCTCGATTTCTGGACTCTTCTTCTATACAAAAATGTCGTTGAAGCCCTTCAAGAGTGTACTTCCTTTAATCATGTTTCAGTTTCTTTTTATAATCAAACCATGATAAGGGTAATTTTGCAATTACTACACCGACCAGGAATTCTTCAGGAAGATCTATCCCACCAATCTTCAATTCATCAACCAAGTTCTGTAGTTCGGTTACTTGGGAGAGAATTGGCTGATCATTATTAAACTTGAAGTGGACATAATTGTCGATTAGAAATTTCTGAATACTGATCTCTTCAGTTTTATATTTTTGATCTAATTTTGTCCACAAATCTTTAGCAGAGGATATTTTACGGTATGAGTTATAGATGGAATTAAAGAGGGCGTTTAAGATATGACCTTTGCATAGAAAATCGTCCTCCTTCCTTTTCTTCCGTTCTGCCTTCACTTGTTCTGAGTCATCATCAGTTGGCTCGGTCAGAGAAGGTAGATCATCATCTAGAACGTAAGATAACTTCAGAGTCATCAAAAAGAAAAGCATCTTCTGCTGCCATCTTGAGAAGAATTGACCTTCGAAACGATCCAGTAGTACAAAGTCTTGGTTCATAACTTGAATGGAATGAATTGCCTCCATTGTGAAAAGAGTTCTAATCTGTCTTAAATGTTAGAAAATTAAGAGTTTCTTGTACACAACGGAGGATTGGAGAAAACGATAATGAAACGAACAGATCTTTCGAGTTCAAGGCTCGACTTGAATTGTCAATTTCTCAAGACAGATTTGTTGCCCTTTTTCTGGAATTTCCAGCAAGTGCAAACGAAGGAAATCTGCAAATTGTCTTCAGGATACAATGAACTCTCAATCCGATTTTCAACACGAAAATTTGCACATTTAAGTGTTGAACAGATCTCTAGTTTTGACACCGATATGCCTTAAGACGTTCAGAAAAAACTCAGCAAGAGATTAGATCGAGAATAATTACACAGAAGATAATATTATCTTAAGGATTTTGAGTATATCCTTCTGGATTATAATATCCAGGATTTATATCAATTGAAAGGTTATAGATTTCTTCCTGAAGAGGTGCTAAAGAGCCTCTTCAAGAAATCCATACCCATTCACAGCAAATAATTGCCTTTTCATGAAAGGACATGACCCTTTGTCCTATGGCAGTTATTTATGTACCCATTCAGACAGGAGCAGTTATCCAACAGGAAAAACTGTATCCACATAAGCGACACATGGCATAGGTTCCACATGTACAATCATGTCACAATTATTCTCAATCAACTAAAAAAGGTAATAAACATCAGGGTACTATGGCCCAAAAATATGAACCGAGTGCCAAAAAG
This sequence comes from Magnolia officinalis, assembly GCA_021015155.1. Lineage (NCBI taxonomy): Eukaryota > Viridiplantae > Streptophyta > Magnoliopsida > Magnoliales > Magnoliaceae > Magnolia > Magnolia officinalis. Next base: position 65,821,701 of record JAJHSJ010000008.1, read on the forward strand.
CTCCTTACGACGATGCGCACGTGCTAAGTGCTAAGTGCGCCTAATAAAGCACCCAAGCAACCCTACAGCCCACGCCACACGCGTACGCTGATGGTGCTTCGCACCGTCCTCGAGGAGATTTGAACCCTGGTTACATAATTAAGCAAAAATCCCTTCTCTTACCGACTGGCTATAAACACTATTTATGGAAAGTTTAAATAATTAATATATTTATTTACTTTCTAAAAATAACTTTTATTTTTGAAATTTATTTTTATTCTAGAAAACACAACACCATCACAGTATGATTTATTGAGAATCTTACCTGCACAAATGTACCATTGCAATATACATCACCAACGGATCTATTATAGCGGTCTTCACCGTAAATGCAGACTTTCAAACTCTTCCCTTGAACCAGTTTAACTAGTTCTTCCTTTGCTTGCTTTCCGAAAGGCATCGCACTCTCCGGCGCATCAATTCCCCTGCAGGACACTTGCAAGTTAGAAACTATTAAGTATTTTTTGGAGCCCATCAAAAGCATTGGACAATAAGCTTACCTTAACCTAATTCGATACTTTCGTGCGAGAATATCATCATTATTTGGACCATTTATGACTCTGTAAGTGAAAAGAAGAAGAATATCAAACAGATGCTAATGATATTTGAATTGTTAGTAGGGTTAGCAATGGGCCTAGGTTGGTCTACTGAGTTTTGAAGAGTAGCCCAGCACCTGCAAGCTTGGGCCATGGGCATGTTCCTGGGATACCAAATAAACTGGTTTTATTGATCATGGATGGCCCACTATGGGCTGATTGAAATTTCATTTATCTTTGACCCATACTGACCAAACATGGCCCATTATCACTAGTGTTACTTAGTCATGTTAGAGTAGATTAGAATAATCTCTCTATAATATTTTCTTTTATGTTGAGATATGTATCTATTAAGATTTCTAGATCTATATCTTTCTCATCTTCTATATTTTCCTGTTATTCTAGTGAAATAAACTAATTACATTGCGGATTCTTCTTTTCTTTTTTTTCTTTTTCTTTTTTTTTTTCCTTTTTTTTTTTTTTTTTTGGGGGGGGGGGCGGGGGGGGGGGGGGGGGGGGGGGGGGGGGGGGGGGGATATGACAAAAATCCTATTCCAAAACCATGTTTGACATGCAAGGATGTGACTCCTTAAAGCTTCAATAACAAAAATCCTATTCCAAAACCATGTTTCATCCAAAAAAAAAAAAAAAAAAAAAAAAAAACCTAAAAAACTGAAATCCTTTGATAACAATATTCCCCACTAAATCTGAAAACAACCCTACAAAATTATGCTCGAAAAATAGCTACCCATAATGTCCAAAAGCATGACAGCAGCAGCACACATGCCCAAATGTGGACTCAAGGAGCAACGACAATCCGACCTACGACTTGATCAAGATCACGCTGATCGCTCGAAGTAATTCTCCTCCCGCCTTTTGGATCAATGTCAATTATGTTCATCTTCTGCAACTGTTGAAGGATGTGACGAGCAATGGAACCACTGCTCTTACAGAAATGTGGTGGACGAGCCCCGTTTCTCTTACGCCCACCATAAATCTTCTGGAAACCACCAACTACATTGCTGATTCCACGATATAGTCTTTTGTGGTTTAAGATGATATTACTCTTATTGTTCTCAATGAAATAAATACATTATAGTTTTCATAATATAGTCTCTCATGATTTAACAAGGCACATGGCATGGATGCCTTAGTGTCGAGTGTCCAAAAGTGTCCGGCACAATACACTCCAAAAATCTAAGTAATGGTAATCCGAACACAAATAAATAATTAATATTTTAATTACATAAAATTAGTACAATAACATACCTTTAAACCATAATAAAAATAAAATACAACAATTGAAACATTTTCTTTTTCCTTTTTCCTTCGATAGGTAAGCTAGGCTTGAATGTAAGAACTCCATGTTGAAACACAACAACCAAAACATTGAAAATAAAGAAAATTCAAAATCGTATTTGCATAGTTCTTATAAAATTCAATTACTTGAAATTTAAACTGATAATATATTGACAAACAAAACATCGAAAACCATACGCAGCCACCTCAATAAATAGTTTTTAGTATGGACGATACTCGGATTGATAATGAACTACAGAACCCCACAATATAAGGCCAGAAGTGTTGGTGTTTTTTAGAATAAAAATAAATTTCAAAAATAAAAATTATTTGTAGAAAGTAAATAAATATATTAATTATTTAAACTTTCCATAAATAGTGTGTATAGCCAGTCGGTAAGAGAAGGGGTTTTTGCTTATGCAACCAGGGTTCGAATCTCCTCGAGGACGGTGCGAAGCACCGTCCGCGCACGCGCGCGCGGCATGGGCTGTAGGGCTGCTTGGGCACTTTATTAGGCGCACTTAGCACTCGGCACCGTCGCAAGGAGCTAAGAAAGCCCTAGTCTTTTTGGCACTCGGTTCAAATTTTTTGGCCATGGTACCCTGATGTTTTATTAATTTGTTTTTATTGAGAGTAATTATGACATGATTGTACATGTGGCACCTATGCCACGTGTCGCTTATGTGGATACAGTTTTTCTGTTGGATAACTGTTTCTGTCTGAATGGGTACAGAAATAACTGCCATAGGACAAGAGTCATGTCCTTTCATGAAAAGGTAATTATTTGCTGTGAATGGGTATGAATTTCTTGAAGAGGCTCTTTAACACCTCTTCAGGAAGAAATCCATAACCTTTCAAATGATATAAATCCTGGATAATAAAATCCAAAAGTATTAACTCAAAATCCTTACGATTATATCATCTTCTGTGCAATTACTCTCGATTTAATCTCTTGCTGAATTTTTTTTGAACGTCTTAAGGCATATCGGTGTTAAAACTAGAGATCTGTTCAACACTTAAATGTGCAAACTTTCGTGTTGAAAATCGGATTGAGAGTTCATTGTATCCTGAAGACAATTTGCAGATTTCCTTCGTTTGCACTTGCTGGAAATTCCAGAAAAAGGGCAGCAAATCTGTCTTGAGAAATCGACAATTCAAGTCGAGCCTTAAACCTGATAGATCTGATCGATTTCTTCTATCCTTCGTTGTGAATTGCTATTACTAACAAGAAGTGGCAATTAGATGAAATCACAGAAAGTAGAAATGTCTCATGACAGTGGAATTGAAGATCATATAACAAATTGTTGTTGAATTACCTATATCCCGCATCAACAATGTTCTTCTGAAGCGCATCTGCTTCGGCATAGTTTTTCACTGCCCGTGCTTTGGATCTTCGAATGGCGGATTCATGTACTTCTATAGGAACATTAGCTGACTCCCTTGGATCTCTTGTATCCACATACACTGTAATCCCATCTCCATCTGTAACAGCTTTAGCATCCACCTGATACCAATGCAATTTATCTCAACCAGAAAAAAAAAAAAAAAAAAAAAAAAAAAAAAAAACTTTCTTATGATTTTTTCTAATCCCAAGCATTTGGGACATGCAGCTGTTCATTAGATGGGCCCCACCATAAACAACCTTCGCTCAAGATCATGCGAATAAACTCGTTGGTGACCACATATGAAAAAATATAATGGATGGGCAGTTTTAAAATTTTCCAGGTGTTTCACTCAATGTATGATGGATGGCCTAACTGGTCAGTTGCACAAGCCTGATGTTGAGGACAGGTCATGTACATGTTGGGGCCCACCTGATGCATTGTCCCAGATGTCTCACACACCTGTGTGTGTAATGTCATGCATGGGCTTGGCACAGCTCATCTATTTTAGCTTGATTTTGGGACTAATGAATTAAAATGGAGTATCTCACTGGAAGTGTGTGGAGCTCGAACTTCCAATGTTGCGGCCGGTATGCTGGAGTGCTTGAAGTTTCAACTTCAACAAGAGCGTGGGGAAGAGGGATACCATAGAAGGCCAGAAGACCCTAAAACAATGCATACCCTTCATGAGAAATATGATAGAAATAATGAAAAGATGTATTACATGATGCCCGATTGTCATTTGACAGTTCATGTCGATGGTGATTCATGGCTTTAGCCATCCAATCTAAAATGGACAATAGAAACAGATGGTCCATATTTAATGGGATGATTAAGGCCATCCGATGCTCGCATTTTTCAGGCAATCCTAACCACTGCAAGTCACACCATATAAGAATTTGGAGCTAGTATAGCAAATGGGCTAGGCTAGGCTCTTTAATTAGAAGCATCAGAATGGGTCCAGATCTAGCTCATGATCTAAGTAATCGGACTCAGCAGGCCAGATCCACTCTACAAACACTCAGCCACCAAGTTACAGAAGCCCAGGTCTACGTTAATTCATTATCAGTTTTAAAACTTGGGCCTGGTCCAACCGATGGATGTCCGGGCTCAGATCGAATTTAGCCGTACTCAAGATGGGTTGGGTCAGTGTGGCCCATTTTTCACCCCACTTAGTTTATTAGGCCAAGCAAAATGCCTCTTGATTGGACGATCTCGATTTCATCTGGGAGAATTATAAAAATTAGGGGTGGATGTTGATACTGTATGTACCTCTACATCAGCTTTTTGCTGGTTCTTCAAGGTCTGTGTAATAAGCTTAGCTGCATCTTCAGGTGTTTTTGGTGGGGGTTTGGCTTCCTTCCATGCTTGATGAAGTTTCTTGTACCTTTCCTCATTAACATAACCATATAAATCAATCAAATCAATATATTATAAATTACTCTTAAGTAGTAGTGAATTCATCATTAGCATTCATATAAAGGAAATTTTTTTTTTTGTTCATTACTTCTAAAAGCTATTTATAGAAATTGCTTAATCATTTAATCACAAACATTAACCGTGAGATGATGGAGTTGAAGTGAGACATGAAGAATGGAATTTTTGGCTAAGGCCACACTTGTGCAAGAACCAAGCATGCTTTATGGATTCCTTGGCCCAAAAATAACAGTGCCCCACTCATCATGTGGACCCCATTGGCTTAGCTCAACTGATCAGTTAGCCTGTCTAATTTTTGGGCCACAAGATATGATGTAACACCCCGGATTTTTCCTAACTTGGCAATGGACATCCTTGGACGTAGAACTGCCCTAGGACCTTATTCTGTCGTGATTAGGGCGTAAGTTAATTAAGTATTAATAGCTTGAATCACCTTCTATACAAACTACAAAGGCCCGAGTACCACCTCAGGCAGAAATCATACAGGACTAAATCCTTTAGAAATTAGGCGAGTATTAGCTAGTGTTAAACTAGTTTACTTGTGAAATTCGCTTGAACCACTTTAAATACGAACTGCAAGACCCAAAACTTGCAGAATCATCGACGCTACATTACCCTATAATCTAGGATCAATCTCATTACCCAGTTGCTCTCGGGAGCATTACGAAACTTCGTATCGGACCTGGACCGCACGTCGAAAGTCCGATTTCTACGAAATTATATAATTAAGATCGTCTTGCTGGACTTGACCACCACCTCGAAAATCAAGTCCAGATAGTGTCCCGAAGTTATTCGCTTGAGCCCGGAGCGAAGTGTGTAAGAAACATGAATAGTTTTGAGAATACAATCCAAACTTAAGTAAACTAAGACGCGTCGCTTGCGGGCGAAATATAAGGATTCAGACCGTCAGAATCTGACCCAAACACACCCTTAGATCAGGAAAAATTTCTCACACATGTCAGTACACTTGTGGCCCTGATCGAGTACCGGTGACCGTTGAACTGAAACTGGTCCGCCACGGTCGATCTGTAAATCCGATAGGACTGAAAACTTAGCTTGACCTAGATCCAATGTCAGGGAGCTTAAGTCCAGCTACACGTAAAAAGGGGGCCTCCAAGAGTGCTCCGTTGAGCCGAAACAGATGGGTTTTGGCCATAACCTAAGTATACCTTAGCCCTGGGGCCATTTCCATCAGTTCTGGGCCTATATAAGGGCCTTAAACCCTCACTTTCTCATCCCATACGAATTTGGAAAATCCTAAAAGAGAAAAAAGAAAAGAGAATGAAAGGGAGAGAGAGAGAGAGAGTTGGAGATTCATCTTGGGATTTGATCCCTGCTACTCCACGTGCCTTACCACCACTTCCGTATCGCTCTACCGGCGATACCGATCCCATTCTTAGGTAAGAAAACCTAACCCTAATCCATTCTAGGGTTTTAAATAGTTGAAATGATGAAATAGCTAACCTAGTTCAAGCTATAGGTTGTCATTCTGCCAGTGACAAAGACTATGTGTTTAAAACAAATTTGTTACACGTTTATCGGCGTAAGGTGCGGACTATAAACGTATAGGTTATGGTTTTCAAGGCTTTCAATGTCAGTTAATGATTTATAACTGACGTGAGTGTTATTTCATATGCAAAATGTATCGTCTGTTTCGCCTTACAATTATATATGAACTATGTGGAATATAGTGTATTATAGGTATATGTTGAGATGTTTGAATACGTATGGAATTTGAATTTGTGCCTAACATGATTATCTGTCGTGAATATATGTTTATTATATATGCGACAACTCCTTAGCGAAAGGATTTGCCCTAAATCACGTCACGGCCAATATACGTTATATATGTTAAAGTGTTGCCCAAGTGTTTGTGGAAATGATTAAATGAATATGGAACCCGGATTCATGCATGCCATGATTATCCGCCGTGGATATATGCGTGTGGTATACGGGGCAACTCCCTAGTAAAAGGATTTGCCCTAATACATGTGTAATCAACATACATCATGTATGACGATGTATGTAGCCTAAGTGTTTGTGTAGAAATGTCTGAATGAGCTAGTTGTTACTAAGAAGTACTTTGTATGAGGGTTAAGATATGAATCTCGGTTACCTTAATTATGTGTATGATTTTCTCCATGTACGTTACATTATGATGTCTGTTTTATTTATGGACTGAATGTGTGTGAAATCATGTTTGTGTTGCACCTTACAACATGCTCATGTGATTGTAAGACTTGAATTATTTGTTCATTACTGCTTAACTGTCTCATATGATTACCTGTTGAAATTGAATGAGGTTGGGACTAGGATATAGTCCAGGCAATCGGTAATGGGCCCTGATTTAGTGGCTGAGGTTATTTTCGCTACCTTTGACGTGTTCGGTGAACCCGAGTCGTACATTGGTCGTCAGCAGTGGTTAGGCCACACGAAGTGCTCACGTGGTTCATGTCGATCTATTCGATGTGCGCTCGTACTAGTCGAGCTCGTCAAGTAACCCGATTTGTCTATTGTATGTTCACCATGTATGGATGCTAATGTTTGAACCTAAGGTATCAAACTCACCAGTGAAACCCCGTTAAACCATGGTACCTCGATCCGCTAAGACTCATGAGCACGACATGGTGCATGGTATGGGACACCGTAGTCGAGCTGTCGGCCTACGCCGGGGCGACGAGCCCACCCGTAGTGACCAGTGAGCAACCAAAGCTCGTGAGCCGAATACGGTAGTATGAGACATTGTATTCGAGCTGTCAGCCTACACTAATAAGGTGACGAGCCCTTTGTAGTGACCTCGAGCATACTCTGAACCTGCGTTAAGGCGACGAGCCTTTCTGTAGTAATCAGAGTATAAACTAGGCCTGAACTGATCAGGTGACGAGCCCTTTGCAGCGACCTAGAACCGCAATATCGTATGAGAGTTACTAGGACTGATGACCCTAGGATAGATCATTGTTTGGAAAATGACATAAGGGAGGTACCTTAGTTTCTCAATCTTGCAGTATGAAAAGGACTAATAAGAACTTGGTAATCATGTGCATGCACCGCATTACGTGTGCGTTTGGCGTAGCAGGTCAAGCACTGAGGAAGGGTTGCATGCGCGATCATGAGATGAAGTCGCTGAGGGAGCGTAGACGAGGGCATGCATCATATCATTTATATCATTCTTGCATTAACAAGAGTACTTAGGACTTGATTGTTGTATTGTGTTACTATTACTGCTTGATTGAATTGATAACATGTTAATATTTGCTTTATTGTTCCACTGAGTTGATCACTCACTCCCACATTACGGGACGGCATTGTACACACCAACCAGACTCTGTCTTAGTTGCAGGTGGTGGCGATGCCTACGAGGCGGAGCCGGACTTCGAGGATGATGAGGAGACACTTCTACATGCAGTTTTCGAGGCGGGTTCATGTGAGTCGTGTCCTAATCGACAGGAATTTCTAGAATGTTGACTAGATGACATTACACCTTTTGTATATTTTGAAATTGTACATGTAATTATTTAACCTGGTAACATTGTCACACTCTGAAGACTTACCACAGTTTATATATTTTTATATATCTATCACAGACTTCCGCTTGCAATTTCACTTGTCTCTGGAGTATGATACGCTGTTTTGGTATAATCTCATTTATGTTTCAATGCCCTCATCATAATCATCATTATTTATGTTGCATAAGTGATGCGTTGGAACTCGGGAGCTGAGCTTTGCTCGACCCCCGATTTTCAGGGCGTTACATATGAATGGTGTGTCCCATCTTTTGTTGTACAGCAGAGATATTGCTTACGTTTAACTGATTTTTTAAGGTCTTGATAAGAAAAGATGAAAAATCAACCTAGCCTAAGCTTAAACATATTAATTACAAGTAAAGAAATTTGAGTTTATGTGCATTTTCGTGAAGCCTCTTTCTCGAAAATTACACTGAGAGGCATTTTCTTAGTTGCTTCAGACATCCTATTGATCGTGTGGCTGTGGAATTGTCTTAAACTGTAATCCAAGTGAGCCATTTCCTTTCCCAGTAATACAACAAAAAGAATGTTTTAAATAAAAAAATAAAAAAAAAAATGTAGTACCAGTTAGCTTGAGCCTTCTTCGATGACACGACGTGTTGACTCAGCCCTTGGGGAACCTTCAATCAAGAAACTTAAAAAGATCAATCATCCATAGAAAAAGGAGATAGTGAAAATTTTGATAAGATGGTCTAAAATATGTAAATTATGTTGAGCTTTGTGAAGTTCTTGAGTTCAGTCAAGTTTTTCTGGAGTTTGGACCGATTCATGACCAGATCAAGTTCTTTTTCCCCCCCAAAACATTGTAGAATCTTGTCAAATTGAGTCGACTCAATCGACTTGAATTTTTTCGAGTTTTAAGTAGCCCATTTCCCAGAAATGGCCAAAACCAAAATCTCTGGTAGGCCGAGCTCACCGGCCTGCAGTGAAGTGGAAATTCATAACATATTCATGTGAATTTCATTTTTTGTGCCACCCCAAATGCTTAGCGAGCTCAAAATGAGATGGCCCACCAGCCACTGCTGGCCAATTCAGTTAAATTTCAATTTGGGGTACATCCAAACGCATGCTAACATTTAAATAACAATCAAAGTACACAAATTCTCAATTAGTATTCTGATTTTGATGATCATGATGATTAAATTACCTGAGATGTAATGTCGAATTGGAAGAGATCGTGGGCGAGAGCAGATACACCGACGGTGGAGATGGTGACTCCATGTGGGCCCAAAGAATCAGGCTCATTAGACTGGGGCTTGCAACAACCGCCATAGAGAAATCTAAGGGCGTTTCCCATTTCAAAGAGGAAGCTTTGTAGAAGGAAGAAAATAGAGTTTGTTAGAAGAGGAGAAAAACAGCTCCTTTGTGTATAAGAAATCTAAGGGAAAGGACCAATAGGAAGAGGAGGTGACACGTGGCATCATTTTATGCTGTTGCAGGCATCTATTTTAGTGATTACAGTTGAGGTGATGGGGTGAAACGTATCATGTCAATGTCCGTTTAGAGACGGATTAGACGTGGTTTGTCTTCGAGTCAGAACCTAGGTGGGGCCACCATGATGTCTGTGAGAAATCTACCCCGTTCATCCGTTTTTCAGATCATGATTGGACGTGAAACCAAAAATTAGACTGAACGAATTCTCAAGTGAGCTACACCACAGGAAACGGTGGGGATTGAACGACTACCGTTGAACATTCGTGAGGCCACGAAAGTAATGGATCAGAATAATGATTTTGTTTTTCACTTTATCCCTTTAGGAATGACCATATGAACGGTTTGGATGGCATATTAACATGACAGTGGACCCCAGTAAGGTTTCAATGGTAGTCATTTCCCTCCCCACTTTTTTCTGTGGTGTGGCCCACATGAGTTTGGATATGCCTCATTCTTTTAAAGCATGTTCTAACATAATCTGGAAAAACGGATGGACGGGGTAGATTTATCACAGACATCATGGTGGGGCCCAACTAGGTTGGGACTGCGGAACTGGTAAGGGGTCGCAGGCAATCTGTGTCAGTTTGGTTTGGTTTGTACTAGGGAAGGTAGGTGTCCTGCTGAACTACCTGAATCGTTGTCTTCCAAGGACCTGAAATGTGCGTGTGGATCGTTTGTGCTGATCGGAACCGTTCAAGATGTGGGACCCTCATGTTTATCTGTTAAATTTGTCTCTTTGGGTAATATTAGATTGAATATGAACCGCTGATTATTTTAATCTAACTCCACGTGTTCCACACTGATTGTACGGTTAGGACTATATGATCTGCAATTCGACCAGGTAGGTGGGGCCCACAACTATGATTGAGATTATTTGCGAGACATCCACTCAGGTAGTCAGGTGGGTTCCCTACATTGGCATTTGAGATGGGTTTTGGTTGTACCTAAATTGGAACCTGTACCATTATTTCAACACTAACCTTAGTTAGGCCCAATGAGTGGGAAATATCCTGGATTGGAAATTCTAAATTTAAAATTCAAATTAATTACTAAAACAAGTTTAATATCCTTTACATATCTAATGTTTAACACGATGATTATAATAAACCCATTGAAATGTATGCTTTGGCTGAAAATGATGAAATCCTAAGTCTTAGATGGGCCTAAGTATAGGATTAGGATCACATCTACGTAACTAACCAACAATTTTCAGCTGGGGTTTTTATTTTATTTTTTTGCTTGGTAGCACACAACACATATCACACTAGGAACTGATACCAAGACCTCAGTATTGAAACGAGGTATTTTTCACTCAAATTTTCAGCCGTTGCTTTAGATAATGTTTAAAACTATGTAGATCATCCTATTGAAATAAGTTTAGTGGCGCAATTGATAATCTGATTATTTTGGAATATCATCAATGAGCCACATGCCCAATATACTTGTAGGCTAGTGATATACATGTAACTCATGAAAGAATTTTAGATGAAATCTTAGCTTTCACCCTATATTTCAAACCCTCTCTTAATGGGATTTGAAATCCTCGGTTACTTTATAATGCCTACAAAGGATTTGAAATCCCCTCAGTCCTAAATTCATGGTGCCAAACAACCCAAGGTCATGGGTTCAAGTACCGGCGTGTGAGGGTGTGAGCCTAAGGGAACAAAAAATAAATAAATAAATAAATATCTTAATCAGTACATATGACCATGGTCAGCCCAAGCCCAGCTTGTTTAGTAATTGGAACTGTGATTTCAGACCCAACCCACCCATTAAAATCATAAATGGGCCTTTTCCATATCCTAGACTTTGTTACAGACCCAAGCCCAACCCATTGGAACTGATCATAACCTTCCCATTGGACCATTCTTTTTGTTCATCACTCATTATCCATTTCAACTGTCCATTTGTACGATGTCTTTTGTTTTTTTTTACACGCACCCCTGCATACACCATAGTGAGATTTCACCCACTTATGAGTACTCGAACCCCAGACCTCATGTTTAAACTCCATAGCATGGGTCATTCAAAACCATGGCCCAGTTTTGGAAATAGCAAATTGATGCTAATGAAATCCATAGCATGTGTGGTGTAACCATGGCAGTTGGCACACATATTCCTTGTTCACTACATAATCAGGGTGATTAAAGTCCATGTGCAATCCAGAGTCTAGAGTGGGCCCCACTTGTCTTTATTTTGAAATAAAGGGATGTTGAACACAGAAAGAGCGGTTGATGGTAGGGTAGGAAAGGGATGCATCATTCACGGCGTAAGAAGAAAGCAAACGACTTTGGTACTTAAAAGTTTAAGACAGCCCTGTTTAATAAAGAGGAAGTGCAGCTTCAGTGGATGACTTACATCCATGCTGTCCATCCGTTTTTAAACCCCATTTTAGGATATCATACTAAAAATGAAGCAGATACAAATCTTAGGTGGACCACACCAGTGAAACAGTAGAGATTAAATACTCACCATTACAAACTTCTTAGGGGCCACCGGAATGTTTATTTTCCATCCAAACTGTTGTTAAGGTCATAAAGATGTAGATAAAGGGATTATACAAATATCATCTTGATCCAAAAAATTTTGGCCCACAAAGTTTTTAATAGTCAACCATGACTGTTTTCTGTGGTGTGGTCCACCTGAAATTTGGATATGCTTCATTTTTTAGATCATGCTATAAAATAAGATGTAAAAATGAATGGACGGCGTGAATGTAAGGTAAATACATTATGGTGGACCCCATAGTCAGGGATCCACCGAAGCCACGCCCAAATAAAGTGGCTTCAAAGCTTTGTAGGTTAACCCTTAACCTACGACAAGATGTGTGAAGCCCACCATTATGTGTACATGACATCCAATCCGTCCATCATGTGCGACCCATCATGTTGTCTTTTTTTGGTGCCCCAAATTCGAGAGGATCCAAAACTCAGGTGGGCCACACCATAGGTAATGGTTGGGAGTTGGACTGAGACTCCCACCATTAAAACATTACAGATTGTATGTGGGGCCATCATGTGTTGAATATCCCATCCAATCCATCCAGAAAGATGTGCCACAGTAGGATAAATGTATACCACATTAAAAATCAAGCCATTCGAAAACACAGGTTGGCCATATATACCACATGATTTTATAGGCATTAGTCATAATTTTGCATGTTATGGCCCAACTAAGGTTTGGATGAGCCTTATTTTTGGAAGTTAAGCATAACATCAGGTGGCACACATAATGAACGGATTGGATGTTATTTAAACAGTACAGTGCACCCCACACATCATATCGTAGATTAAGCTTGACCTGCAAAAACATACGGCATCCTTCACGCCCACCCAATTCTCTGCCGGAACTAGAGGCCTTTGAGCGATAGCCAACTTTCTGGACAGATGGGGCCATATTTCAGTGATCCAGACGATTCATCTGGTGGACCGCCAAGTTCCTGCGTGACACTGCAAAATACACTACCGTGGGATAATCCTAGACATCCTATTGTTGGCCAGCAAAATGAATGGCTAAAATTCAAAAATAGTCAACGGTCCATATACATAAAGGTGGAATTTAACCGAACGTCTTTTGGTCCATTACCTATCTATGGCAGGTAGAGTCGGGCATCGAGTTGAGTTGGGCATCGAGTCGAGTCGGACCGAGTTAGGGTTGACCCCACTCAATCTAATTTTGAAATATGCTTGACTTGAATTCGATCCTATTCGATACCGAGTTCAGCATGCCGGACCCGATTTGAGTCCAGGTCTAGCCTGAGAGAATCATTCAATCGAATTTATATTTATTATTGTTTAATGTTTATGATTGATTAATAGAATTATCTTTCGATTGGATAGAATAATACTTCGATTCCAATTGAGTTATGACGGTTGAATCAATAAATTAGTTATTATGATTGTTAAAGTGGATTTATGGATCTTTAGTATTTTATTATTTGTTTAAAACCCGTTTTACTTCACTGGACAAAAATTCAGATCAACCCTTTAGTTTAAATTAGTTCTAGCTATCTTATGATCTTGGTCTCACCAAGTAAAACTACATTGCGGCCTTGCACTTTGGGTTGCCAATCTTTTAGTTAGATCACTATTTCCTTTTATTATTGTTTGTGCTTTCTCTTAAGATCCAAGAAATCACTTAATATATTTTATAATACCACAAATCCAACGGCCTCCTTCACACTCCAATAAAATATGTTTGCCTCGTTATAAACAAGGAGTTATTTAATATACTTTGGGTATAACACTTGATACATAAGTACTTGTTATTTTATTTTATTTTATTTTTATATACACAACACACACACCTCACACATTTATGCACTCACACTACAGTGGAATTTCACCACAATGGGTACCCGAACTTATGACTTTGTGTTGAAACTATCTTGAGGCATGAATGAGGACCCAACTGTAACATAGAAAGTAATGTTGGTTGAACAATTCTAGCCTTTGATTCGTAAATGCTTGTTGTGTTGAAATAATGCCGTTGGATTTACACCCAGATCCATATCTCAACTGGCAGACTGAGTGGAGATACCTAGTTTCAACACTAGAGGTCTTGGTATGGATCCCTAGCAGGGGTGGCTAACATGCCGTGTGTGTACTGACATGGGTGTGTACTAACAAGCTAACTCCAAAAAAATAATAATAATAATAAATAAATATATAAATGGCTAACATGGAGTGTGTAAAAAAAAAAAGGTGCTTTATAATATAATAAATGAAAATTTCCACAATATATATATATATATATATATATATAAAATGCCGTTGGATTTTTTTTTTCTTTTTTCTTTTTTCATTTTAGTTATGTAATAAGTGCGCATCAATCCCACAATCAGGTAATGAAATAACCTAATTTTTTTTAGTCAGGATGCAGCTAAACTGGTACTTATAATTTAAGTTATTTGCATTCTAAGTATGCAATTTCTAAGAACATGCGTATTGCCCATGACACTCTTTCAGAGTATCAAAGTTCTTATCTAAAAATTAAATAAGTTGATGGGTGAGAGTCTTATGTTAGTTTAGCACTGTTGCTAAGACGGTGGTGGCTCATACTATTTACATGACAGTGATGTTACAGCTTTCTACGCTGTTCACATTGTTAGTACAATGTGGATAGAATGCATCTTCAAAATCAAATTAATCAAGAAAATCCTTAACTGTATGTGGCACTTTGCCATGCACGAAAAGGATGCAGATTGTTCAGCAAGGAGGTCATCACGTGTACCATGGCATGGATTCTCCGTGGGGCCCACTATGATGTATGAGTTTTATACACTCCGTCAATCCATTTTCCAGCTTATTTTATGGCATGAGCTCAAAATTGAATCATATACAAAGCTTAAGTGGACCACACCACAGAAAATAGTGGGGATAATGATGTCCACCGTTGAAACCTTCCTAAGGACCAGTGATGTTTATTTGTCATCATGAAAGGAAAATACACATATCAGCTTCATCCAAAACTCCGTCAATGACAGGCGTTTAATTCCCAATGTTTCATGTTGTATGGTCCGCTTGAGCCTTGGATATGCTTCAATTTTTTATTCATACCCTTAAAATGAGTTAGAAGAATGTATGGACAGAGCAGATGAAACAAATATATTACAGTGTGCCCCCACAGAGTATCCACACTACGCTGCAATACACAATTCGCACTGAATGACTTAAACAATATGGGACGTGGATTTCCTGCGAAATTTGGCAGTAAGTTCCTGTGCTGGAAACTTAGGTGGGGCCCGCATTGATATTTGTGAGAAATCTACCCCGTCCAGTCATTTTGTGAGCTCATTTTAGGACTTGAGACCAAAAGTGAGCAGGATCCAAGACTCAAGTGGGCTGCATTAAAGGAAAATGTGGGTGGGGAAATTCCTACCGTTGAAACCTCCCTGGGTCAACAATGATGTTTACATGCCATTCATATCGTTCATAACATCAATCCAATCAGGATGAACTGAAAACAAAATATTAAACTAATTCAAAACTTCCATGGCACCATGAATATTTCAACTGTGGATGTTCAATCCTCACACTTCAACCAAATCGAGTCTTGGATCCTGCTCACTTTTGATCTCTACTCCTAAAATGAGCTCACAAAATAGCTGGACAGGTAGATTTCTCACAAACATTACAATGGGTGAAATGCTTTCTCAAGAAATCTACGTCGAAAAATCTTTTTTGCAGAAAGTTCCTGTGTGGGGCCACCGTGACATTTGTGAGAAATCTACTCTGTTTTATGAGCTCATTTAAGGACTTCGAATAAAAGTGAGCAAGATATAATACTCAAGGAAGAGGCGGGTAGGAAAATTCCTACCGTTGAAACATCCCTAGGTTGACAGTGATGTTTATGTGCCATCGCTGGTGTGGGTACCAGATGATCGCAAAACTCCTTGAGAGATCGGTACCAGAAAAAGCGTCAAACACTACGGATAAAAACCGTAGCTTTGTAAGTATTGCTACGGTTATAATCTGTAGTATGAGCGTAGCAATTAGTAGCTAAAGGTCAAAAAGATGTGCGTGCGGATTAAACGGTAGCATCAATAGCTATGGATTATATCCGTAGCTATACTTTGTGTAGGGAAATAACAGCGACGAATAATATTTGTAGCTAAAAGTAGCATGCAATCCGTAGCAATATGCTGAGGGTAGCAGTATTACGGTTTTCAGAACAAGAGCTATGGCTAATATCCGTAGCTCTTTTCATAAAAAAAAAAAATCATAACAAGGTACTAAGCTAATACAATTAATACTACTAGAAATAGTACATAAAATGAAATCAAGAAAGAAAACGATGCATTATATTACAAATGGCAATCAAATCATACAATGCATCCTACATTCACATTTATAAATAAACAAATTTTAGAATACAACAGATCGCCGGTCCAGTTGTAAGTATAATAGGAGCAGAGGACGATGATCAAACAGAGCAAGTTATAGGATCAGACCCAAATCCATCAAGAATTGCTAGCAGGTTCGCCGGAACACAACTCTGAGAATAACCACTATAGCCTTACTCTGACATGGCAACACCAAGCACATTCTAACTTCGATTCTCCATTAAGACTTCATCATCTAGCTCCTGGATCTGAAGAGAAAATGTTTTAGCCAGCTTGTGCTACGCCCATGCCAAGCTTGGGTCAGGCCTTTGCTCTTAGTGTCAGGCTAGGCTTGCAACCCTTACTAAAGAACCTGGTTTTGCCCTGCCTAAAGCTTATTATAGTTCAACGAGGATAAGCACCAACCAAATTCCAAAAAGAGTGCAACATACACAAGCAACTTGTGAATAAACCTATTGATCACATACTGGTCATTGGCACCACAACTTAAAAGAAAGAGCACACGCACCTGAAGGGCATAACCCACCATCTTTGAGAAAGTTGTAATGGTCACATCTTTTTCTTCTTGTTCTATCTATTAATGGAGGGCATGAGATGAGGAACTTGAAGAAAAACATTAAATTTGCAGATATAGTGTGATGCACTCCAAAAAATCATACCTTAGCTTTTCCTATTGGAAGGCAAAATGGTAGCAGTGTAAAACATCAACACTTCCAGCCTAAATTTGTACAGGGGTTTCAAGATTTAGTAAATTCGAGCCATAAATTGTTAAGAAAGATCTCCAAGAAAATGCTTTAAATTAGTGACAACAAAACATGATCCCAATGAAACAGTAGAAAATATCCATCGCAACTTTTTTCTTACTGATAAACATTTATGCATACTCCATTTCATTGCAATATATATATATATATATATAATATATATATATAAGATAAAGACCTAAAAAAAAAAAAAAAAAAACTATTGAAGATAGCATCCTGAAAGTACAAATAAAAGAATCCCACTCTGAGATACTTTTAGCCTCTCATGAGCTTCCTTCACTGTTTTTTCCATCTTTCTTTTTCCTCCAGTTATGGCCATCCTTGCTGAAGTATCTCAGTACCTTCCGATCAAAAAGAAAAAGTGATCCACCTGGCAAGGAAAATGCATCCTGAGCTAAGATTTGTTCACAAAGTTATATTTTTTTTACATAATAGAAGAAAATGATTGAAAACGATTCATAGTAAGGAAGGTTTTGATTGATAAAGTGTTTCAAATGACACAATGAAAATGCAAAATAACAAAATCAGAGATCTGTCAAAACCAAATTTTAGCAGGTTCAAGATAATGTTCTTCACATGCCATAGTCTAGACAACCCAGCTAAGCTCACCAAGGAAAGTCTATCAATTTACAGAACAAGTAGACCTTCAAAAGAAAAACTGAATACAACAGCCAGCAAAAAGCTCCCAAGAGTCCAAGACTAATTTCACTCATTATCATTACCGTGCCTTGTCCAAGACTAATCTCACTATACACTGAAATTTCCAAGCTTAAAAGGTATTGATGGATCAAGACACTTGGGACGGTTGGCACCTTGTATTTGAGTGTGTTTGATGGCCCGTTTGGGAACTTTTATCTGGAATGCATTGGAATCTAAATTACAATTACATTGAAATCAATGTGATTATGAATCCTCAATTGTGTTTGGTTGCTTGTAATTGGAATGCACTAGAATCCAAACCTTTTGACTGTAATTTACAGCCCTACAATGCATGTAAATCCACACTCTTAAATTATTGGCCATCAGCTCTTGAATGATCGGCAGTACCGTAGTAGACCAGTCTGTCCACTGACTATGAATTTTAGATCTGTTTTTCATCCAGTGTAGAAACCAGATGTAATCTAAATTAGCACATAAGGATCCAAATATTAACAGAAATGACTCTGTGGGGTATTTAAAAAAATGGTGATACCTGCAGGATATCCATGGATGTGGAAGGCCGGTGACGTTCGCGTGGAGAGACTTCTGCACTTCAGGGAGATTCAGATAAGCTTCAATGTACTCAGGTGAACAAGGATCGAACTCCACATCCTGTTTTTGACTGACGATCAACGATGGAAATGGATGAAGAAGAAATTGAAGGGCATTCTTAGTTGTTGTTCTTGGTTTTTATTTAAGAATAAGGCAGTGTTTGGATATGCTATTTACCAAATTACAATAACACCGTTCAAAATTCGTGAAGAGGAAGTTGCACTCGAAATGTTCTTACATTTCATTCAAATCCAATCTGAAACTAAGACAATTGCGATTTGTGCCATGATCCTTAACATAAATGCTAATGAAGGGAATTATGATTCACCACATTTGGATATTCGATTGGATTGAATTGCACTCTCCAGTCTCCATTGTTTCAAGTCGACTTCAAATGCATGGAATATCAATTAGAGGCTTCATCCCCACTTCAGATCAAAATGGTGCTGCCCCCAACTTGGACATTTCCTTTATAATGAATCGAACGCCGCCCCCAACTTGGACATTTCCTTTATAATGAATTGAACGAATTGCAATTCAGTTCAGTCGAGCATCCAAACAGAGCCTAGTACTGGAATTCAATTCAATGGTTCATCCAAACTCAAGCCTAATGGAGGACACTTACAGGGTAGGGTGTTGAAGAGGCAGTGCATAAGGGATCATACATGTTTTAGAGGAAAATATCCCCAAGAGACGCCCAGAGCTGTCCGATAGCCTCATCACATGCTTCAGTTGTATTCACCTCTGAAGAAAAATTGCAGTTTAGGGTAATTCCATCACGGATTTCATCTGAAGTGCGTGTGTCCAGATGAATTCCAACAATCCCTTCCTGTTAGTTTCAATTTTTTATTTTTTTTTAAAAAAGTTTCATCGTCGATCCATCCATTGCCAATCTAAAACCATCACAGATTTTTCATGTTACAGTTCCAACCATGTATATGCATGTATGTACATGTGTATGTATACATATGCATACATGTCCATGTACATATGAACTTATGTACATGTACACATTCAAAATCCTTAGAAAGAAGATGCTGGGGGTGAACCAATAATTCACTAACATGTACTTAAATCAAAATTGACTCCATAAAGCATGTATTAAAAAATTTTAATTACCAAACTCACAAGATAAATGATGAGGTATACATAAATATTTGAATGTAAATTAGTATTTCCACCCTCCACATGACTGTTGTTTTCAGTTGTTTACTTCAATTTTAGGGAGTGAGAATGAAAACGTCCTATAAGCACAAATGAACACATGCATAACAGTGGTGGCAAACAAAAAGAAGAGAAAAATCAGTATATGGAAAATGACACAAAAGCATACCCGTTTTCAGTGATTTAACTATTGATATCGATGCATTTATCGCACCCTTGGGAAATGGAAACATAGCGGTATCGTATGGGAAACATCGCACATATCACATGTATTGAAATTGAAATAACAACAACAACAAGAGACAAACTGCTATGACTTGCCCAGACTCGTTCCATTACAGTCCTCATTTTGACTCACTTCGTTGGCTACTGAAATCAGGACAACTTGGTTGAGTCAACACGGTTTCAGATTATAACCATGCTTGCAACTACAATGAACATCAAAGACTTGATCCCTAGTAAAAAGACGAGTCTCTCAATAACCAATGTTTTAACAGATATTGTAAAATATATTTTAGGACACTAATAAATTGATTAGGAAGTAAATGGTGATAAGTTCCTTATCACCTTCATTACTTACAAAGAGAGTGAAATAATACAAAGAAATGTCTCCAATGGGACAAAGTCAAAGATATGATGATGGAATCACACTAATCAAGTGTAATAGATGTCACCTTTTCTGGACACATGGCAGAGCAACGTCGCAGGAATAGTCTTTAGTCAGGAGTTCATCAATAACCTCATCCACATGGGTCAACGAAAAGCCTGCAACTCAATAAAAAATAAAATCAAAATGTAAATTGGTTTGACCAATTAGCATTCCTCTACATGAAAAATTCAAATGCATCTTGTACAGATTGAGAGTTCATAGAATAAGTAAAAGATAAGTTACAAAATTGTGACTGAAGAGGCAGATAAGAATATATCTTTGAATCAAACTTACGCCCATCTGACAATTTTTGCCTTATTTTTCGATAATCATTGTAGAGTGGCTCAAGATATTGGTAGACATCAGTGACTGTCCCAGTGATACGCATATAAAAGGCCCCAAGTACACGAACATATCTGCCAGCAAAGCATCACAAGATCTTAGCAAAGAAAATATAATAAAAAATAAAACAGGTATCAAAAGCTTGAAGTAAAAAAGCCAATGTGATACAAGTGAATGCAGCAAAGCAAGTTCCTTTGATAGTATGCTGAGAGCTTGTAACAGAATACAATTGCTAGCCTTTTCCTTGCAAGGTGCCAGAGGTAATCCCAAGGCAATTTCACCCAATCGAGCTGAAGAAATATGCAATATACGCAATTGAACTAAAAAAGTTTCTTGTTCATCCAGCAACCAAACAGTGATAATGATATGCATAGATTATCATAACAGAAAATTACAAAGATGAAAAGAAAAAAGAATGCATGCTTTTCAACATAACAGATGCCTTCCCTGCATCATCGGCTGCCTGCAACTTAGCAGGATCGCAACTTTCTTTTTCTTCTTTTGCGATGGATAATGATACAATATCTCATCTGTAACAAAAATAAGAAAGGTTACAATTATACATCTATTTGCCTCATGCACAATAAAAAATTTCAGCATAGAGCCTCCATGTCTCACCAAAAAATGATAATAACAGGAACACAGGGTGAGCTAGAAACCAGTCTAAAATTTCATAGTCCTCTCGAACATGGCAAACATTGCATTAGTTTCATATAAATGACTTGAGACTAACAATAATACAAAATTTTAAAAGAAATAGAAAAGAAGAATCATTCAATCATTCTCAATCAGTGGAAATGCAAGTAGAAGGGGCATGTAATAGTGTTAGAAAATAATTCTGGACCATGCACAAAAATCAGAATATGCTTCTCATCGGCCAGATCATGCATGTACATTGAATCTGGACCACTGGCATGTTTCCCAATAGGGCTGGCCCGCTAGATCACTAGACTGGACTGGTCTGGCCTGATTCTTTTGCCAGGTTCATTTCCACTGTGAGACCCACCTTTTGAATGGCTCAGATGTCCTCACTTGATAGTCTAGCAATGTGCTGCATGCTAAGGTGTGTGTGGTGAAGGTGCAAGTGGGGATAGAAAACCTCTACAAAGAATCATGGTGAAAGAAAGCACCAGACTGTAAGAAGCAATTTCAACCACTTCTTCCAAGTTGTCAAGATGTTCCTCTAGTCTGATACTACCAGATAATGCACCCACAAGCTGGCCAAGCATCAAATTTCTTGACTAACTCGCTGCCCCATCTACGTCTCCTGATTGAACCCAAGCTCGGTTAAGCTCTCGATTCTCCAAAGGGTGCAACAAAAGCACATTGCGAATGAAGAAGAGACTGGACGACCAGTTTCCTCAAAGTCCTTAAGAACCTTCACAACCATATCACAATTCCCAGCTGTGCATAACATATGTACAAGTTCCTCGTAGCAATGGAGGCTCAGAATTAATCCCTTCTCCCTCAACTCCCTCCACAACATTACTGCCAGCTCTGGTCTGCCAGCCTGGCAAAGACCCACGATCATAATATTGTAGAGCCTGTTGCTGGGATCCTGCTTTCTGCACAAGTCGGAAGAGGGATGACAATCCACTTAAATTATTGTAGAGGAATATAAACAAGTCATGTCAATCAATCTCCTTTAGTTAGACAATCCACTTAAAATATTAATACAACTGATCAGATTTCTCTCCCTTGTATAGAACATGTAAGGGATGACTTTGGATTCACATACCCAAACATGCCTTTAAGGAAGAAATACATAAACAGTTAACATTTAGCAGGAAAAAAAAGAAGAAGAAGAAGAAGAAGAGTTAACATTTAGCAAAAAAAAAAAAAAACAGAGATGAAGAAGAAGCCAAATATTCTATAGCTACAATCAAAAATCTACTTGAACTTCTTCTGATATCTTTATTTTTTCACAGGGAATCTTACTCGACGCCTTCTCAAGTTGTTCTGTCACCCCAAGAAATCTACTTGAAAATTTCTACCATTCTAAATCCTGCAAGAAACAAAATAATATCAGGGAATTAGTTCTTCTAGAAAAGGGAGTGGGTACATACATGCACACATGACAAAAGTTATCTTGTGTGCATTTGCATTTGCATTTTTGAAATGATTTGTGGTTTATCCATGATTCAGTGCAATTCATTCTCAACATATTGGATGCATTTGCTGTTAAATTATTTTGATCGTCCATCCATGTGAGCCCACTATGGGTTGCCCATGGGTCAAAGTCATCTCTAATCACTAATAAGAGAAGCCTAAGTTCCTAGAGCTACTTTGTATTCTCCATATTTCTACAAACATCTAAATGAAATATAACTATATAAGACAATTGAAACAATAGAGAAATGGTAAATATGATAGGCCTATAAGTTGATTCCATTGATGTTGCATCATGAATGCTAGCATGATAGTCCTCTCGAACATGGAAAACATTGCATTAGTTTCATATAAATGGCTTGAGACTAACAATAATACAAAATTTTAAAAGAAACAGAAAAGAAGAATCATCCAATCATTCTCAATCAGTGGAAATGCAAGTAGAAGGGATCTGTAATAGTGTTAGAAAATAATTCTGAATTTTTCCCCACAAAACCTTATAAATGCATAAATAGGAAAAGAGACCAAAAAAAATCTGCAGATGATTGATTACATCCAAATTTTTTTTTTACATAATCCACACCTAAATTGTTTGATGCCAAATCAATTATAGATAGGGCAGCCCTATCCATTTTGTTTCAAGCAAAAGATGAAATGAAAAGGATAGGGAAAGCAGGTGAACTATCAACCGTGTGGACTAGCAGGCAAGAGCAAGCTATAAACAAGTGTCAATCCTCATGCAAAAGCCATGGCTAAAACCAACTTGTGCAAAACTAAAATAAATGAAAACATTTTCTTTCCGATCAATAAAATGCTTCGACTAGCATTTTTCTTTTAACATTTTTCTCCAACTCAATTCAACTCACAGTTGCCAGCCTATTCAATCCATAAGTGGTAATTCTGTTTGTTTTGGGCTTTGTTTTTTCTTATATAAAAGAAATCTACAGCATTTTGGTCATTTTGGAACAACTCAAGAGGCAAGTCTCACCATGATCAGGCTATGTACAAATTATGAAATCTAAATTATGAGCATGCTCCCTCTTGAAATCCAATTCATATAGTGTTTGGCTGCATATGGCAGAATATGATTATGGCTTGGAATGTGGATGAATATGAACCAAAAACTCACTTGGAAATACTTGGACATTGCATGTGGCATGCAAGAACTTCAAATCAAATAGTCCAAATTGTAAGGTCGCATTTTAGATGCACCGTGAACCAAAAACTACACTTTTTTAATTAGTTTATTTTGAGTTAATGCATGCCTCATGTACAAGCTTTGAATGCATGCATATTAAACATCATACTCTGCAATTGATGGCAAGCTCAAATTGGATTTTTATGCCAAAATATCACTTGATGCCAAGCTCAGATCTCACATCCCAATACATGTGCCCAAGTGGATGTGCATGCGTGTGGAATTAGCAAACCACATAAATTAAGAAATACTACTAAACATTCTTTAAGGAATTTAATCGAACATCTGATGTGCAGGTGTAAGATGTTCTAAATAGTTGCATGAAATTTGTGGTATGGTGTTGAACCTGAGATTTTCAATGAGTCAACACAACTCGTAGAACTCTAGCTGCCAATCTTAAGCCACTGCATCTCCAATCAACAATGGAACAGGTGAAGTATGCCATATCCACAATGGGGCCAACCATCTATGTCAGACGCCCACATCAAGGAGGCAATGCTTAACCTTCAAACCCAATATTAAAAACGTATTTTCTTTAATCCTAAAATCCTCACATCCTCGATTCCTAAAATCCCCAAATCCCCAATTTGTAAAATCAGAAAATACCCAATTTCAAAAGTCCTCAAATCCCCAAAATCCTAAAATCCCTAAATCCCCAATTTGTAAAATCAGAAAAACCCAATTTGGGGTCCACATTCAAATCAAGAATCTACAAACTACTAACTCCCAATTTCCTAAATCGGCATTAATATTGAGAGAGATTGAGAGAGAGAGAGAGAGAAATACTTCACTTGTGTGAATCTGATTCAACCCGAGCTTTAGAGAGAGAGGGGCGTGTGTGTAGGGGGAGGAAGGAAGGTGGTATGTGATACAGGTAGAGAGGAACGTGGTGCATGAGAAAGAGAGGGTGGTATGTGATACAGGTAGAGAGGAACGTGGTGCATGAGAGAGACAGAGAGAGAGAGAGAAACCGCGCGCGAGAACGAATTTTCCCACCGCGGTCTCTTTTTCACGGACGCGAATTTCCTGTGAAAGGCTTTCGGCAAAAAATTCCTGCGCAAGGATGCTGGGTGGGGCTCATCGAGATGTTTGTGAGAAATCCACACCGTCAGTCTGTTTTGTGAGCTCATTTTAGGCAATATGGCAAACAATTAGGTGTATCCAACACTCAAGTGGGCCACACAAGAAGAAACAATGGTCATCCAGTGAGAACCGTTGAAGCACTATTATGGCCATAAAAGTTTTGTATTAGGATATCATTTTGGTGTTTTCACTTGATCCCATTGGGAATGATCTTATAAACGGTTTAGATAGCATATAAACCTCAAGGTGGAGCTCAGGAAGGTTTCAACGATGGGAATTTCTTTCCCCAAATTTCCATTTCGTGTAACCCTCTTGAGTTTTGTATCCACCTCCATTTTGGCCGTACATCTTAAAATGATCTCGTAAAATGGATGGACGTATTGGATTTCTCACAAACATTACAATGGGCCTCACCCAACATCCTTGCGGAATAACCTGATGCGAAAGGCTTTCCAGAGTACGGGCAGGGGTCGGTTTTAGCTACGGATTTAATAATCTAGTACGGTTTATATCCGTAGCTAAAAACAAACGTAGTCTATATACTTCGATCATTTCTTGTAGTGGATTCGAGTTTTACCAACTGCTTAGAGGAGATCGAAGTTATATGGTCCACGGTGATGTATTTCTTATATCCACAATATTTATCCATTTTGCAAGATCATTTCAGAGCATAAGCTAAAAAAATGAGTCTTGGCCAAAATTCAATTAGACGACACCACAAATAGTAGTGGGACAATGATTCTCATTGTTAAAACATTTGTAGAGCCCACCATAACATTTATCTTCTATCCAATCTATTCATAAGGTCACATGGACTTTGATTAAGAGAAAAAAAAATATCATATTAATCCAAAACTATACCCCTAAGGGGTTTTAATGTTAGACATTCAATCTCTATTACTTTTTGCAATGTGGTCTACTTAATCTTTGACTTTGTCTTATTTTTTATCTAAAAGTCTTGTGATGAGCTCATCAATTGGCCAGATGATTTGGATGTAACGCATACTTCATGACGGAACTCATAGAACTTGGTGACACGAACACATTAGCTAAGTTGGTGGTACGTGGAACACCACTTAATCCGCTTTTGTTTGGACTCAGCCAGCCCAAAAATCAGATCGATACAACATTCAAGTGACCCAAAGATTTAAAGCTGCCAAGTCAAAGCAGAATGCCTAGTGTACCAAGGTAGAATAACAGAAATTCAAATATAGTCAAAAGTTATCTCCTAAGATAGATAAGTGTTTATCTGTAGAATTCAAACATAACTGATCTGGTGGATAAGATAAGGGAGAAGTCAAGGGAATCTCTGGTGGTTTGAATCTTATGGTTATCATCCCCCCACAAGCTAATGGGGAGAGAAACCACCATTAGCTTGTCACGAAGCTGACAAAACCGTACTGAACTGAGTCCCTTTGTAAAGATATTAGCAGTTTGATCATAAGAACCAATAAACTAAAGGGCAATATCTTGATTAGCAACTTTCTCCCGGATGAAGTGAAAATCAACTTCAATATGTTTAGTGCAAGCATGAAACACGGGATTAGAAGCAAGAGTAAGAGCACCACTGTCGTCACGCCAAATAGCAGGAGTTGTAGGCAAAGAAATATGAAGTTCTTTGAGGAACATACGAATCCAATAAAGCTCAGCAGTAGTAATAGCTAATGCCTTATATTCTGCTTCAGTGCTAGAACGAGCTACCACGGATTGTTAGATTAAACAAGAGCCAAAGAAAACGCCATATCCGGTAGTAGATCGTCAATCATCGGGATTATCAACCAAATCAGAATCACAAAAGGTCTGAAGAGTTGCTCACCCTTTGTGTACCATAATCCCATATCAATGGTGCCTTTTAAGTATCGTAAGACACGTTTTGTTGTTGTCCAATGAACAGAATTATGACAATGCATATGTTGGCACAATTGGTTGACAGAAAATGCTATATCAGGCCTAGTCAAGGTGCAATATTGGAGAGCTCTCACAGTTTGTCGATATTCTGTAGTTTGAGAAGCTGTGAGTGGCTCACCAACATGAGTAGATAATTTAAGGCCTGTGGTAGAAGGAGAAGAAGAAGCAGGTTTGGCCCCAGCCATCTTGGTACGATGAAGAATATCCCCAATGTATTTGGACTGTCGAAGATGTAATCCAGCAGAGTCACGACTTGCTTGGATACCAAGAAAGTAGCCTAAAGGACCAAGGTCCTTCATCTTGAACTCGGTTTGCAGCTTCTTGATTAGAGATTGAATGAGAGAAGGATCTGTACCGAGCGTAGGTAACAAGAATATCATCCACATAGATGAGGATAAATAGATAAATATTGCCCTTATGATAGACAAATAAAAAGGCATCCACTGGTGAGGATATGAATCCGAATTCAAGTAGAGTGTGAGATAGACGCATAAACCAAGCACGAGGTGCTTATTTGAGGCTATAAAGTGAATTGGTCAGTTTTGCAACATAATCTGGAAACGTGAATTAAAAAACCCCTTAGGTTGCTCCATATACATCCTCTAGCAAGATCCCATGAAGGAAAGCGTTAGATACATCAAGCTGTCGATTTCCCATCAAACTGTACAGAAAGTGTAAGAATAACCCGTACAGTGGAAGGCTTAATTACGGGACTAAAAGTCTCAGTAAAATCAACACCTTCTTCTTGAGCAAACCCCAAAGCCACTAATCTTGTTCTTAATCTGTCAACCTCACCTGTGGGTGTTTGTTTGACTCTATACACCCATTTATTTCCCACCACATTATGATCAACAGGTTTGGGACATAGCTTACATGTCTCATTAGCCAATAAAGCATCATATTCCTCCCTCACAGCAGTACACCATTCAGGTAATAAAGCAGCTTGTCGGTAAGAGATTGGTTCAAGTGGAGGCACAATACTGGATAATGCTTGGAGGGGATATTTGGTGGAATAGAGTTTAAAGTTTGAAAAAGTGCAAGGTTTGAGGTTGCCAGTTTGGGAGCGAGTTTATCATAGGGTGGTGAGATTGATTGGAAGAGTAGGAAACTTCAGATATGGACAGGATAGGGGCTGGACCAGGTAGGGGAGAAGGTAGAGCGAAAATATTATGAGAAGTAGGGGTAGGTAAGGATTCGAGAAGAGAAGCAGGTGACTCTGAAATAATTGGAGATGAATATGGTAAATAGAAGTAGATAAAGAAAAAGAAGAAGAAGGTAAAGGCGTACCTTGAGAAGAGACCACTGAAAGAGGTTCAGAGGACTGCAATCCATCCTTAGCAAGAAATGTATTCTCATTAACACAACATGCACGTGAGATTAACACTTTTGAGTGACGGAATCCAAGCATCTATATCCATTTTGATGGAAACTATAGCCTAGAAATTGCAACGTTTGGATCGAAACATTAATTTGTGAGTTGCATATGGTCGCAACAATGGGAAATAAGCACAACCAAAGTGTGGAGGGGCAGGGAGGTATAATCAGGATGCTTGCCAATAATTTAAGATATGGTGTTAATGATCAAAAGTAGGTGTTGACAGTCTATTAATGAGAAAGATGGACGTTAAAAATGCATCAGCCCAGAAGTTAGTGGGCAAAAGTGACTGAGCTAACAAAGACAGTCCCATTTCCACCACATGACGGTGTTTGCGCTCAGCAACCCCATTTTGTTGAGGTGTATGAGGACAAGTGAGACGATGTTGGATTCCATTGGAGGAAACAAACGATTGAAATTGGTTGGACATGTATTATCCACCTTCATCCGATTGTAATTGCTTAATTTTGTAGGAAAATTGATTTTCAACTAATGTTTTGAATTTAACAAAACAAGCATATACATCGGATTTATTTTGGAGAGGATACAACCATGAGAATCGTGAAAAATCATCAATGAATGTAACATAATACTTGCAGACACTAATTGATTTAGTAGAACAAGACCATACATCGGTATGAATTAACTCCAAAGGAAATGAAGAAACATGAGTAGAAGGTTTGAATGGAAGTTGTTTACCCTTGCCAAGTTGGTAAGGCTCATAAAAATGCATTTTATTCACTGATCCTTCAATAGGCAAGGAATGTTTGTTTAATAACTTAGATACAATGGGAAGTGATGCATGACCTAATCTATAATGCCAAATAGAAACTGGTGCTTGAATTCCTACAACGGCTGCCAAAGCATACGACTTATTAATAAACATTGACTGCAAATGGATTGGATAAAGACCACCTTCACTCCTGCCTTCCAGTAGTGTCGTCCCCGTTTGTATGTCCTTAACAAAGTAATGAGAACCAGTTAGAATAAAGAAGCAATTATTATCAAGACAGAATTGATTGATGGAAAGTAAGTTGGCAGAAGCTTGAGGACAATGGAGTACACGTTTGAGGTTTAATTTAGCCTTAGGGGTATGAAAAATAGTAGTACCAGTATGTGCAATACTCAAACCTTGACCATTACCAACAGCTACATTTTCTTGTCCTGTGTATGGTTGTTGTAGAGTGAGATGATCCAGATTGGCAGTAATGTGTGTGATTAGCTCCACTGTCAGCAAACCTGGTCTCTTATCTTGCTCAGCATTGGTATGTGCCACCATACCAAAAAGCTAATTGGTTGGTGGATGACGACCCTGATATACTAATTCATTCTATAAAGCCAATTTAATGCCTTGTGACTTCTTTTCAAATATTTGACAAAGGTGACTGGGCAGTGGAAAATGAGTGTTGTATTCTGATTTGGCTGAGGTGAGGAAGGTAAACCAGAGGGTCTTGGTGAATATTGTAAATGTCATGTATGTCGAAATTGCGTATTCTAGAAATCCCGCATACGTGCGGATTTTGGAAATGTAATTGTAATGATTATTTGCTGTATGAATACGATATACACGGGAAAAATACTCCCGGGGCGAAGGGACAGCCCTAACACAAGTTTCGTTAACATACGTCGCGTATGTTGAAATAGTGTATTCTAAGTAATTGTGTAAACACTCGTGTGCGCAAATACTCATGTATTAGTGCCTTAGAGAGGTGCTGATGTGGGGTTTCCGACTCCCTTAGAGACAAGTAGGCTTCCCTCCGTGCGGTGGTTCGCTAGAACCACTCACTGTAATGTGTATGTAATGGTATCCCTATGTGGATAGTGCCTGACTACATGCTTCACAACATGCTTCACAACATGCCTCACAACATGCTTTGTAACATGCTTTACTTCATGTTTTACTTCATGCTTTATAACATGCATACTAACATGCTTGTATTGCTTGTTTATCATGCTTTACTTCACATGCTAACGATGAAAACTGTTTGAGTTTGGGACTATGTTTATAGTCCAAACACTCGGTACCAGACTGTGATTGTGGCTGAGATTTATGTCGCCACAAAGGACGGGTCCGGCGAACCCGAGTCGTACTTCGGTTGGCGATAGTGGTGGCCACGCGGAGTGCTTTTGCGCTCCATATCGCTCAACTTGTGGTGCGCTCGAGCTAGTCAGGCTCGCCAATTAAACCGAAGTGTAGTTGTGTGTTTATCCTGTTTGGTCGCTACTGCTGTGAACATAGGGTACCAAACTTACCAGTGGTGATTCCCGTTTACCACCATGGTACCTAGATCCGCTAGACGCATGAGCCGGGCATGGTGGTATGGGACACCGTGGTCGAGCTGTCGGCCTATGCTGGGGCCATGTGCCTCCCCCGTTATGACCATTGTGCAAACTATCTCGTGAGCCGAATACGGTGGTATGGGACACTGTATTCGAGCTGTCGATACTTCGGCGAGAGCCGAGTACGGTGAGATCTGTGTCGTGCTGACGGGCGACGAGCCCTCCGTGGTATCATCGAGTACACTCCAAGGTCTGTGATGGGCCACGAGTCTTTACAGCAACTAGAGTGTGAGTTGAGCCGAGTATGGAGACCTGTACTTGAGCTGACGGCTAGTGATGTGAGCCGAGTACGGTGAGACCTCCTGTACTCGAGCTGACGGCCAGCAATTGAGCCGCATACGGTGAGATCTGTATCCGCGCTGACGGGTGACGAGCCTTTGCGATGCCATCACTAAGCTTCTCAAACCATAATATCGTATATGAGGAATAACTAGGATTGACGACCCTAGAATGGATCATGTTGGGAATGATACAAGGGAGGTACCTTAGTTTCCCAATACTGCTGATTGAAATGGACTAATAAAAACTTGGAAAACATGAGCATCATCGCACCGCATGTGCCTTGTAGATGTGGCGCACTGAGGGAAGTAAGCATTCGCGAACGTAAGATGATGTCGCTTGAG
This sequence comes from Magnolia officinalis, assembly GCA_021015155.1. Taxonomy (NCBI): domain Eukaryota; kingdom Viridiplantae; phylum Streptophyta; class Magnoliopsida; order Magnoliales; family Magnoliaceae; genus Magnolia; species Magnolia officinalis. The sequence continues at coordinate 65,853,002 of JAJHSJ010000008.1, forward strand.
GGGTGGGTGGTTTTGGAAGGCATACAGCATCATGTCATATCATTTTGCATTAAAGAGTAGTTAGAAATGCTTGATTTGTACTGCTTTATCGTTATGCTTGGTTGATTTGATAACATGTTAAATTATGCATTATTGTTCCACTGAGTTAGATACTCACTCCCACGTTACGGGACGGTGTTGTACACACCAACCAGACTCTGTGCGCCAGGTTTAGAGGGCGCCTAGTTCAGGAGCAGAGCCCGACGTTGATGAGGACCAGGAGGAGTTCTCCTTCATTGCAGTACTCTGACGGCTACGCTTAGGACGGCTGCATCGCGGATTCTCGGGGCTCTTTTGAGGATGTATTTTGGGTTTTGACTTACAAACAGTACATGTATTTGGTGCTCAGCTTAGTACTCATACTCTGGAGTTCAGAAAATTTTGTTACTTTACATACTTGAAGACAAAATTTCAGCCTTCCGCTGCTTTTAAATGCAATTGAACTGGAGTAGTGAATTACTGTTGGTGTAATCTCATTCATGTTTATTGCACTAACTCAGAAACATTTATCGGCATTGTGTATGTTGCATAAGTGATGCGTTGGAATCGGGAGTTGAGTTCATACTCGAACCTCCGAATTTCAGGGCGTTACACATTCTCTTCCTCCTTGCTCAGCATTGGTATGTGCCACCATAGCAGCTAATTGAGTTGGTGGATGACGACCCTGATATACATAATTCATTATATGAAAGCAATTTAATGCCTTGTGACTTAACTTTTCACATATTTGACAAGGTGACTTGGGAGTGGAAAATGAGTGCTGTATCTGATTTGGCTGAGGTGAGGAAGGTAAACCAGAGGGTCTTGGTGAATATTGAGGACGAGGATGTGGTGAATATTGTGGACGGGGATTTGGTGAATATGAAGGACGTGAATTTGGTTTACTTGAGTTTTTGGGTTTACGATTGTACTGCTGTTGATTGAATTTGAGAGTGAAGAATGCAAAATTATTGGTCGCAGGTGGTATAGAAGCATTATGGTTTTCTAATAATAATTCATATAATAATAGCTCGGCTTGAAAATCTTCAAAAGAAACATTCTTGTCTCTAGTAGCAAAGGACAGGAAGGTTATAAAAAGATTAAGGAGGGGTTGAGACTACTCACGAGATAAGACATTAAGTCATCATCGTCAAGTGGCTTACCAACTGCAGCTAATTCATCTGACAGCAGCTTCGCCTTTTCAAGAAAATCAGTGCACCTCATTGACCTTTGATGAAGAGTTTGTAGCTTTCGCTTTAGGTGGTGCACACGGGTTCTGGAATGAGAAGCAAATTTGTTTGTTAGAGAACTCCACACCTCTTGAGCAGATGTGATGCCATAGACAAAGCTAGCACCTTGTCAGATAGAGTGACATTGATCCAACTTAACACACGCTAATCTTTCTTATTCCAGAGAATATAATCTGGATTAAGAAAATAAGTTAGTCCCCCTTTACTATCAACAAGGAACTTTGATGGACACGGCTCATAACCATCCACGAAGCCCATCAAGTTATGACTTTTTAGCACTGACACAAATTGAGATGACCAAATGAGATAATTTGAGTCACTCAACTTGATTGACACAAGATGACCAATGTTTGGAGGAACAAAGGTAACATTGGAGGAAACAAAAGAAGAGAAAGCCATAGGTGAGAAGGAAAAGATCGATTGAAATTGGGCGTATGCCAATTTCTTTGATACCATGTAAAACTCTGTAAAATGGTTTTGGTCTCCATGCCAAAAACCGTGTGACTATTCTCATTTATATATAATTACAGAAGAAGTTTGAAATACAAAGATATAGAATGACAGAAATTCAAATACAGTCAGAAGTTATCTCCTAAGGTAGATAAGTGTTTAGCTGTAAAATTCAAACGTAACTGATCGGGTGGATAAGATAAAGGAGAAGCTAAGAGAATCACGGTGGTTTGAATCTTATAGTTATCACCACCCACCTTTCAATATAGAGGACACCAAATTTTATGGGTCCTATCATAAAGTATGTATTATGTTCAAATAATCAGTTCATTTGGTGCGGCTTGATCCGAAAATATTATAAATTTAAAGAAGAAGTGGATCACACTACAAAAAGTAGGGATTGTACGTCTACAATTAAAATCCTTTTGGGGTTATAAAAGTTTTGAATCAATATGATATTTGTTTTTCATTTTCATAGAAGTTTTGGATTGATATGATATTTGTTGTTCATTTTAATCCAGTTATATGTGACCTTATTATTAGATTAGATAGAAAATAAATGTTACGCTGGGTTCTATAAAATTTCGGTGACCAGAATCATTGTTCTATTACTATTTGTGGTGTGGTATACTTGAGTTTTAGACACGACTCTTATTTCGACTTATGCTGTAAAGTGATCTTGCCAAATGGATAAACGGCGTGGATATAATAAATACATTATTGTGGGGTCATGTATCTTTGATCTCCTTTGAACCGAGCATGATCTATTGGCACGACTCGTACCCGCACCAGCCAATCCGCTTCCGTCCAAGTCGTGCGTGAATCCACTGTAGTGTGTACATATATTCCGAGACTGGATCAGGTGTTTCCCGGCTGACCCTGTATTGAGTGTTTTCCAGACTGTGGGGCTCGCATTGATGTATTGGTCGTATATCCACGCCGTCCATCCCTTTCTCCAGCTCCATTTAGGAAATGAGACTAAAAATGAAGCAGATCTAACTCTTAGGTGGACCACACCATAGGAAACAGTGGTGATTGACAGTTAAAAACTTCTTGGAGCCACGTAAGGTTTGATCAATCTGATATTTGTGTTTTCCTTTTATCAAGGTATAGGTGACCCTATCAACAGGTTGGATGGAAAATAAACAATACGGTGAGCTCTAGGAAGTTTTTAATGGTGGGTTTCTTCAATGACCATCGTTTGGATTCGATTCATCTTTGAAATCATGAGATAAAATAATCTGGGAAAGATGATTTACGGTTTGGATATACAAAAATATATCAATGTGGGCCCCACAGTCAGAGAAACACTCATTATGGTGTTACCCGAGTAACACCTAATCCGCTCCGTATATTCCATCCAATCCCCTCGTGACCGTTCCCTATGGTGTGGCGCATTTAAGTCTTATATATTACTGATTTTTATGATCAACGGTGAAAATGTGGCGAAGAACATGATAAACGGTGTGGATCGTTTATTATTTGTCCCACCTAGCGCTTATAGTGTGCTGTTTATACAGTTGGAGTGTTACAAACATTTAAATGCAGTAGAACTAACACTGGAATCTTGTCGTTTATAAACTGGAAGTCGTTCGGAAATTGGAAGAAAGAGATCGAGAAAAGCTCGAGATCTTGAGCTAATCGATTCTTCCAATCTACAAATCCTTCCAACATGAAATTTCAGCTGCCGTATCACTCTTCTAAGAAGATCATATGCCTGAAATTTAAGGGGAATCGGAGCCAGAACGAAGGAGATCTTAGCTTTCCTCCTTTTTTTCACGATTTTGGGGGATTTTGCTGTGATTCTCGTATTCTTCTCTTCTAGAGCCCAAGAAAGAGGTATGTTCCTGCCATTATGATTTTATCGAGTTTAGAAGAATTTAGAATGAGTTTTAATGATTTTAGGGTTCGTCCAGCAATCTGCTCTTCTTAAATCATCAAGGGTTCGTTTGGCAGAATCCAGTGGATTTTTGAAGCCTGTGGAGTCGAGGGGATTTTGCAAATCAGCTTTGAGGTGGGAATGCAGAAAGGGCTCTTTTTGAGGGATTTGGCAGGAATCGAAATCCAAAGACTTCAAAATCCTGCTACCAAACGTCCGGAAAAACTGAAAAAGTCCTACAAATCCTCTGGAATCCACTCTGCCAAATGACACCTAGCATTATGCCTATTTCCTTTTTTAAATTTCCTATTATGTTTTTTTTTTTTTTTTTTTTTTTTTTTTTTAATGAAGAATTATACCTCGCATTACATAATTTTTTATGAAGAATTATACCTCTTACCATTCACACACACACACACACACACACACACAAAAGAAGGGAAAAAAAAAAAAAAAAAGAAAAAGAAGAAGAAGAGAAGAAGAAAAAGGGGGGGGGGGGGGGGGGGGGGGGGGGGGGGGGAAAGAAAAAAAGAAAACAAAATTACCTCTTACCGGTTCACTTTATACCTTTAGTGTAGATTGTACAGTCATTCCCTCGAGGCCAGATCCTATACAAACGTTTCTACATTATGCTTAATGTACAAATAGATGTGTGGGTGTGGGGTCCTCCGTGATGTTTTCATTACATCCAATCCGTCCATCATGTGAACCCAATCTTGTTCTCCGTTGTTACCAAAAATCAGGTCGATCAAAAACTCAAGTTGGACATTCCATGTAAAATCATGCCTAAAAGTGATTAAAAAATGTTTTGTGGCCCATTTGAGAATGGCCTTTTGCTTGTCCATGCATCCTTGTTTCCCGTAGGATGCATAATGGATCAGATGGCATATGCAAAACAGGGCGGGTCTCGCACACAATCTAAAATGTTTTTAATGGTGGGCGTCCCATTCCAACTGTTTCCTGTGGTATGGCCCACCTGAGTTTTTGGAGTGGCCTGATATTTAGGCACTGGGTAGAGCATTATGGCATGCAGATAATGGATGGACTGGATGTCATGAAAACGTCAGGGTGGGCACCACGTGTCAGTTTGCACATTAAGCTTAACGTAGAAACGATTGTAGCGGATCCAACGTCAATTCACTCATCTGTTACTTTGTTGACGATACTTTTTGTGAGGCTTACACCCCTTCTATTTTGCATGTAGTTTTTGGGTAATGATTGAAGCAATATGATTCCTTTTTGCATCTTCTGTTCATTTCAATTGCTAATGTTATCTTCTCAATTAGGGAATCTGTGCAGATTTCAACAAGGCCTTTGGAGAGGATTCCCTTTTGAACATGGAGGACATTCAGGGTCAGTATACTCTATTGGATGGCACTTATCACACTCTTGTTGGAGATAGATTGAGTTCAAGTCTTTCATGCCTCCGTCATTTTAGTGCACAACATCTATACTCATTTTCATCTGTTTCTTGGATTTTGGATGATAGCCCAAGCATATTCCCTCCAGCAGTCTGAGAAAGGTACCCACTTCAAATTCTTTAATGCATTAACCATATCACTTGTATTTAATCATTCCCCTTCATTTCGATGAATCTCCATGGCCATGCTGTAGCTACTTTTTCATTATAGAGTTATAAATTTATACATGCGATTAGAGTTTCTACCCACGGTCAATTAAATAAATCAGTTTATGTGTATACAGGAAATATATCATATATATATATATCTATATAGATATAATATATATATATATATATATATATTATATTATATTTTCTATTTCTTGTTTTCTCAACTAGTTTTTCGTATTGACTGGTATAAGTTGCTTTTTTAACGTATCCTGTGGTAACTGGTAATTATTTTATAGTTTATCTGAGTTTGTTTTTTCTATAAGTAATGCAATTCAATGGTAATAACAGGTTGTTATTTGTGTCCCATCAACATGTTCCAATAATAATAATAATAATAAAAAGGAAAAAAAAAATTTATGCCCCATCAATTATCATCTCTCATCTGGAAATTGTATTTGTGTGCTTTTTGTGAAGACCTAATTCATTGTATTCAATGATCTTGGCAAGATAAATGGATTTGATGAGGAATTACTATTCAAAAAAATGAAGAATTATACCTGTTACTGGCTCACTTTGTATCTTCACTGCTGAATGTACAGTCATTCACTCATCTGTTACTTTGTCCATTGTTCATTTTGTGAGGCTCACACCCATCTATTTTACATGAAGTTTCTGTATGAATCTTAAGATTGTCTTGAAGATTTCTGAGGTCATACACTATATCTACTATATATAAGAGAAGCCAGTGGAAAAAACTTTCAAGCAATTAGTTTTTCAAATTGCTAAAACTTTCATTATTAAGGGATGTGGGAGGGTTTTAAACCAAAGGAAATCTGCAAGGTGAAGCTAGCTGCTAGAGGACGCTCTACTGCCTCTTACATGAAAAAAAGAACTCTAATCTTGTGGCAGAGTATGATGGTTGATGTGCATGCACTAATAAATTGCATATGTGGCATATCATGAGCTCAAACTTGACAGTAAAAGGGATGGACCTTGATTTAGGTGGCTTTTCAACTGGAAGTTGTATTGATTTGATTTCCTAATTGGCTGATTGGTGGATATTTAATGGACGGTCAAAATGGAAACGGTCAATGGTCCAATTTCAACAGCCAAATGCTTATTAATCACAGGTTAAGAACGTTACATTAATCTGAATTTTAGATGATGACTATCTAAAGTGGGTCTCACTACTTGGACGGTTTGGTGGTTTGATTGAGTCAATGTAAACCACTTATAATTTTTAGGTGCCTTTTACTGCTTCTCCACACTCTCGCACATCTTGCAAACCACTTCCATTCTCTCCATGTGTGTTGTGCAAGCCATTTGTACTAGTTATGCCATAAACTTATCATCCTAGTCACATGGAAAATTTAAATTTGTGTTTTAAATTGTGAGTAGCTTGTAACATAGCATTCACACCTCTGAAGCATCAGGTGTAAGTCACATTGAGTGTAGTGTAAGCTGCAGGCTACTTCTGGATTTTTATTAAAATAACAGTAAAAATATAGCAGAAAATATTAACAAATAATTTCTACTCAAAATATTAACATATATTGCAAACAAATATAACACCGACTGATAGCAAATGGTACAGCAAATGTTAAGCATGAATAAATTTTACGACAAATTCATAAATCATTGAAAAAGATAATACAACATAATCATTTTTTATAGTTTTAGTGAAAAAGTTGTAACAAGTATCACTAAATACAGTCAACCAAAAAAGCAGAACAGGAAATAAAAAAGGATGTAGTAGAAGTGTTGTGAGAAAAAAAAATGCTGAAAGAACCCTACAACCATTAAAGTTTATTCTTGTCTTCATCTAAACTCAATTAAAAGCATTAATGGCAAAAACGTACCACTCTTTTGAGCTTTAGAAGCTATTACATTACCCAATAACAGGAAAATAGGAGAACCACAGCAAAATCCCCAAAAATCAGGCTGTACAGACATGCAGGGGGGAAGTTGATATCTCCTTCTTTTGGGCTCCAATGCCACGTAAATTTTAGGCAAATTATCTTCTCCTAGGGGCAATACTGTGGCTAAAATTGTGTTGAAACTTGAAAGGGTTTGTGGGTTGGAAGAATCAAGCAGCTTAAATTTTTTTCCAACCGTGACAGAGGCGTTGAGCTCTTGAGAAAGTTTCATGTCTCATAAAGACAATATTCCTGTGTTAATTTTACACCATTTGAAAAATGGTTGTGACTCTTCAACTGTACACATGGCATAGTTGTACCAATGGATAAGATTTCTTGATTAGTATGATTTTAGAGATTTCCTCCATCCACAATTGGACCTACAATATGGATGGTCCATATAACTGTACACCAGTGCCATGTGTAAGCAGTATTGATGCAGGGATGAATGTGATGAGGTCGATCACCGTCTTCCTCGGTGGGGATAACTACTTCGAATCCATGAAGCTTCTCCGGACTCCTCACAGAGGCTTCTCGATTTCACAAGGAAAAATAGAAACTAGAAATAATTATAAAAAGTCGAAATAAATTTGTTGAATATTGATAGATGAAATAAATGAGTCTACAACCCCCTTTAAATAGGGATACCAAGACTTGGAATAAGTTTAGGAATTAAACTATCACTAAAACTCCCTAAAATTCGCAACTTACTATAAATAGTAAATTTACTATTGATAGTAAGTGTCCTATGTGGCTTAACCACATTATTCTCCTAATTTTTCTAAATACTTTTCATGTTGGACACAACTCCTAAAGCCCAACGGATGAAGAGTTATAATCAAACTAAAACTTACTATTTATAGTAAAAACGGAATTAAACATGGAATTCGACCGTCGATATGATGGAATCTCGCAAATTCGGCGTGGGCAACCTGGCACAGCCGGGTTGGCTGGCTAAAGTAGCTCGTCCTACCCCAAAATCATATATGGTACGTCGAGTAACTCATTCTGGTTTGCGAGATATGTCTGTTTTAAGGTTCTGACGGTCTTGATGACTTCCACCTCCGATCGGGCCTTCTCTGGTCCATCTTGGACATGAAAGTGTCCGCGACCCGCTCTACATCAAGTATGGATCACCTTTTTAAAAATGGAACTAAACTAATATAAGAGTCTAGCCCCACAAACTTAACTTTTATGTAAGTTGTAAAAAGTGAGGATCTTGTCATAAGTTATGTGGCATGTGCAATGCCCAAAATAGTGTATTCTAAAGGGGATTTGAACTATTTGTTTGCGCTACATAGCGAAAGTTACGATATGTTACATAGTGTACAGTATTTAAAACACTGATTTAAATTAAGAAATTAAGGGTGTCAAATGGCTAAACACGCTGAAAATGGAACTGTCAGTAGATTTTTCATGTAGTAAAATAGTTTAATGCACCATGAACACAGCAGGATGCAGGGTGGCAATTCACTTATCACAGCATATTTTGAGATGTAATTGAATCTAGAAACCAGTTGGTCCAATCAGTGATTCCAGTACAGCAATGGGGCATTCAGGCTTTCTGCCTTGGACTTTTTGATATTGAGTCAACCTACCAAGTAATAGGAGGACCCTATTTTTTTGTCAAAGTGGATTGAAATTATTGTGGCTCTATTTGCTGTGAAAAAAAGGTGCATGCCATAAACAGACATTTTGATACACATCCATCTGGTACTGAGCATTTTGCCATATCCCATATGGATAGGATATGATACATGAAGATACCTAAACTTCATAATCCCGCATCTTGTGCTCATATGGCATGAGCTTAGGCTTTTAGACTTTTTCAGCTACTTGTTCACTTCGCTCATCTTACCAGAACTTAAAATCATAAATTCTTTTAGTTGCATGAAAATTTTAGATTTGAAATCATAATAACAGAGGATAAACATTATCCATTTACATTCTTGTGTTTGTGTTGTGAACTTGTGAACCATTAATGAAGTGGTATATTTGTTTGAGGACTAAAGAGTTCACCACAATGATGATGTTTTTTTTTTTTTTTTTTGAGAGAGAGAGACCATGATGATGCTGTTACTCAAACTAATGAGAAAAAAAAGTGTAGAGTTCCTCTTATGGCCTGACCGAATAACATTAACAAAATGGGTACATGTAATAATTCTGTACCCTTTCAAGCTGTATCGTAAATGTGGCAGCGTGACATTAAAAAATGATTGTCATTCTTGACATGAAATCCACCTGTTTTTTTTTTAGATCCACATGTTTCTAGTATATGATAGAAGGGCAAGCATTCTTTCATGACTGGTGTATGGCTTTTTTTAGGTCTCCACGGATCCAAAAGAAAAAAAGAAAAAGACAAAGAAAAGAAAAGAAAAGAAAAGAAAAAATTCTTTCCTTAAACACGTTTAACTTGTGCGAGGGTACTAGACTTAAAGCATGCACATTTGGTATCATGTGAAATTGCACATTATTTGATCATGGGGATAGATATGTGAAAGAAGATTACGGAATGTTTAAGGGGAAAGGACAAGACACTTAGGCCATGTTTGTTAACACTTAATTTTTGCACTTAACGCGGAATGAGGAAAATTTTCCGTGTTTAGTGGTGTTTGTTAATGCGTTGTTAATGCGGAAGACGGAAAGCGCTAAGTGGTTTTTCACCGAATTCTTTCCGTGATAGGAGTCTGGCTTAATGGTGAACGCGGAATGCGCTCCGTGATTTTTCATTAAACAAAATTTTTTTGATTCCAAAAGTACCCCTTTTCAAGTTACTACAGAAAGTTTTTCTTTTCAATTATTTGCGCAATACAAAATCAACCTTTAACATGTGAAACTTCTTTATGCCCCACCATGATTTATGTGTTTGATCCACACCGTTCATCAACTTTTTCAGATAATTTAATGTGTGATCCATTAAAAGAAACAGGTCCAATGATTAATTGGACCATAAGGTGGGGATTGAACGTCCACCGTTAAAAACTTCTTGAGAGCTGGAGAAGTTTCAGATCAAGCTGATATTTGTGTTTCACTTTGTCCACGTCTACATGACTTAATGAATAGGTTGGATGGTAAAAAAAATCACAGTGGCCCATGTAACTTTGATCTCTTTGAACGTTCGTACAACGGACGCAGATTGGCGGGCCCACCGTGATGTATCCTTACATCCAAACCCTCTATCCCTTTATCATATTATTTTAAGGGATTAAAACAAAAATGAGTCAGATCCAACGATCAAATGGACCACATCACAGATGAATCTTGCATTTAATGCAACATGTACATTTAATGCAACCAAGATTATTATTTGGTGTGGTCCACTTGAGCGTAGGATTTGCCTCATTTTTGTGTTCATGCCTTAAAATAATCTGAGAAAAGGGATTGACGGTTTGGATGTAGATATACATCACGGTGGGCCCACCTAAAGAACTGCCCGTTCGGAGCCAGGGACGGGCGGGGGGATAGTACGCAATCCGCGTCCTCGTTAAACACGGACGCGGATTTCCTGCGAAAGGCTTTTGCTGGAAGTTCCTGCGCAGGGAATCTGGGTGGGGCCCACTGAGATGTTTGTGAGAAAGCCACACGTCCATCCGATTTTAGAGATCATTTTAGGAAATGCAGCCAAAAATAAGGTATATTCAAAAACTCGAATCGACCACACGAGAGGAAACAGTGGAGATTAGTGACCACCGTTGAAACATTTATATGGCCACGAAGGTTTTTTATCGGTCTAATTTTTGGTATTTTCACTTCATCCCAGTGAAAATGACCTTATAAACGGTTGGATGGAATATAAACATCAAGGTGGAGGCTAGGATGGTTTCAACGGTGGACATTCCTTTCCACTGTCCCATTTCATCTCGTATGGCCCACTTGAGTCTTATATCCTCTTAATTTTTAGTCGTATGTACTAAAATGAGCTAAAAAAATGGATGGACGGGTTAGATTTTCATAAACATCACGGTTGCCCCCACCATGCATCCCAGGGCAGGAAACTTCCTGCGAAAGACTTTTGTAGGAAATCCTCGTCCGTTAAACACGGCTCCAAGCCTGGGAAAGGACTGGCTACTCCCACTACCACCGGCCAGTGGCTGATGGTCGGTGCTCTGTGGGCCTACCATGATGTATTGTTTATCCATGCCATCCATTATTTTTTCAGATCATTTCATGGTATGGGACAAAAAATTAAGTATATCAAAATCTCAATTGGGCCACATTACAGGAAACAGTGTTGAATGAGCGTCGAGCATTTAAAAACCTTTTGGGGGCCATAAAATTTTAGATCAAGCTGATCTTTGTTTTTTCCCTTCATCTGGGCCTGTATGACCTAATAAAAAGATTGGATTTCAAATAAACAGTACAGTGGGCCTTAGGAGGATTTTAATGATGCATATCCAATCATTATTGTTTTCCTATGGTGTGGTCCACCGAGATTTATATCCCTATTATTTGGGGGTGAATCACTATAATTATCTGTAAATTTGGATGAACGGAATGGATGATGAAACACATACATCATGGAGGGGCTAACAGAGCACCGACCATGGTGGCTGGGAGTAGCTAATCCGTTTCCGTCCAGTCTGGACGCGGATCCCCTGCGAAAGCCTTTCGCGGGAAGTTCTTGCGCTGGGAACGCAGGTGGGGCCACTAGGATGTTTGTGAGAAATCCTCACCTTTCATCCGTTTTGTGAGTTCATTTTTAGGACATGAGGCCAAAGATGAACCGTATCCAATGCTCAGGTGGGCTGAAAACGTGATAACTAAACGTCCACAGTTGAAATATTCATGGGGACACTGAAGTTCTTCATTTATGGCTCACTAGAGAGGTTCTGTCTTGATTTGGTGATTCAGGTCTGTAGCGGAGTGCACTAGTCGAGTACTTGTTGCAGTGGGTCCGGGCATAGCTCAAGTCCAGCCCATGAGCTTAGGACTCAAGTTCACACGAAGGAATCAATTGATTTCCATGTGGTACACCGGGCGCGGATTGGATGGACATGGATTTCCTGCGAAAGCAGTTTGCAGGAAGAGTTCCAGCGCAAGGATGCTGGGTGGGGCTCACCGCCATGTTTTAGGAAATATACTCCGTTCATTTGTTTTGCAAGCTAATTTTAGTACAAGCGACAAAAAAGAGGTGGATCCAAGACTCGAGTGGTTCACACGAGAGGAGGAAAACAGTAGCTATATAACACTGACGATCATTGAGCTCTGAGTTGTACGAACGGTTTAAAGGAGATCAAAGTTGGTGGGAAATCTGCATCAGGAGTTGTTAAAACATTTCCAAACAAGAGATAGGGGCAAATGTGTCAAATTAACATATTTCAGACATTTCAGATGTTTGTTAACAAACAGATTGTTTCAAATTCAGTACTAATTTTCAGACTTAGCCATAATTATCAAAAAGTTTTTGACTTCAGATTTCAGATCCCGGCTTCAGATTTCAGATTCAGCTTCAGATTTCATATTCAGGCTTTAGACTTCAGATTTAACAAACGGGGCCTTAATGCAATGCTTTCTATCACTAGTTTCATCTTTTATTTTCGGTTTTAATATAATCTCTTATTCATATCATGTCTTTTTCGTCTCTCCTATTCTTTTGGCTGCATAAGGGAGAAGTCGTTATCGAATGCTCTTTTGTGTGGTTGAGTCCTTGTTAAGATACTCTGTTGGAAAATCTTTGAGCAATCATCAATCAATCACTCTTTGTTTTTTTTTTTTTTTCCCTCATTTCTTTTCATGTTTTTTTCTTTGATAAAATGAATCTTTCTTTGCAATCCTTGAAGGTTTGTTTGATGCAGTGTTTAAATTATCGGCGATATCATCGAATTATCGCCGATAATTTGGTTTCGCTGGAGTTCTGACACCGAAACTCCCTTTTTTCGTTTCTCTTCCTAATATCGCCGATTTTATCGATTTTTTTTGCGAAAAGTCCAGTTGTCAGCGAGAAATTGCGGGATAACTGTAGTAGTGTTCACAATATCGATACTATTGGCCGATAATATCGTTATCGCATGCAAGTGATACGAAACCCCAGAAATCACTCAGAAATTTTTAAAAGATAAGGATTCTTTGTATCTTGCAATATATCACAGGATATTGCACGATTTTCGTCGATACATTCACATTTTGACGATAAAAGGGCCTGAGATGCCGGGTAACTACTGAAAAATTGAGAGAAAAAATTAAAAATTAAAATTAAAATCTTTGAATCGATGTGAGAGAACGCGTTTTAGTACCTGTAGAGAAGAAGATTGCGTAATCGGACCAAGAATTTGGTGGGCCACTCCATAGATCGACAACGGTGCGTTGTAATTGCATTTTCCCTTTTCTTTTTCTTCCAATGGATAAAGATTCAACACAGTTTTCGGCAAGAAATCCACAAAAATCGTGGAGATTTGGAGTTCCGGAAGGACCGGAACCCTCTTTCTTCAAAAATGGCAATGGAAACGGAGAAATTTCAGGGAGATTTGGGGTTCCGGAAGGACTGGAAGTCTGGAACCCTCTTTTCTTCGAAAATGACTTCGGCCGGTCTCTGTAGTAGGGAAATCCGATCCCTTTTAACTTGGAGTTTGGTCCATCGTGATGTATCTAGTATCCACGCGTCCGGTATCTTTAAATGGGGTATCCTTCCTGACTTTGGGCCCATCGTGAATGTATGGGTTTATCCACACCGTCCATCAGTTTTTGCAGCTCGTTTAAATGGATGACCCAAAAACTCAAGCATATCCAAAGCTCAAGGGACCATACCACAGGAAACAGTGGGAATAATGATTTCCACCGTTGAAACCTTGCTAGGGCCCATAGTGACGTTTACTTGTTATCCAACTTTTAATAATACCACAATAACATGGATGAAGGGAAAACACAAATGTAAGCTTGATCCAAAACTTTTGTTGCCCTTGGGAATTTTTCAATGGTGGACGTTCAATTCACACTGTTTGCCATGGTGTGGTCCATTTAAGCTTTGGATAAGCTTTATTTTTGGGTTTAAGCCCTAAAATTATATGGTAAAATGGATGGAAGGAGTGGATAGAATATATAAATCATGGTGGATCCCACAGAGTTTACTCAGTACGTTTGGTGCAATGAGTTACACTGGACGGATGTGGATTCGAAAGCCTTTTCTACGGATTTCCTGCGCTGGAAACCTATTTGGGGGCCAACATGAGGTTTGTGAGAAATCCATACCGTCCATCTATTTTATGAGCTCATTTTACCATATAAGACTAAAAGTGAGCAGGATCCAAGATTCAAGTGGTCTGTACTAAAGGAAAATTGGTTAAGGAAATTACTACCATTGAAACCTCCCTGGGGTCGACACTGATGTTTACATGCCATCCATACCATTACTCAGATTGCACGGGAAAATCAGATTGCATACTGAGTTACTCGGTACGCTCTTATCGTACTGAGTAAACTCTGTTAGGCCCACCGTGAATGTATCTGGTCTATCCACACCGTCCATCTGTTTTTCCATCTTATTGTAGGGATTGAGACCAAAATTTAAGCATACCCAAAGATCAAGTGGACCATAAGATTGGAAACAGTTGGAATAATAACTTCCATTGTTGAAACATTTCTTGGGCCCACAGTGATGTTTATTTCTCATCCAACCTGTTCATAAGATCACACAGACATGGATGAAGGGAAAACACAAATGCAAGCTTGATCCAAAATTTATGTGGCCCCCAAGAAATTTTCAACGGTAAATGTTCAATTCACACTATTTCCCATTGTGTGTTCCACTTGAGGTTTGGATATACTTCATTTTTAGGCTCAAGCCCAAAAATTATCTATTAAAATGGATGGATTGAGTGGATAAAAAACATAAATCACGGGGAACCCATAGAGTTTACTCAGTACACGCTTAGCATACTAAGTTACTAGTACGCAATCCGCTTCTTTTAGCGTGGTGTGCGGGTGCGAACGTCAGTGGCATGTGGACTTCACCAAGTTCTGTGGACCCCCCATGATGTATGTGTATAATCCACTTGGTCCATCCAATTAGCAAGATCATTTTAGGTAGTGAACCCAAAAATGAGGCAGATCCAAAGCTAGGGTGGACCACACCGCCAAGGCACAGTGGGGACAATGATTCCTACTGTTGAAACCTTCCTAGGCGCTATGGCCCACAGTGGTGTTATTTGTCATCCAAGTTGTTCATAAGATCACACGGAGAGAGAGGATAAGGTAAAATACAAAAAGACATGGATCCAAAAAACTTTTTGTGGCCCCTAATGATTTTTCAATGG
>JAJHSJ010000008.1:65868436-65969940 GCA_021015155.1 Magnolia officinalis
ACTTTGGACTCAACGCCTTAAATGATATGGCATAATGGATGGACGGAGAAGATTTGCTCAGAACCATCGTATGGGACCCCATCTGAGATGGGTGTGTGCATAACCTACTTGTACACTCGCGGTGCACCGATCCACCGAATCGGTCAACCCGAGTTGACCGCTGAAAACGGAAATTGATCGACGAAAACGGAAATTTCTTTTTCAGCGTCCGCAAGCAACGGACGCTGATTCGCATAGTGGGCCCACACCGTCCATCACATTGAAGATCGGGACCGTCTATTAGATCCAGAGGTGGGGCTTGACCCTCGCCTAGTGGCCTTTTGGCCCCATGCACGTGTATACAGGAAAATCGTGATCAAATGCAGATTGAACGGTGAAAGGAAAACATCACTATACCGCACAAAATTCGACCAAATATAACTCTTTACTCTTTCCCGACCTATTTTTCTCCTTGAATTCAATGGACGTTGTGGATTTCTCAAACAAACAAGGAAGTGGGCCCACGGGTTACGCAGATCCGGATTTTCGTAGGTATGACACACGGACATGCGTCCGGACGCTGCCCGGCTTCTTCTCCGACAGTTGTACGAGCACAATCACGGTTGGATTTATGATCCAGACCGTCCACACGTTGCAAAAGAGGGTCCTAACCCCAGCCATGAAGTCAGAATGGAAGTTTGGATGATCTTCCGTACTGAAAATCAATCCAAACGTAGTAAGGTATGCGTTTTCACTGCGTACGTAGCTGGTTCCAAAAATTCCCACCGACCTACGTTCCTGCTATAAAAGGGAGAGAGAGAGAGATAGAGAAGCATCCATCGAAGGCCTTGGACGAAGAATCTCACGTGAGAGAGAGAAGACAGGAGAGAAGAAACAGTTTTTGTTTGTTTTTCCTTTCGTTATGCTTTTCTTCTCAAATTTCTGATGAGATCTAGCCCATCCATGTGTGGCTATACCTCTTAGCTAGGGCTAAGAGGTGAAGCTTGTGGCGTGATGGAAAGATCCTATGGCTCTGATTTATGTTAGATGGAATGAATTTCTTTTGATTCTAGTTGCTTGGGAATACTTTTAGTCTTTCTAATGATTTGTTGTGACTAACATTACAATATGTCTGTGATGGCTCTGAGTATTTCTTCTCCCTTATTTGGATTATGATTCAGAAAAATTTTGTTGTTCGCCATTGTCCCATGGACATGGTTATTGATGGAATCCTTCCTAACACTCATACATCTTTTGATTGGTTATGGATTGGTCTAAGTTCTGTTGTTTACCTTGTCTCTTAGGCATGGATTTGTGATGGAATCATACCTAATTCTTATATCTTTCATCTCTTGAAAACTAGATCGAAAGGAGGTTCATATTGATTTTCAGGTTATATCTTCCCAACTGGATGAAGATGGGACTCTAAGTCCAGTTGCGTTCATGAATCGATCGTAGATCTCCTGATCTCTACAAGTGGATCCTCTGAATCCCTAGTTTCCCTCTCTCTGAATTCTTTAAGTTTAGATTAAATAGTTCACACATTATTCCTCAAATCACAATTGGTTTATATTTCATTTTAGCCTAGTTCTAGATCTGGTTATTTTCAGATAACGTACAGGTTTCAATCCCTGTGGATTCGACCTCGGTCTTACCAAGTTTTTACTATATCACAACCTTATACTTGGGGAGTGAACACAACACTGATCATATTACCCTTCTCCTCAGCTGGTTAATCCTAAGCAACCACGCCTTCCATTTTCACCCTGGCTGAACCTCTCCATTGATGATATTGACTACCAGTCACAAGTCGTACTCAATGATAATTTGGCAAAAAACCCTTTGAAGGCCAAGAGACAGACCATCATGCACCGCGCGAAGTTCGGCAACAGTGTTTGTTCCGAAACCATAACCAGTTGAAAAAGTGAAAATGAAGTCACCCCTCTCCCCTCTACAAATTCCACCTCCACCAGAACTCGCCGGATCTCCTCTAGTAGAGCCATCGACGTTAATTTTGACCCATCCGCTCAATGGCCTCTCCCACTTGATCACCATTGGACGAACGTCACTTGTAGAGACTATATTTGGGCGTGAAGTTCTAGAGCAACGATTACTGCTGGTAGAACCGTTGAGCAGGGCCACCCACCATTTGATCTTGGCAATCACCCGATCAGAGCACACCAATCTACAATAAAAAAACTGCGGCATTTCGAGCCTTCCATAGTTCCCAATAATAAAGCAAGGAATCAACATAAGATTTACCGATCTATGCTGAGAGGAAGAGACAACCGCCCACCATTGGGCAAGCCTAGCATCAATCGTGATTGCAGGCATGACGCTAATCCCCAACCAACTGCCAATAGCCGACCAAACTGACTGCGCCAAATTGCAATTAACGAACAGGTGAAGAGAAGTTTCGATGGCAAAGTTGGGAGAGACCTGGTTATTGCAGCATACACACCTGGACACAAGTTGAACTCCTCGTGATTGCATGACACTATCCATCGGGACTGCATCTTGAATCGCTTTCCAGATGAGGAGGGAAATTTTGGGAGGAAGTTTCGAATGCCATACCCATCTTGACCAGCTCCGACTTGGGTTAGGGGCTCTGGACATCGACCAAGCTGATTTAACAGAAAATTCCCCTGATGATGTCAACAGCCTAAAAGGAACATCCATTTCCCCTGAGGTACAATAACCAACCTGAAACACGTGATCAATGACAGACTGGGGGAGGATGAGGAGCGCAGCTGAGGGGAAGAGGCCCACAAGGTCCAATCACTTGACAAACTTGGATGTCCTGCAGCCTGACCGACACTTCTGTTTCAGCTAGCTGATGCAGAGGGCCCAGGTCAATCCAATTCACCTTCCAAAAGTTACAATTTCCTGCACCAATTTGCCATTGGACTTGGGCATCACCGTAGGAATCAACTCCCTAATTCACTTCCACAGGGGAGAAGAAAGCCAGCTTGACGTATCCAACCCACCAGAAGACTCGTGGAGATGATACTTCGCCGTCATAAAAGATTTCCAGACATTCTCCTCCTTCCCAAATTTAATTGTCCAAGCCATTTAAGTCGAAAAGCCCTCGTTATATCAGCAAGCTTTCTAATTCCAATACCCCCCTCATCCTTAGGCATAGTAATCAAATTCCAAGCCTTCCAATGACACTTCCGATTCCCCTCTGACCAGCCCTAAAAGAAATTTGTCGTGTGCCTCTCAATAGACTTCAACACCTGAGTATGAATATGGACCACCACCATAGAGTGAACCGGAATACTAGATAAGTCATTCTTTATCAGAACCACTCGCTCTGCCTGGGATAAAATATGATCCTTCCACCCATTAATTCGCCCCACTACTTTGTCACCAAAGGCTTAAACGCGCTTGCTTTAAGACGTCCGTCCGCTATAGGAACCCCCAAATAAATTAAAGCTGAAGATGATTTGCCAAAATCGAGAATGCCTTCGATTATTTTGAGCCGCGTGGTTGACATCTTTTTGGGCAATAAAAGGAACATTTCCGCTGATTAGTTCTTTGGGCCGAGGAAGCTTGATAAGAATCCATGAATTTCTTGAACTGAAGGAGAGAGGATTTGCTCCCGTTCATGAAAATTAAAGTGTCGTCGGCATAAAGCAAATGAGATATCAAAGAGCACCCTCTACTAAGCACAAATGGCCGGGTAATCTGAAGAGATAACATGCTTTTAACACCCCTGTTAAGAACCTCGGCTGCAATAAAAACAAACTTGGAGAAAGCGGGTCCCCCTGCCTCAAACCCCTTGAAGACTTAAAAAACCGGCCATTTCGCCATTAATGAGAACTGAGAACTAACTATTTGCCTAACATTTTTCGACCATCTCAATCCAAGCCCGGCTGAACCCAAAGCGATATAAAACCTGAACGAGGAATTCCCAGCTCACCCTGTCATAAGCTTTATCCATATCTAACTTTAAGACAATATTTCCCCCGCGGACTGACCTATTCAACTCCCTAAACAATTCTTGTGCTAATGTAATATTCTTAGCGATCAATCGGCCCTGCAGAAAAGCCCCCTGTTCTGTTGAAATAATCAACGGAAGAATTTGTCTGAGCCTTGACGCAACTACTTTGGCAAAGATTTTATACAAACAGTTGCACAAGCTAATTGGTCGAAAATTAGATAACTGCTTAGGAGAAGCTGATTTTGGGATTAAACAGATAATCGAAGATGTGACTGACCTAGGAAGCTTTCCTCCTTGGAAGAAGAATGAGACAGCCCTGTGTATATACTGACCAACCACCTCCCAACAAGACTGAAAAAAACTAGCTGAAAAACCGTTTGGCCTAGCCGCACTATCAGTCGGGATGGATTGAACTGCAGAATGGACTTCTAAGATCGTAGGAATCGCCATCAACATGTCATTTTGGGCCTGTGTAACCTTATGAGGAATGCACTGAAGGAGATTCAGATCTACCTGACACGGTTCTGCAGTAAAAATCTGTTGAAAATGCGCCACCGTTGCAGCTTTAATATCTACCTGATTATCTGCAATCTGCCCTGACCCCAGCTCCACCAGACGGATGAATGCGCGCCTCTGTTTGTCCATAGCAGTAGCATGAAAAAACTTCGTGTTTTTGTCTCCCTCCTGCAACCAATCCACTCTAGATTTCTGCTTCCAGAATATTTCCTGCATAAGCTCTAACGAAGCTAACCTAGCTGAAGAAGTGTTGAGCTCCTGCTGCATACGGCCTAGCTGATCCGACGAACCTGAAATTCTTGAATCTTAGCCTCCAACTCGACCACCTGACGCCATCGACTAGTAAACCACACCACAAATAGTAATAGAACAATGATTCTCGTCATCAAAACATTTATAGAACCCACCATAACATTTATTTTCTATCTAATCTAATAATAAGGTCACATATAACTGGAATAAAATGAAAAAAAAAATATATCATATATATCGATCGAAAACTTTTATGACCCCAATAAGGATTTTAATGGTAGATTTCGATCCCCCACTTCTTTTGCAACGTGGTCCACTTCGTCTTTGAATTTATCTTATTGTTGGCTCAAGCCTTGCCAAATGAATTGATGATTTGAATATAATACATATTTGGTGACCTCAATACTGCAAGGTGGGTGGTGTATGGTACACTAGCCAATCTGACACATTTAAATCTTTTGGGTCACTTGAACGTTGTATTGCTGTATTTATTATATCTATGCCATTTATTCATTTGGCAAGATCATTTTAGAGCATGATCCCAAATAAGTGTCATGTCCATAGCTTAAGTAAACTACACCAAAAATAGTAATGAGACAATGATTCTCATCATCAAAACATTCATAAAACCCACCATAGCATTTATTTTCCATCTAATTTGATAATAAGGTCACACAACCTGGATGAAAATGAAAAACAAATATCATATTGATCCAAAACTTTTATGACCCCAAAAGGATTTAACTCTAGACGTTCAATCCCCACTTCGTAGTGTGATATCTTTAAAATTTTTAATTATGAAAATGCCTCAATTTTTAGTGTGTGTATATTAATTTAATTATAATTTCGGCTCAAGCCTTACCAAATGAACTGATTTGAATATAAACCCACAAATTTAGTGACCTCTATACTGCAAGGTGGGTGGTGTGTGGTACACCAGCCAATCTGCTTCTGACTTGGCAGCTTAAATCTTTTGGGCGACTTGAATGTTGTGTCGGTCTGATTTTTGGGCCAGCTGAGTCCAAACAGAAGCGGATTAAGTGGTGTTCCACGTACCACCAACTTAGCTATTGTGTTCATGTCACCAAGTTCTATGAGTCCCATCATGAAGTATGTGTTATATCCAAATCATCTGGCCAATTGATGAGCTCTTCGCAAGGCTTTTAGATAAAAAATAAGACAGTCAAAGATTAAGTAGACCACATTGCAAAAAGTAATAGAGATTGAATGTCTAACATTAAAACCCTTTTGGGGTCATAGAAGTTTGGGATCAATATGATATTTGCTTTTTTTTTTTTTTTTATTATTTTTTTTTATTTTTTTTTTGTTTTTTTTTTCCTCTTAATCAAAGTCCGTGTGACCTTATAAATAGATTGGATGGAAGATAAATGTTATGGTGGGCTCTACAAATGTTTTAATAATGAGAATCATTGTCCCACTGCTATTTGTGGTGTGGTCCACTTGAACTTTGGGTATGACTCATTTTTTAGCTTATGCTCTAAAATGATCTTGCAAAATGGATAAACAGCGTGGATATAATAAATACATCATTGTGGACCCATATGACTTTGATCTCCTTTAAACTGTTATTAAAACTCGAAGCTCTCAAGGAGTCTAGCACTCATCTTCTCACGATACCTACCCACACCAGCGATGGCACATAAACATCTCTGTCAACCTAGGGATGTTTCAACGGTAGGAATTTTCCTACCCGCCTCTTCCTTGAGTATTATATCCTGCTCACTTTTAATCTCAAGTCCTAAAATGAGCTCACAAAACGGAAATCATAGAACAGAGTAGATTTCTCACAAAGGTCACGGTGGCCCTCACAGTACAGGAAAGCATTTCACGGGAAAGCATTTCACCCACCGTAATGTTTGTGAGAAATTTACCCCGTCCAGCTATTTTGTGAGCTCATTTTAGGAGTAGAGATCAAAAGTGAGCAGGATCTAAGACTTAAGTGGGTTGAAAGTGTGAGGATTTGAACATCCACAGTTGAAATATTCATGGTGCCACGGAAGTTTTGAATCAGTTTAATATTTTTGTTTTCAGTTCATCCCAGTAGGATTGATGTTATGAACGATACAAATGGCATGTAAACATCATTGTCGACCCAGGGAGGTTTCAACGGTAGGAATTTCCCACCCACATTTTCCTTTAATGCAGCCCACTTGACTCTTGGATCCTGCTCAATTTTAGTCTCAAGTCCTAAAATGAGCTCATAAAATTACTGGACAGGGTAGATTTCTCACAAACATCAATGTGGACCCCACCTAAGTTTCCAGCACAGGAACTTACTGCAGCAGGAAATCCACGTTCCATATTGTTTAATTAAGTCGTTCAATGCGAATTGTGTATTGCGTTTAAGTCGTTTAGTGCAGATTGTGTATTGCGGTTTAGTGTGGACACTCTGTGGGGCCCACTGTAATATATTTGTTTTATCCGTTCTGTCCATACATTCTTCTAACTCATCTTAGGGGTATGAATCGAAAATTGAGCACATCCAAGGCTCAAGTGGACCATATAACATGAAACAGTGGGAATTAAACGCCTATCATTGAGGGACCACAAAAGTTTTGGATGAAGCTGATATGTGTATTTTCCTTTCGTGATGACAAATAAACATCACTGGTCCCTAGGAAGGTTTCAACGGTGGACATCATTATCCCCACTATTTTTTTGTGGTGTGGTCCACTAAGCTTTGTATATGATTCAATTTTGAGCCATGCCATAAAATAAGCTGGAAAAATGGATTGACGGCATGTATAAAACACATACATCATAGTGGACCCCACGGAGAATCCATGCCATGGTACAACGTGATGACCTCCTTGCTGAACAATCTGCATCTTTTCAATTCGTGCATGGCAAAGTGGTTATTCTTAGAGTTGTGTTCCGGCGAACCTGCTGGCAATTCTAGATGGTTTTGGGTCTGATCCTATAACTTGCTCTGTTTGATCATCGTTCTCTGCTCCTATTATACTTACAACCGATGATCTGTTGTATTATGAAATTTGTTTATTTAGAAATGTGAATGTAGGATGCATTGTATGATTTGATTGCTATTTGAAATATGAATGCATTGTTTTATTTCCTTATTGCATTTTATGTACTATTCCTAGCAGTATTAATTGTATTAACTTAGATGAGTTGATCAATCACAGTAGGTTCTTGCAATGGTAACAGACACAACTATTATAATTTTTAAAAAATGAAATTAGCTACGGATATTAGCCGTAGCTCTTGTTCTGAAAACCGTACATATTGATAACTTTAGCTTATTGCTACGGATTTCATTGTTTTAGCTACAGATATTATCCGTAGCTGTATGTACATTTCGCTACAGAAAGTATAGCTACGAATATACTTTCTGTAGCGAAATGTACATACAGCTACGGATAATTCGTAGCTATTGATATCTATTGCTACGGTTTTAATCCGTACCCATATCTTTTTACCTTTAGCTACACCACTGATTGTTACGGTCGTGCTACGAATTATAATCGTAGTAATAGGTATATAGCTACGGCTTTTGCTTGTAGCTTTTGACGCTTTTTCTGGTAGTGATCTCTCAAGGAGTTTAGCGCTCATCTTCTCACGATACCTACCCACACTAGCGATGGCACATAAACATCACTGTCAACCTAGGGATGTTTCAACGGTAGGAATTTTCCTACCCGCCTCTTCCTTGAGTATTATATCTTGCTCACTTTTAATCTCAAGTCCTTAAATGAGCTCATAAAATAGAGTAGATTTCTCACAAACGTCACGATGGCCCCGCACAGGAACTTCATGCAAAAAAGATTATCCGAGGTAGATTTCTTGAGAAAGCATTTCACCCATCGTAATGTTTGTGAGAAATCTACCCTGTCCAGCTATTTTGTGAGCTCATTTTAGGAGTAGAGATCAAAAGTGAGCATGATCCAAGACTCAAGTGGGTTGAAAGTGTGAGGATTGAACATCCACAGTAGAAATATTCATGGTGCCATGGAATTTTTGAATCAGTTTAATATTTTTGTTTTCGGTTCATCCCGGTAGGATTGACGTTATAAACAATATGAATGGAATGTAAACATCATTGTCAACCCAGGGAGGTTTCAACGGTAGGAATTTCCCCACCCACATTTTCCTTTAATGCAGCCCACTTAAGTCTTGGATCCTGCTCACTTTTGGTCTCGAGTCTTAAAATAAGCTCACAAAATGACTGGACAGGGTAGATTTCTCACAACTATCATTGTGGGCCCCAACTAAGTTTCCAGCACAGGAACTTACTGCCAAATTTCGCAGGAATCCACGTCCCATATTGTTTAAGTCATTCAGTGCGAATTGTGTATTGCGTTTAAGTTGTTTAGTGCAGATTGTGTATTGTGGCGTAGTGTGGATACTCTGTGGGGCCCATGTAATATATTTGTTTCATCTGCTCTGTCCATACATTCTTCTAACTCATTTTAAGGGTATGAATAAAAAATTGAAGCATATCCAAGGCTCAAGCGGACCATACAACATGAAACAGTGGGAATTAAACGCCTATCATTGAGGGAAGTTTTGGATGAAGCTGATATGTGTATTTTCCTTTCATGATGACAAATAACATCACTGGTCCTTAGGAAGGTTTCAATGGTGGACATCATTATCCCCATTATTTTCTGTGGTGTGGTCCACTTAAGCTTTGTATATGATTCAATTTTGAGCTCATGCCATAAAATAGCCTGGAAAAATGGATTGACGGCATGTATAAAACACATACATCATAGTGGGCCCCACGGAGAATCCATGCCATGGTACAACGTGATGACCTCCTTGCTGAACAATCTGCATCCTTTTCGTGCATGGCAAAGTGCCACATACAGTTAGGATTTTCTTGATTAATTTGATTTTGAAGATGCATTCTATCCACATTGTACTAACAATGTGAACAGCGTAGAAAGCTGTAACATCACTGCCATGTAAATAGTATGAGCCACCACCGTCTTAGCAACAGTGCTAAACTAACATAAGACTCTCACCCATCAACTTATTTAATTTTTAGATAAGAACTTTGATACTATGAAAGAGTGTGATGGACAATACGCATGTTCTTAGAAATTGCATGCTTAGAATGCAAATAACTTAAATTATAAGTACCAGTTTAGCTGCATCCTGAATAAAAAAATTTAGGTTATTTCATTACCTGATTGTGGGATTGATGTGCACTTATTACATTACTAAAATGAAAAAGGAAAAAGAAAAAGAAAAAAAAAAAATCCAACGGCATTATTATATATATATATATATATATATATATATAATATATATATATATATAATATA
This sequence comes from Magnolia officinalis, assembly GCA_021015155.1. Taxonomy (NCBI): domain Eukaryota; kingdom Viridiplantae; phylum Streptophyta; class Magnoliopsida; order Magnoliales; family Magnoliaceae; genus Magnolia; species Magnolia officinalis. Next base: position 65,878,436 of record JAJHSJ010000008.1, read on the forward strand.
TATATATATATATATATATATATTATAGTTGTAGAAATTTTCATTTATTATATTATAAAGCACCTTTTTTTTTTTTTTGGGGGGGGGGGGGGGGGGGGAGAGAGAGATTAGCTTGTTAGTATACCCATGTCAGTACACGCACTCCATGTTAGCCAACCCCGATCAATACCAAGACCTCGAGTGTTGAAACGAGATATCTCCACTCAGTCTGCCAATTGAGCTATGGATCTGGGTGTAAATCCAATGACATTATTTCAACAAAACAAGCATATACGAATCAAAGGTTAGAATTATTCAACCAACATTACTTTCTATGTTACAGTTGGGTCCTCTCAAGATAGTTTCAACACAAAGTCATAAGTTCGGGTACCCATTGTGGTGAAATTCCACCGTAGTGCGAGTGCATAAATGTGTGAGGTGTGGGTTGTGTATATAAAAATAAAATAAATAAAATAAAAAGTACTTATGTATCGAGTGTTATACCCAAAGTATATTAAATAACTCCTTGTTTATAACGAGGCAAACATTTTATTGGAGTGTGAAGGAGGCAGTTGGATTTGTGGTATTATAAAATATATAAGTGAATTCTTGGATCTTAGGAGAAAGCACAGACAACAATAAAAGGAAATAGTAATCTAACTAAAAGATTGACAACCCAAAGTGCAAGGCCGCAATGTAGTTTTACTTGGTGAGACCAAGATCGTAAGATACCTAGAACTAATTTAAACTAAAGGGTTGATCTGAATTTTTCATCCAGTGAAGTAAAATGGGTTTTAAACAAATAATAAAATACTAAAGATCCATAAATCCACTTTTAACAATCATAATAGCTAATTTATTGATTCAACCCATAACTCAATTGGAATCGAAGTACTATTCTATCTAATCGAAAGATAATTCTGTTAAATCAATCATAAATATTAACAACAATACAAAGTAAATTCGATTAAATGATTCTCTCGGGCCAGACCCGGACTCAAATCAGGTCAGGCATGCTGGACTCAGTATCGAATAGGATGGAGTTCGGGTCAAGCATATTTCAAAATTAGCTCGAGTGGGGTCAACCCTAACTCGGTCCGACTCGACTCGACTCGACTCGATGCCCAACTCTACCTGCCATAGATAGGTAATGGGCCAAAAGGCGTCTCTATCTAACAATCTCATCCATTCGGTCGGTTAAATTCCACCTTATTTAATGGACCGTTGACTATTTTCGAATTTTAGCCATTCATTTGCTGGCCAACAATAGGATGTCTAGGATTATCCTAAGGTAGTGTATTTTGCAGTCTGTCTCACGCAGGCACTTTGCGGTCCACCAGATGAACTGTCTGGATCACTGAAATATGGCCCCATCTGTCCATAAAGTTGGCTATCGCTCAAAGGCCTCTAGTTCAGGCAGAGAATTGGGTGGGCGTGAGGGAGGCCGTGTGTTTTTGCACGTCAAGCTTAATCTACAATGTGATGTGTGGGGCCCGCTGTAATATTTAAATAACATCCAATCCATTCATTAGGCCTGTTTGATTTTCTAATTACGGAGGTAATTCAAGGTAAACGGGTAATAATTATTCACCAGTGTGTTTCTGGTTAGATTTCCAAGGTGATGTTGACCGCCACCTTTCATTTATAACACTCCTCACATCACCCGAGGAGAAAAATGCTAAATCATGGGGACCACCATGATGTATATGTCTTATCCACACCGTCCATCCCTTTAGCCAACTCATTTTAGGTCATGACCCGAAAAATGAAGCAAATCCAAGATCAAGTGGACCACAACACAGGAAACAATGGGAATTGAACTCCTACCATTGAAAGCTTCTTGAGGACCCTAAAAGTTTTGGATCAAACTGAAATTTTTGTTTCCCCTTTATCCATGACTGTGTGACCATATGAACAGGTTGGATGACAAATAAACATCAATGTGGGCCCTAGGGAGAAAACAGGTTTCAACCATTGACGTCTTAATGATCATTGTTCCTTAAGGTGTGATCCACTTGAGCTTTTAATTTTTTTAATTTTTGGGTTCATGCCTTAAAATGTATTTTTTTAAAGGATGGATGGTGTGGATAACTCACATATATCATGGTGGGGCCCACACATTTAAATCAGTAATAATAGGTATTGTATGGACCGCTTTTTGAAACGTAATTCCCGGTGAATATCAAACAGGTGGGGTAAGTAATAATTACTTATTTCCCCGTATTTACCAGTGAAATTAAAAATCAAACAGCCCCCATGTGTGCCACCTGATGTTATGCTTAACTTCCAAAAATAAGGCTCATCCAAACCTTAGTTGGGCTATAACATGCAAAATTATGACTAATGCCTATAAAATCGTGTGGTATATATGGCCAACCTGTGTTTTCGAATGGCTTGATTTTAATGTGGTGTACATTTATCCTACTGTGGCACATCTTCTGGATGGATTTGGATGGGATATTCAACACATGATGACCCCACATACAATCTGTAATGTTTTAATGGTGGGAGTCTCTGTCCAACTTCCAACCATTACCTATGGTGTGGCCCACCTGAGTTTTGGATCCGCTACCAAGGGGAACATACAACATGATGGGTCGCACATGATGGACGGATTGGATATCATGTACACATAATGGTGGGCTCCACACATCTTGTTGTAGGTTAAGGGTTAACCTACAAAGCTTTGAAGCCACTTTATTTGGGCGTGGCTTCGGTGGATCCCTGACTATGGGGTCCACCATAATGTATTCACCTTACATTCACGCCGTCCATTCATTTTTACATCTTATTTTATAGCATGATCTAAAAAATGAAGCATATCCAAATTTCAGGTGGACCACACCACAGGAAACAGTCATCGTTGACTATTAAAAATTTTGTGGGCTACAGAATTTTTGGATCAAGATGATATTTGTATAATCCCTTTATCTACATCTTTATGACCTTAACAACAGTTTGGATGGAAAATAAACATTCCGGTAGCCCCTAGGAAGTTTGTAATGGTGAGTATTTAATCTCTACTGTTTCGCTTGTGTGGTCCACCTAAGATTTTTATCTGCTTCATTTTTAGTACGACATACTAAAATAGGGTTTAAAAACGGATGGACGGCATGGATGTAAGTCATATACATCAAGGTGGATCCACTGAAGCTGCACTTCCTCTTTATTAAAACAGGGCCGTCTTAAACTTTTAAGTACCAAAGTCGTTTGCTTTCTTCTTACGCCGTGAATGATCCATCCCCTTTCCTACCCTACCATCAACCGCTCTTTCTGTGTTCAACATCCCTTTATTTCAAAATAAAGACAAGTGGGGCCCACTCTAGACTCTGGATTGCACATGGACTTTAATCACCCTGATTATGTAGTGAACAAGGAATATGTGTGCCAACTGCCATGGTTACACCACACATGCTATGGATTTCATTAGCATCAATTTGCCATTTCCAAAAGTGGGCCATGGTTTTGAATGACCCATGCTATGGAGTTTCAACATGAGGTCGGGTTCGAGTACCCATAAGTGGTGAAATCTCACTATAGTGTGAGTGCGGGGGTGCGTGTAAAAAAAGAAGAAGAAGACAGATCATACAAATGGACAGTTGAAATGGATAATGAGTGATGAACAAAAAGAATGGTCCAATGGGAAGGTTATGATCAGTTCCAATGGGTTCGGCTTGGGTCTGTAACAAAGTCTGGGATATGGAAAGGGCCCATTTATGATTTTAATGGGTGGGCTTGGGTCTGAAATCAAAGCTCCAATTCCTAAACAAGCTGGGCTTGGGCTGACCATGGCCATATGTACTGATTAAGATATTTATTTATTTATTTATTTTTTGTTTCCTTACGCTCACACCCTCACACACTACAATGGGCACTTGAACCCATGACCTTGGGTTGTTTGTAGGGCTGTACACGAGTTAAGCTAGCTCGAAAAGTTCGCTCGACTCGGCTCGACTCAGCTCAGATTGACTCGGCTTGAAAGGCCTACTCAAGGCGAGTCAAGCTTCTTTACTAAAGCTCGAGTTGAGTTCAAGCCAAGTTCGACCATGGTGTATTTCAACTCGACTCGACTTGACTCGAAGCTCGAGCTCGACTCGGCTCGAGTAATATAATTTAATAATATATTATATATATTAATATTAAATATACATAATATATATATTAAGTTTAAAAAAAGAAGTTAAAACTTAAAAGTTTTTACTAAAAAACCCTACCCGACCTTATGTATCCTCATTCCTGCTTTTTCTTTCCCTTACCCTATCGAGGTAAACTCGACTTGACTTGAGATAAACTTGACTCAACTCGAACCACTAGCTCGACTTGAACTCGACTTAAAAGCTTTGGTAAAGAAGCCAAGCTTCAATGTTGAGCTCGAGGGCGAGCTCGAGCTCGAGCTCGAACTCGAGTATAGCATGGATGAGTCAAGCCGAGCTTGGCCCACCTCGACTCGACTCGGCTCAATGTACAGCCCTAGTTGTTTGGCACCATGAATTTAGGATTGGAGGGTATTTCAAATCCTAAGTAGGCACTATAAAATAACCGGGAATTTCAAATCCCATCAAGAGAGGGTTTGAAATATAGGATGAAAGTTAAGATTTCATCTAAAATTCTTACATGAGTCACATGTATATTACTAGTCTACAAATCTATTGGGCATGTGGCCCACTGATGATATCCCGAAATAATTAGATTATCAATTGCATCACTAAACTTACTTCAATAGGATGATCTACATAATTTAAACATTACCTGTGTAATGCAACCGCTGAAAATTGTTGGTTAGTTACTTAGATGTGATCCTAATCCTATACTTTAGGCCCATCTATAAGACTTAGAATTTCACCATTTTCAGCCAAAGTATACATTTTAATGGGCTTATTACAATCATCATGTTAAATATTAGATATGTAAGGGATATTAAAGTTGATTTAATAATTAAATTCGAATTTCAAATTTAGAATTTCTAATCCAGGATATTTCTAACTCATTGTGCCTAACTAAGGTTAGTGTTGCAATGATGGTACAAGTTCCAATTGAGGCACAACCAAAACCCATCTCAAATGCCAATGTAGGGAACCCACCTGAGTGGATGTCTCGCAAATAATCTCAATCATAGTTGTGGGCCCACCTACCTGGTCGAATTGCAGATCATATAGTCCTAACCGTACAATCAGTGTGGAACACGCGGAATTAGATAAAAATAATCAGCGGTTCACATTCAATCTAATATTACCCAAAGAGACAAATTTAACAGATAAACATGGGGGTCCCACATCTTGAACGGTTACGATCAGCACAAACGATCCACACGCACATTTCAGGTCCTTGGAAGACAACGATTCAGGTAGTTCAGCAGGACACCTACCTTCCCTAGTACAAACCAAACCAAACTGACACAGATTGCCTGCGACCCCTTACCAGTTCCGCAGTCCCAACCTAGTTGGGCCCCACCATGATGTCTGTGATAAATCTACCCCGTCCATCCGTTTTTCCAGATTATGTTAGAACATGCATTAAAACAATGAGGCATATCCAAACTCATGTGGGCCACACCACAAAAAAAAGTGGGGAGGGAAATGACTACCATTGAAAACTTACTTGGGTCCACTGTCATGTTAATATGCCATCCAAACCGTTCATATGGTCATTCCTAAAGGGATAAAGTGAAAGAACAAAATCATTATTCTGATCCATTACTTTCGTGGCCCTACGAATGTTCAACGGTAGTCGTTCAATCCCCACCGTTTCCTGTGGTGTAGCTCACTTGAGATTTTGGTCAGTCTAATTTTTGGTTTCACGTCCAATCATGATCTGGAAAAACGGATGGACGGGGTAGATTTGTCACAGAAATCATGATGGGCCCCACCTAGGTTCTGACTGGAAGACAATCCACGTCTAATCCGCTTCTAAACGGACATTGACATGATACATTTCACCCCATCACACCAACTTTGGATCTTGAGCCCTGTAAGCACGAAAATAAATGAACGCAACAGCCAATAAAATAGTGCCACGTGTCACCTCATCTTCCTATTGGTCCGTTCCCGATTCCTCTTACACAAAGGAGCTGTTTTTCTCCTCTTCTAACAAACTCTATTTTATTCCTTCTTCTACAAAGCTTCCTCTTTGAAATGGGAAACGCCCTTAGATTTCTCTATGGCAGATGTTGCAAGCCCCAGTCTGATGAGCCTGATTCTTTGGGCCCACATGGAGTCACCATCTCCACCGTCGGTGTATCTGCTCTCGCCCACGATCTCTTCCAATTCGACATCACATCTCAGGTAATTTAATCATCATGATCACCAAAATCAGAATACTAATTGAGAATTTGTGTACTTTGATTGTTATTTAAATGTTAGCATGCGTTTGGATGTACCCCAAATTGAAATTTAACTGAATTGGCTAGCGGCTGCTGGTCTGAGCTCGCCGAGCATTTGGGGTGGCACGAAAAATGAAATCCAAATGATTATGTTATGAATTTCGGCTTCGCCGCAGGCCGGGGAGCTCGGCCTACCAGAGATTTTGGTTTTGGCCATTTCTGGGAAATGGGCTACTTAAAACTCAAAGAAATTCAACTCGATTGAGTCGACTCAATTTGACAAGATTCTACAATGGTTTGGGGGAGAAAAAGAACTTGATCTGGTCATGAATCGGTCCGAACTCCAGAAAAACTTGACTGAACTCAATAACTTCACAAAACTCAAAATAATTTACATATTTTAGACCATCTTATCAAAATTTTCACTATCTCCTTTTTCTATGGATGATTGATCTTTTTAAGTTTCTTGATTGAAGGTTCCCCAAGGGCTGAGTCAACATGTTGTGTCATCGAAGAAGGCTCAAGCTAACTGGTACTACATTGTTTTTTTTTTTTTTTTTTTTTTCATTCTTTTTGTTGTATTACTGGGAAAGGAAATGGCCCACTTGGATTACAGTTTGAGACAATTCCACAGCCGCATGATCAATAGGATGTCTGAAGCAACTAAGAAAATGCTTCTCAGTGTAATTTTCGAGAAAGAGGCTTCACGAAAACGCACATAAACTCAAATTTCTTTACTTGTAATTAATATGTTTAAGCTTAGGCTAGGTTGAATTTTCATTTTCTTATCAAGACCTTAAAAATGAGTTAAATGTAAGCAATATCTCTGCAGTAAAACAGCAGATGGGACACACCATTCATATCTTGTGGCCCGAAAATCAGACAGGCTAACTGATCAGTTGGGCTAAGCCAATGGGGTCCACATGATGAGTGGGGCACTGTTATTTTTGGGCCAAGGAATCCATAAAGCATGCTTGGTTCTTGCACAAGTGTGGCCTTAGCCAAAAATTCCATTCTTCATGTCTCACTTCAACTCCATCATCTCACGGTTAATGTTCGTGATTAAATGATTAAGCAATTTCTATAAATAGCTTTTAGAAGTAATGAAATTTTTTTTTTTCCTTTATATGAAATGGTGATGATGAATTCACTACTACTTAAGAGTAATTTATAATATATTGATTTGATTGATTTATATGGTTATGTTAATGAGGAAAGGTACAAGAAACTTCATCAAGCATGGAAGGAAGCCAAACCCCCACCAAAAACACCTGAAGATGCAGCTAAGCTTATTACAAAGACCTTGAAGAACCATAAAAAAGCTGATGTAGAGGTACATACAGTATCAACATCCACCCCCAATTTTTGTAATTCTCCCACATGAAATCTAGATCGTCCAATCAAGAGGCATTTCGCTCGGCCTAATAAACCAAGTGGGGTGAAAAATGGGCCACACTGACCCAACCCATCTTGAGTTCAGCTAAATTCGATCTGAGCCCGGACATCCATTGGTTGGACCAGGCCCAAGTTTTAAACCTGATAATGAATTAAGGTAGACCTGGGCTTCTGTAACTTGGTGGCTGAGTGTTTGTAGAGTGGGTCTGGCCTGCTGAGTCTGATTACTTAGATCATGAGCTAGATCTGGACCCATTCTGATGCTTCTAATTAATGAGCCTAGCCTAGCCCATTTGCTATACTAGCTCCAAATTCTTATATGGTGTGACTTGCAGTGGTTAGGATTGCCTGAAAAATGCAAGCATCGGATGGCCTTAATCATCCCTTTAAATGTGGACCATCTGTTTCTATTGTCCATTTTAGATGGATGGCTAAAGCCATGAATCACCATCGACATGAACTGTCAAATGACAATCGGGCATCATGTAATACATCTTTTCATTATTTCTATCATATTTCTCATGAAGGGTATGCATTGTTTTTAGGGTCTTCTGGCCTTCTATGGTCTCCCTCTTCCCCACACTCTTGTTGAAGTTGAAACTTCAAGCACTCCAGCATACCGCCCGCCACATTGGAAGTTCGAGCTCCACACACTTCCAGTGAGATACTCCATTTTTATTCAGTAGTCCCAAAATCAAGCTAAAATAGATGAGCTGTGCCAATCCCATACATGACATTACACACACAGGTGTGTGAGACATCTGGGACAATGCATCAGGTGGGCCCCAACATGTACATGACCTGTCCTCAACATCAGGCTTGTGCAACTGACCAGTTAGGCCATCCATTGTACATTGAGTGAAACACCTGGAAAGTTTTAATACTGCCCATCCATTATATTTTTTCATATGTGGTCACCAATGACTTTATTCGCATGATCTTGAGCGAAGGTTGTTTTTGGTGGGGCCCATCTAATGCACAGCTGCATGTCCCAAATGCTTGGGATTAGAAAAAATCATAAGAAGTTTTTTTTGGTTGAGATAAATTGTATTGGTATCAGGTGGATGCTAAAGCTGTTGCAGATGGAGATACGATTACAGTGTATGTGGATACAAGGGATCCAAGGGAGTCAGCTAATGTTCCTATAGAAGTACACGAATCCGCCATTCGAAGATCCAAAGCACGGGCAGTGAAAAGCTATGCCGAAGCAGATGCACTTCAGAAGAATATTGTTGATGCGGGATATAGGTAATTCAACACACAATTTGTTATATGATCTTCAATTCCACTGTCATGAGACATTTCTACTTTCTGGGATTTCATCTAATTGCCACTTCTGGCCTTGTATTGTGGGGTTCTGTAGTTCATTATCAGTCCAAGTATCGTCCGTACTAAAAACTATTTATTGAGGTGGCTGCGTACGGTTTTCGATATTTTGTTAGTCGATATGACGCAGGGATGAATGTGATGAGGATAACTACTCCGAATCCACGGAGCTTCTCTGGACTCCTCACAGAGACTTCTCGAATCCACGAGGAAAGAAAGCATAAAATAAAAATAAATTCTAAGAAATTCGAAATTGATTATTAAAAACGAGTTCATAACCCTTTAAATAGGAGTACCAAGCAATGGGAAAGAAATCAGAATCAAACTACAACTAAAACTCCTAGAAATCGCGACTTACTATAAATACTAAACTTACTATTTATAGACGGTTGTGATGTCTACTAGTGCACAATGTTTTCGGCCCAAAACAGTAAGTGTCCTATTTGGCTTCACCAAACCGTTCTCCTAATTATTCTAAGCTCTTTTCACGTTGGGCCCAACTCCTAAAGCCCGATGGATGAAGAGTTATAATCAAACTAAAACTTACTATTTATAGTAAAAACGAAATTAAAACAGGGAAACGACCATCGATCCAGGGGTTTTTCGCAATTTCGGGCTGCTCAGCCCGACATAGTGGGATTGGTTGGCTAAAGTAGCTCGTTGTACCCCAAAATCATATATTTTACGTCAGGTAACTCATCCCGGATTGCGAGATACGCCCGATCGAAGGTCCGACGGTCCGGATCACTTTTGTCATCGACCGGGCCTTTTCTGATCCATCTTGGCCATGAAACTGTCCGCGACCCGCTCTACATCATGATATATTATCTGTTTAAATTTCAAGTAATTGAATTTTATAAGAACTATGCAAATATGATTTTGAATTTTCTTTATTTTCAATGTTTTGGTTGTTGTGTGTTTCAACATGTAGTTCTTACATTCAAGCCTAGCTTACCTATCGAAGGAGAAAAGAAAAAGAAAATGTTTCAATTGTTGTATTTTATTTTTATTATGGTTTAAAGGTATGTTATTCTACTAATTTTATGTAATTAAAATATTATTTATTTGTGTTCGGAAGTGTTACCATTACTTAGATTTTTGGAGTGTATTGTGCCGGACACTTTTGGACACTTTGACACTATAAGGCATCCATGCCATGTGCCTTGTTAAATCATGAGAGACTATATTATGAAAACTATAATGTATTTATTTCATTGAGAATAATAAGAGTAATATCATCTTAAACCACAAAAGACTATATCGTGGAATTCACAATGTAATTAGTTTATTTCACTAGAATAACAGGAAAATATAGAAGAGAAGAAAGATATCAGAGATCTAGAAATCTTAATAGATACATATCTCAACATAAAAGAAAATATTATAGAGAGATTATTCTAATCTACTCTAACATGACTAAGTAACACTAGTGATAATGGGCCATGTTTGGTCAGTATGGGTCAAAGATAAATGAAATTTCAATCAGCCCATAGTGGGCCATCCTTGATCAATAAAGCCAGTTTATTTAGTATCCTAGGAACATGCCCAGGCCCAAGCTTGCAGGTGCTGGGCTACTCTTCAAAACTCAGTAGACCAACCTAGGCCCATTGCTAACCCTACTAACAATTCAAATATCATTTGCATCTGTTTGATATTCTTCTTCTTTTCACTTACAGAGTCATAAATGGTCCAAATAATGATGATATTCTCGCGCGAAAGTATCGAATTAGGTTAAGGTAAGCTTATTGTCCAATGCTTTTGATGGGCTCCAAAAAATACTTAATAGTTTCTAACTTGCAAGTGTCCTGCAGGGGAATTGACGCGCCGGAGAGTGCGATGCCTTTCGGAAAGCAAGCAAAGGAAGAACTAGTTAAACTGGTTCAAGGGAAGAGTTTGAAAGTCTGCATTTACGATGAAGACCGCTATAATAGATCCGTTGGTGATGTATATTGCAATGGTACATTTGTGCAGGTACAATTCTCAATAAATCATACTGTGATGGAAAACTGAAATTAATATCAACACCATAAATCATACTTTGATGGAAAACTGAAATATTAAGTGTTGATGTGGAAGTACTTTCAAAAATAGTTAGTTAAAACATGGTTTCAACTTAAAAAAATAGAGAAAAATGGTTATATATGTGCTTGTGTGTATTATAGATTAAAATAAAACTTTAATTAAAATTATTAAAATTTTTATGTGTAAGAGATAATCAAATAGTGGGTTATCTGAAATCCTTCCTTCTCAAGATTCGCCATACAAATTGATCTGCCTCTATTAAAAATGATCACCTTCTACCCAATTCTATCCGTGGGTGATGACCACCAATCTCTATTTTTAAACAAAGTTTTTGAATAAAATATTTTTTAAATGTGTTTAATTTATTTTGCCCCAGAAAATAAGTTTTTTGGTCGACCTTCCGAGATGTACCGATTGTTTTTTTTTTTTAAAAAAAAATCAATTATACGAGTTCTTTTATCAAAATATATGAGTTTAAAATGAAGTTTTACTAACCATGCCTCATAAATCAAGGGCACGAGGAAAATGATTCTCATTTCTAATATAAAGGTGAAAAATGATAAATAGAAATATACATATGGGAAATGGTACTATGAGGTCAACCTCATGGGAACTTCCCATGAGGTCGAGCTGTGTGGGCCCCACCGTGATGCATGTCGAAAATCTTACCCCATCAGTTAGATGCACCATTCCATGGTGGGCCTTGGACTTAAAAATCAAGTCAATTCATGACTCGGGTGGGCACCGACATGTGGTTCACAAATCCAGCCCATCCATTGTGTTTGTCCCACTTGGATGAGGGGTCAGACCAAGTTTCAGCTGCATCCAAATTTCAGGTGAGCCCCACCAAGTGCTTTTATATGTTTTATGCATATCTTCACATGGTTTTAGATGGTATGGCTCACCTAAGTTCCATATACGGCTGACTTTTGGGATATCCCATAACCTAAAAGGGATCCACCAGATGCATGTCCCGCTTAAGCTCCATATATATAGATTTTTATTTATTTATTTATTTATTTATTTTTAAACACACCCACACAAACCCTACACATTCACACCATAGTGGGATTTCACCACCTATGGATACTCAAACCCTTGTCTAGGTGTTGGAGCTCTTGAGAGTCTACCACTGGAGCAAAAGTAAGGATCCTATGAGGTCGAGGATACTACGAGGTTGAGGATATATGGAAATGATACTATGAGGTCAACCTCATGAGAACTTCCCATGAGGTCAAGCTGTGTGGGCCCTACTGTGATGTGTGTTGAACTTCAACACCTTGCATTTGATGGGTCCCCTTTAGGTTATGGGATATCCCAATAATCAGCCGTATACGGAACTCAGATGGCCTCATCCAAGTGGGACACACACAATGGATGGTCTGGATTTGTGGATCACATCTCGGTGGGCCCAATAAATGATTATGAATGTTTTAATGGGAGGGTAATCCTCTCAATTGTTATATATGGTGTGGCCCACCCAAGTCATCGATTGACTTGATTTTTAAGCTCGTGGCCCATAATGGAATGGTGCATCTGATTGATGGGGTAGATATTCAACACACATCATGGTGGGGCCCACACAACTCTGACCTCGTGGGAAGTTCCCATGAGGTCGACCTCATAGTACCATTTATCTCCCTCTTTCTCTCTCTCTCTCTCTCTCTCTCTCTCTCTCTCTCTCACACACACACACACACACACACACACACACACACACACGAGGAATGCTCACCTATACTCTTATCGGAACTTGTAAGAACTTTTTGGGAACTCATCACCAGTGATATGAGTACAAAATCTGAACCGTCATGTGATGCAACACCTCATGAAACTCACAGGGCCCAACTTTTATTCTGATCCAAAACCTCAGTGGGCCATGGAAAATTGAAATAATTTTCTCCTTTAAAAAAAAAAAAAAAATTTTAAAAGAAGCTCCAGTCGATGGAGCAATTCATGATTGAAAGAGAGGGGGATTACAGGGCTCTTCAGGCGGGCCGAGAGACAAAAGGATCTGACCCACCTATCATATCAAGGACTAAAAACAACTCAAAAAAGGAAAAACAGAAAAACCATTCTATACAAGAAAACCCCTAGGCAGGAGCCCGGGCCTAAGGGGGGGCTGGCTTTGTCCAGAAGGAATTGACCCCGAGTGACCCTGGGCAAGGAAGAAATGTCGTGAAACAGCCTGTTGCATTGCAATTTACTACCCGTTCTTGCCAAACTGTCAGTCGGGCCATTTCCTTCACGCGGGACGTGGGTGATGCGAAAATAATTTTCTCCCTTGATTTGCCTCTTTCTTTTTCCATGGCCCACCAAAGTTTTGAATTAGGGTAAAAGTTGGGCCTCACCGGTTTCATGGGCCGGGTGCTGCATCATGTGAACGGTTCAGATTTTGGGCTCATATTATAGGAAATGAGTTCTAAAAAAGTTCTCATTAGTTCCCACCATAACTAGTGCCCCGATGTGCATTCTCTCTCCTCTCTATATATTAATTATTCTAGTGATTGCCGGAGTTATGGTAATTTCACATGTGTGTAAGCACGTCAACACATGACACATGTGCCAATGTGGCACACATGTAACTATCCATTGGGTGGGCCAATTAGACAAAGGCCCTTGTTTGAGGTGCACCTGAACTTGGACCTGACCCACTCAAATGTGTTTGAACCAAATTGCAAACCACACACGCACACACACACACGGGTGAGGAATGCTCACCTATACTCTTACCGGAACTCGTAATACCGGAACTTGTAAGAACTTTTTGAGAACTCATCACCCGTTATATGAGTGCAAAATCTGAACCGTCATGTGATGTAGCACCCCATGAAACTCATAAGGCCCAACTTTTATCCTGATCCAAAACTTCGGTGGGCCATGGAAAAATGAAATAATTTTCTCCCTTGATTTGCCTCTCTTTTTCCATGGCCCAACAAAGTTTTGAACTATGGTAAAAGTTGGCCCTGCTGGTTTCATGGGGTGCTGCATCATGTGGACAGTTCAGATTTTGGGCTTATATCATAAGAGATGAGTTCTCAAAAAGTTCTCATGAGTTACCGCGAGAACTAGTGCGTCGGTGAGCATTCCTCTCTCTTATCTCTCTATATATTAATTATTCTAGTGATTGCCGGAGGTATGGTAAGTTCATATGTGTGTAAGCACGTCAACACATGACACATGTACCAATGTGGCACACGCGTAACTATCCATTGGGTGGGCCAATTAGACAAATACCCCTATTTGACGTGAACCTGAACTTGGACCCAACCCACCCAAACGTGTCTGAACCAAATTGCAAACCAGTTAGGGACCTCAAACCCAAGACCCCTAGGCAGGTTTGGCTATGGTACAATAGGGCCTCACCTGACTGATGGTCCAACTCCAAATGCTTTGTTCTAATCTTTTCACTTTACCATCCTTCATTGGCTACAGGAATTTATGTTAAAGAAAGGGCTTGCATGGCATTACGTTGCATATGACCAACGTCCTGAATTTGCATCGGTGAGTCACTTAATTTCATTATCAGTTACTAAATCAATCTCTAATCTATGGTCTGATATTAACATTAATTATGTCAGTGGGAAAAAGAGGCCCGTGCTGCTCGTGTCGGATTATGGGCTTCATCAAATCCTGAAAAACCATGGGAATGGAGGAAAGATAGACGGAATGGCGTGTAAGACGTGATGATGTGGTGTAGGTCCCTCAATCAATGGACCTGATCCTACTACACAGGCCTTGTTTAATAATCAACAGTCTTAGAATTTGTTGTAACATCAAGTCAATGTAAGTGACCAAAGATTAAAAGGATTCAAATCCAAATGACTTAGCATCATAACATACACCAAGAAAGGACTGAACTGATATTGGTTTTTTGTGTATTGTTTATTTCTAACAATCTCCTTAATTGCAACCATGTTTAGAACCATGAAATTTCAAATCAACAATATGTGTAGTTGCACTTTGCATTTCATCTTCAAATCTTATTTCAATCTTTTTAACTTCAATGAAATTATATTGTAACAGATTTCTTTTGTTAATTATCACGATTATCGCAATTGGTGGGCCCATCATGTACGGGCATGCCCAAAAGATCTCCTATAATAATTGTCAATTTATTACAATCGAGGGGCCCCGCGTGATGAAAAGCTCATTGTTATGTTCGGCCCTTTCTCTATTCATTTTGGGGCATTTTTTTTTTTTTTTTTTTAATAAGCCAGGTTCTTCGCACCCAGACATGGATGTTGAAATACATCTTGACGTATAGTTTCACTAACAAGCCACTGATCAAAGGGTTAGGATTTCCCTTATCAAAGAGCTTCTCATCACGTGGGCCCAGCATATCCATGTTCTCGATGCTTCACGCTTGTGAAAGAAAGGAGTTTCAAGAGGATATATTGGCATGATTATGTATATGTACGAGAGACGGGTGATAAATATAAAGGTCACTAGTAGAAAGACAGGTGAGTTTCTAATTAATATACAGTTACACCATGGGTCATTATTGAGCCCATACCTTTTTGCATTGGTTATAGATGAGTTCACAATGCTTTTTATAGGAAGAGATCTCATGGTGTATGCTGTTTACAGATGACATAGTTTTTAGTGATAAAACAAAGGAGGGCTTAAATACAAAGCTAGATTTATGGAGGTGCTTTAGAATCTAAAGGATTTAAAATTAGTTGGATTAAAAATAGAGTATATAGGATTCAAAATGATGAATTTCGATTTATTAGGGCGAAAATTCATGAGAGTGGAAAGATTTAGAAAGATATTGTCCCTATAATTCAAAATAAGTGGTAGAAAATGAGATGTCTCTAGAGTTTTTATGTGATTGTCGCGTGCCACCCAAAGGCAACATGTCCATAGGATGTGTGGCTGAAATGAAGATGTTGAGATGGATGAGTGGTAAGACAAGAAAAGATGGAATCAGTCACGAAAGCATTTGAGGGTACTTTGGAGTAACATCGCTAATGAAATCAGGGAAAGTAAACTTAAATGGTTTGGTCACATGCGACTGAGGCTTGATGACCTATGATCTAACTAAAGGCATGACCCTTGATAGAGTAGAATAGTCAAGTAAGATTCATGTAGTCGAACCTAATTAATTAGAGTAAGGCTCGATGATGATAATTATCATCCAAAACTCAATTACGCCATACCACATGAAGCATTTGGGATGCCATGTCCACCAATTATTTCATATGGGACCCATCCTGATATTTATATGCCTTCCAAGCCATTCATTTGGTGTGCCTGATCAATATGAAAGGATTACTTGAAAATCCCGGTATTTGAAAGCTCAGGGCATACCACAGGGATTTAGTGGTTTTTGTGTAATTTAAAACCAAATGAGTCTTGAATCAGCCTGATTTTTTGGGATCAAGGCCAAACAAGGGGTGGTCTAGCTAAAGTATGGATGGATTTTTTCAATTTAAAAACCATTTCCTGACATTAGCGAAAGTTAATTACGATGTTAGCCCTCGAACTGCAATTATGTTTTCAAGTCTAGTCAACTTTAGACCCTCTCTCTCTTTGTGTGTGAAAACCTTCCAGATTGTGTGTGAGGTCTATCATGCATGTTCTGTATGAGCATATATGCCATCTACTCCATTCACAAGAAGTGCCCCACATGCAGGAAAAATAGACATCCAAAAGATCATGCCATTCCAAAACTCAAGTGGCCCCCACACCATGAAATTTTAGATCTTTCACGCATGATTTTACTTTGTTTGTCCACCTGGGTTTTGGTTTAGCTTGACATTTTGTCCCGAGAGAATGAGGGGACACACATTGTTGATGAATTGATTGTCATCCACACATCATGATGGGTTCAAACACGACATTGTAGAATAATCTACGTACAAATGTTGTTGATGATCTAACCGTTTATTAAATTGAGATTTTCATCACAAAAGTTGGTTGATGTATATTGCAATGGTACATTTGTGCAGGTAAGATTCTCAATAAATCATACTTTGATTGAAAACCCAGCTATCAAGTGTTTGATGTGGAAGTACTTCGTATGATAGTTCTTCGCGCATTTAATTCGGTTTAGTTTAAGTCCCTCTAACTTTAATAAGAATATTTGTATATCAATATACATTAATTATTCTAACAGTTGCAGGAGGTGTGATTGTTGAGGACAAAATCTGGACCACCCTCCACTCCGTGCGATGTTCCTCGAATGGACCCTGGCCTTGCACAAAGAGGTGAGCAAAGGAGACCTTGGCTAAGCCGGGGGACCCTCCGATGCCTAAGTCAGGCCAAGAAAATCGGGGTCTAAGTAGAATTGTAGAGGGAGAGTGTCAGATGTCACGTACCTGTAACAATGGGGTCTTCATGTATTTATACCTGGCTGTAGGATGGTCTGGATCCGTTAATCACGGCACGATTCGCTCATTCAGGGAGATTTTCGGATTATGGAGATATTGCACGTAGTTTAAGGATCTATGCACCACATCATGCGCATCGTGTGTATCTGCGAGCGAAGTAACCGGCCATGTTCACTTATGGTAGTTTCTAAGTTTGGCCTGAGGAGTATCTGCCTCGGAATGTGGAGTCGACTCGGACCTTCAGGCAGGAAGGTTCCAATCGAAGTGATTATAGGTCTTTATCGAATACTGTCCACTCTCGTAATCTGAGCCGAGCCCATCCGACCGGATCAACATGGCATCAGGCCTCAGAATTATAAGGGGCTCGGATCTTCCCATAACAGAAGCCCTCTACTCTTTGAGGTCTGCTAAGGGCTCGAAGAGTAAACATACGGAAGATAAAATGCCTCATCCGCCGGTTCTTACAGGCATGCCAGTTATTATGTTTTGAAACTTTTCGCTCTTACGGTTTCCCACCCACGGGTCTACGCGTGGTGGACGCGTGACGATGGTTAAGATTTTGAATTACCGTTCGCTTATGATCTGTTGCCACGTATACCTAGACCAGTGCGCTGGACGAAACCTTTCATTATACGGGCGTCATTTCGTTTATCTGAAGCACGCCGACTGACAACAGAAGCATATCGCCTGACAGAGCACGAGCCAATGATGCATGGCCACATCAGCTCTGAGGTCGGCCCACGATGATTTGACTGCGGCCATCATTGCTGGTCATTAATGCGAGGATTTGGTAGGGTCTATATAAACCCTTTCATAAATCTGTGTCTTGTGTTTGAGTTGTGACCGGAGGAGGCGATTCCCGGCGAATGCGATTCCTGCCACTTTGGATTTTCCGTTAGGCGATTCCGACCGTTCGGGTATTTTCGGCAGAAGCGATTCCCGGTGGCCGTTCGGTGAGTCTTCTTGCACCTCTTTCCATTTCTCTCTTCTTACTTAAGATGTCGTCTGACCTGGAGACCATGCGGGACTATGATGATGACTCCGAGTCGGAGAGTTCTAGCAACGGGAGAGGGGCCTCTAAAGGCCATTACGAAACTATGCCCTTGTACCCTTCGCTCTGAAAGCAGAAGGAGATCGGGGCTCGAACTCGTAGAGTTGGCAGAAAGAAATCCGCTTGGGCCCCCCGGACCGCAACCATCGAGGCCGCTGAAATGCCAGTGAGTTGACGGGCCTCGGAGGTAGTCCCTTGAGGCTCCTTACTATCGGAGTCTCAAATAGAGTGGATCCGTTCGGAGTTTCAAATCTCAGACTTCGTCCGGATAAGGGCCATTTGATGCCGCCGACACTCCTGCTGAGGGAGAAGTTGCTATTTTTCTCTGTGCGCTGCAATGTGGGGTTCGACTTCCTCTGCACCCCTTCGTCCGAGCCATGACAGCCTATCTCGGACTAGCTCCTGGGCAACTAACCCCCAATGCTTGGAGGGTGCTCATTTCTGCCTTCATCATCTGGCGGCAAGTCAGAAATTCAGAGCTGACCCCGGAGGAGTTGATGAGTTTGTACCTGGTCAAGTATGACAGCAATGAACCATAGTACTACTTCGCGACCCGAGGCAGTAAGGGGTAGGGGCTGGTTATGAATCTTCCGTCCTCCAACATAGACTGGAAGAATAAGTGGTTCTGGGCTACGGGCGAATGGGAGGCACCTGTGGCTGAAGTCGGGACTCTGATGACTCGGGTTCCGACCTAATTTTCAAAACCAGGTCGGACCAGTGAATTTCCTTTGTCTTTATGCTTTTCTCTATTACGTCGGTCGGACTGAAACCTTTGTTCTTTATTTTGGTAGACTTCCCTAGAGGCACGCCCCTCCTCAACTCGGACCAAAAAAACTGAATTGCCAAGGCAAAGGCGCGATCGGGGGAGCTTCGCTCCTGGTCGGATCTGATTACCTCCGTCAACCTTCATTGGTTTGGGCTATGCAAATCCCAACCTCTACCGACATCTTTCAGTAAGTTTTCCTTCTGTTCATTTTGGTGTGATCGGACTTATCCGTTTATTTGCTAATTCGTCGTTCTTCATGTAGGCATGGCCGAGGCATCTGGTTCTCGGAGGAGGAAGGCGGCTCCGACGGGGAAGGAATTGTTAAGGCCCGAACCCCGAACGAAGACCACCGTTCGGAGGAGGCATGCAACTCCTTGCGGAGAAGGCCCCTTAACTCCAGTTTCTGTTGTTGCAGCTTCAGCTGTGGCTTCCATCGTCGCAACAACGATTGCGGCGCTTGCTGAGGTCGGAATTCTGACTTTAGTTGTCATCGTTTCGACTCCGGCAACTATAGCTCCTCCAGCAACCATAACTCCTCCCCATCCGCCTACCACCATTCCTCCCACCGAGGAGGCCTGCCTTGTAGCTGCGGCCCCCTGCATATCCATTCCTTTATCCTCCGAGCGGGAGGATGCCATTCGGATGGCTGATGCGATGATATCCCCTCTTGAGGTAGGGAATGCCCTCGAGCCCCCTCTTAAGGTAGAGAATTCCCTCAAGCCTCCTCTTAAGGTAGGGAATGCCCTTGGGTCCGAGGCTCAGGCATCGGCCGGTAGCGGGACTGGTGCCGCAGAGGAGGGAGGACCGGGCTTTCACATGTCTTGCTTGGCTCATTGGGCGGCCAAACATGCTCCGAAAGAAGAGATCGTCGATCTGCTTTCCAAGTCGGATGACTCCTTCCTGAATGATCTTGCAGTGGTATTTTACAAGGTATTCCTTCTTCTCGTATCTCTTAACCTTCATTTTTTTGTATGCACCTTCTTATTTCCTTGTTTTTGCCATTATTTAGTTTGTTCCGAGGCTCCTCCTAGCCTGGGAGAGAGTGCACGAGCGTCGAAAGATAGATGCCGAAGTGGAGGCACTCAGAGCTGAGGTGGGAGTCCTGCGGGACGAAGCGATTCTCTTCCGACTGGAGCATGGCGAGCTGCGTCGGTAGGTCGAAGATGGGAAGGCCAGGAGCTTCGGCTACAGGAGATCGCTACTGACCTCGAAGCTAGGGAGCTGCGATTACAAGGGGTTATAGAGGATTTAAAAGTTCGATGCGACGTTGCGACTGCCGAGTTGACCCAGGCTAGGGCCCATGCGGACTCGTTGGCTCAGGAGAACGCTCGACTAAGCGGGGATTTTGAATGAGTTAAAGTTGAGGCGCTAGAAGAGCAGACTCGATCTGTCGTTCAGGCGAGGGAAGTTCAACGGGCTGAGGACGAAGCTTCTCTTGCCGAGGTGGTAGCCGCAGCGGTAGAAGCTTTCAAAACGTCCAAAGAGAGGGATGCTGAGGCCACCAAGTTCTACTACCGCGGCTACGACGATTGCATCGAGGCGGTCCTGGGCTTATATCCAGACCTTAATCTTGACTCTTTGTTGCCCGAAGAAGCTGAAGAGATGCTTGTAGATCGAGTCCGTCCAGATCAAGCCCCATATGCCCAAGCTCTCCCGCCACCTGTATAGTTCAGATTACCTTCCTTTTTTTTTTGAACTTCTGATGAAGGTTTATGAATGATGATTTTTGAACCTCTGGAGAGGGCGTATGAATGATGATTTTCCTTGTGTTAATCCGTAGTTGATTTTCGGATGTTGGTTGTCGATTTATTTGATCGTCGAACTGATTCGCTGATAGATTGATTTTCTTTAAGGCATGACCGAGCTGACCCTTTGACAGGTCAGTGCTTTCCAATGCCATCTTGTAGAACTTTTGGAGCTTTTATGGCTCGTTCATTGAGTCCGGACCCATAAAGGGTCGGCTCGTCCCACAATAGGCGAGAACCTTCTGCTTTACCCGTTGGTTCTCGAGCCGACTCCTATGTTGGGGGAGTCGGGTCAGCGTTTAGGCTTTTTCCCTAACTTAGATGGGATACCGTGTAGAATTTTTGTGGGATAATATACTAATCCCTTCTTTAAGGGATTAATCCCTTGAGTCCGCCCCTACATATGAGAGGCAACTTTTCCTTAGTAGATAATTCGTTCATGTAGATGAAAACAGGTGAATTTTATTAAGAGCCTTAAAGGCTTGTCGCTCGGAGGCATACACCTCGCTGAGGGTCTTAAAGGCCTGTAGCCCGGAGGCGTACATTTATTCGGAGCCTTAAAGGCTAGTCTGTCATGGGTAATAAACTTTCAGATACCCGGCATTCCAAGGGAGGGGCAGCTGATGACCCTCGACGTCTTCCAGGTGGTAGGAGCCTAGTTTGGTTGACCGGACGACTCGATAGGGCCCTTCCCAGTTCGGTCCGAGCATTCCAGCCCCCGACTAAGCGTTATTCTGGAATACCCGGTGAAGGACCAAGTCCTCAGTTCAGAATCGTCTAGTCTTGACCTTCGAATTGTAGAATCTCGCCACTTGTTGATGCCGAGCAGCGACTCGGAGCTTCGAGATATCTCTGACTTCTTTGAGCAAATCCAGGCTTGCTGCAATCTGTTCAGAATTCTGATTTTCTTGGTAGCTCTCAACTTGAGCCGTAGGGAGACTAACTTTCATTGACACCATTGCCTCCGAGCCATAGGAGAGCGAGAATGGAGTTTCTCTTGTTGAGGACTGAGCTGTCGTCCTGTAGGCCCAGAGAACGAATGGAAGTTCCTCGGCCCAGCTGCCTTTTACTTTTTCCAACTTTTTCTTAAGGTGGTGTTTGATGACTTTATTGACTGTCTCTACCTGTCCATTGGACTGGGGGTGTCGAGGAGAAGAGTATGCATTTGTGATGCCGAGTCCCCGACATATGCCTCAAAATCTGTCGTTGTCGAACTGTCGACCATTATCTGACACGATGGTGCGTGGAATCCCAAACCAACAAATAATGTTTTTCCAGACGAAGTCGATCACCTTCTGCTCAGTGATTTTGGCGATAGGCTCGGCCTCGGCCCACTTGGTGAAGTAATCGACCGCAACGATGGTGAACTTGACTTGCCCTTTTCCTGTAGGCAGGGGGCCGATGTTGTCGATTCCCCACTGAGCGAACGGCTAGGGGCTGCTCATAGGAGTCATTTCTTTGGCGAGCTGCCTCGGCACGGCCGCGAAACGCTAACACTTATCGCATTTTAGAACATAGTCCTTGGTGTCCTCCTTGATAGTCGGCCAGAAGTACCCTTGTCTGAGTATTTTCAGGGCGAGGGCTCGACTGCCGGAATGGTTTCCGCAGATTCCTTCATGAATCTCCCGTATGACATATTTTGCCTCATCGGCCCGGTGACACCTGAGGTAGGGCTGAGAATGTCCCTTCTTATATAAGATACCATTTAGAACGATGTATCGGATTGCTCGGAATCTTAGCCGCCTGGATTCCAGCCCGTCCGAAGGGATCTCGCCTGTCGTGAGATAGTTAAAGATCGGATCCATCCAGCTCGGACTTGCATGAACTGGCTTGACTTCCTTCTTCTCCGCCTTGTTGATGCTTGGGTGCTCTATGTATTCAACGGGGATGATTCGTGGGATCTTCCCTTCCACTGCCGAGGCGATCTGCGCTAGGGCGTCGGTCCATGAATTTTTCGCTCTCGGAATTTGATGGATAGTGCAATTCCAAAATCTTTTGATCAATTTCCTCGCCTCGTCATCATTCTTGTTTCCTTAGCCTCATACTCGGTAGAGATGTGATTTACCACTAGCTGAGAATTGCACTGGACTTGAAGGGATTAGACACCCATACTCGCCGCCAATCTGAGTCCGGTTAGCAAAGCTTCATATTCCGCCTCATTGTTTGAAGCCTTGAACCCTAGTCTGATCGCATATTGAACAACTGTGGAGTCAGGCGCGATCAGAACGATTCCAGCCCTAGCCCCTTTGGTATTGGACGACTCGTCCACATAAAGGACCCATCCCAGATCCGATACTGGTTTTTGGTCACCTGGGGGAATATGTGGACTTGTTTGAACTTCAGTATTGATCCCTTCTGTGCTTGGAATGGTGAATTCAGCGATGAAGTCGGCTACGGCTTGGCCCTTGATTGCCGTTTTCGGACGAAACTAGATGTCGAACTCACCAAGTTCGATGGCCCACTTGGTCATCCGACCCGACACCTCGGCCCTCTGAAGAACTTGTTTGAGAGGGGAGTCTATCACCACAACCACAGAATGAGCTTAGAAGTATGGGCACAACCTCCGAGCTGAAACTACGAGGCTGAGTGCTAGCTTCTCCAAGGGCAAGTACCTTATTTCTGCCGGTACCATGACCTTGCTCACGTAATAAATGGAGTGCTATTTACCTCCGACCTCCCTGATCAGGGCCGAACTAACGGCCGTAGCTGAGACCGCGAGGTAGAAGAACACGAGCTCACCTTCTTTAGGTTTGGACAGTAGAGGGGGTGTACCCAGGTACTGTTTCAGTTGCTGGAAGGCTTGCTCGCATTCTGATGTCTACTCCGCATTCTTATGACCCTTCAACTATTGGAAGAAGGGGAGGCATTTATCCGTCGCTCTGGATATGAAATGTCCGAGTGCCGTGACTCGACCTGTAAGGCATTGGATTTCCTTGATAGTCCGATACGAACTCATGTCGAGGAGAGCTTTGATCTTGTCGGGGTTCGCCTTGATACCTCTTTGACTGACTTGAAAGCCGAGGAATCTTCCTGAGTTGACTCCGAAAACGCACTTCGTCGGATTCAGCTTCATCTGGTATTCTTGGAGGACGGTGAACGTTTCTCCGAGATCTGTCAGGTGGTCGGATGCTTTAATACTTTTCACTAACATGTTGTCGACATACACTTCCATGGTGCTTTCGATCTGTTTGGAGAACATCTGATTCACTAGCCTTTGATACGTGGCCCCAGGTTCTTCAGGCCAAATGGCATGACCCGGTAACAGTAGAGTCCCTTGTTCGTGACAAAGGTAGTCTTCTGCCTGTCTGGGGGGTGCATCGCGATCTGATTATATCTAGAGTAGGAATCCAGGAAAGAAAACGATTCATGGCCCGCTGTGCTGTCTACCAGCTAGTCGATCCGAGGCAACGGGAAGCTATCTTTCGGACAAGCTTTGTTTAAATCTGAGCAGTCTACGCATACCTGCCATTTTCCATTGGCTTTCTTTACAAGGACCACGTTTGCGATCCAATCAGGATAATGCACTTCTTCTATAAATCCTGCGTCGAGCAGAACGGTGACCTCGTCTGCTATTACTTCGTACCGCTCGGCATCAAATTGCCTTCTCTTCTGCTTAACAGGTTTGTGATCTAGATCCACATTCAGTCTGTGGACCATGACTGCCGGAGAGATTCCAGGCATATCTTGGTGGGACCATGCAAAGACGTCCCTATGCTGTCGCAGAAATGTTAGAACCTCGAGCCGTTGCTCAAGACTCAATGATGTCCCGAGCTGAACGGTCCTGCTCGGATCAGTCTCATCGAGCGGTACTTTCTCCAGATCTTCCACGGATGATCCTTTCACAGGCCCTCTAGGGTCTAGAATGTTGATGGTGAGCGCTTGCTTAAATGATTACTTCTTTACCGCCACTACATAACATCTCTAAGCCTCTCGCTGATTGCCTCGGAGGTAGCCTATTCAGCCCTCGGCGGGAAATTTCATCATCAGGTGATAGGTAGAAACGACTGCTCTCATTGCATTGAGGGAAGGTCTGCCCAGGATGATGTTGTGTACGGATGGTATATTGACAACTAGGAAGTCCACCATAAGTGTGACTTGATGTTGTCCTTCTCCCGCAGTCACATGGAGGGAGATGGCTCCTTCGGAGATCACTTTTTTCCCTGCAAAGCCGTGCAGGGGGGTCTTCACAGGTCTGAGATGAGACCGTAGAATCCCTATTCTTTCAAAAGCTTCAGAGTAAATCACATCGGCTGAGCTCCCGGTGTCGACCAAAATACGGTATACTTTGTGGTTCACTATAGTCATGGTAATCATGAGGGTACTGAATCCCGCGCGCATCATCTTCCGTGAAGGTCAGAGTACATGGACTGACCCGGAGTTCTTTGCTGGGCCGCTCGGTTAAGTGAACGTAGTGTTCCAGTTCGGACTTCCGGGAGTGAGCTTTCTGCGCTTTGTTTGAATCTCCCCCACCAGATGAGCCCCCGAAGATGGTGCGGATTTCTGTGGGTTCTTCTGTGGTGTTGTTTGGCCGCTCTCGCTCTCTCTCTCTCCTATCCGAGCGGACTTTCCTTCTTTGGTGTATCGACGCAAGTATCCCTTTCGAATAAGGGCTTTGATTTCATCTTTGAGATCCACACAGTCAGCTGTATTATGGCCGTGGTCTCGGTGGAAGCGGCAGTACTTGCGCTTGTCTTGATGGTCTGGATCGACTCTCATGCAAATAGGCTAATTCAGCAGTTTTTCTCCTCGGATGTCCAATAGGATCTGTTCGGTGGATGTGTTAAGGGGGGTGTAGAAACGACACCTTCCCTCCGGCCTTCTGCTCGGACGACGATCGCGAGGAGCGCGGTCATCGGTCCCTTTGTTAGGCGGCTGAGAGTCCTCGTTCCTGGGCCTCTTCCCCTTACCATTCGGCTCAGTCACCTGGACACTTTTACAGGCATTGGTGAATTCCTCTGTGTTGGTATAATTCTGAGCTATGGCCACAAGTTCAGCCAGTGTCTTCGGCGGGTTCTTTCCAATGGAGAAGGTGAATTTCTCTTCTTTTAGGCTGCTGAACACAACAGCGAGTGCCATTTTGTCATCATAGTCTTCTATCAATAACGCTTCCTCATTGAAGCGAGCGATGTAGTCTTTCAGTGACTCCTTCGGCCCTTGCTTGATAGTAAATAAGTGAGTGTTGGGCTTTTGACTTCTCTTACCGCTGATGAACTAGGTAAGGAACAGTCGGCTCAACTCTACGAAGGAGCTGATGGAGTTTGGTTTGAGCTGCCGTTACCAACTCCGAGCGGATCCTGTAAGCGTGATCGAAAACCCCCGGCACATCATAACATCCATCGCCGTCTGGATCTGCATCCGTGAGCGGTTGACTTCCACGTATTTGGATGGGTCCCCAGACCCTGCATATTGGATGACGGGAGGTATTCAGAATCTCTGAGGCATCACCTCGTTCATGATTTCGAGGTGAAGGGAGGTTTGGTCTCTTCCATCATTGCTTGAACAACAGCGGGAACCAATGTAGGTTGTTGTTTCTTTTCCAGAGCTATGAACTCGTCGTTAAGCTCCTCGAACTGCTTCTCCTACGGGTTTTTATTTTCTACTACGACTTCTTGGGTGTTCTCTCTTTTCGGAGTTCTCCTTCCTCTCCTCCGTTCTAGCCGATGATGGAGATCAGTTAGCGCCAGGGCTGAAGTAGTGAGGATGAGCAAGTTTGTTCGTTTGACTCTGGTTCCGCAGCTCCTGCTTTTTTCTTTCCTCTAGCCATTATACTTGAGAATAGGAACCTGACTTTTTGTATAAAATTCCCACAGACGGCGCCAAAAATGTTAACCCTGGCTAAGCCGGGGGACCCTCCGATGCCTAAGTCAGGCCAAGGGAATCAGGGTCTAAGTAGAATTGTAGAGGGAGAGTGTCAGATGTCGCGTACCTGTAACAATAGGGTCCTCATGTATTTATACCCAGCTGTAGGATGGTCTGGATCCGTTAATCACGGCACGATTCGCTTAATCAGGGGGATTTTTAGATCATGGAGGTATTGCACACAGTTCAAGGATCTATGCACCACATCGTGCTCATTGTGCGTATCTGCGAGCAAAGTAACCGGGCATGTTCACTTATGGTAGTTTCTAAGTTTGGCCTGAGGAGTATCCGCCTCAGAATGTGGAGTCGGCTCGGACCTTCAGGCAAGAAGGTTTCAATCGGAGTGATTATAGGTCTTTATCAATTACTGTCCACTCTTGTAATCTGAGCTGAGCCGATAACTATCCATCCGACCGGATTAACATGGCATCAGGCCTTTGAATTATAAGGGGCTCGGATCTTCCCATAACAGTGATAAATTCACAAGTGTGTAAGGGAGCACCTCTACATGCAACACATGTGTAAGTATCTATTGGATGGGTCGACTAATTAGATTAATACCCTTATTTGACATGAAGCTGAACCTGGACCCAACCCCACCCTTAACCAAAGCCAAAGTCCAAAGACTTGATTGTGACTAAACTAATTTGCATCCTAGTTAGGGACCTCAAATATAGTACCATAATCAAACCCAACCCCCTTAGGTGGGTTTGAATAAGGTGTAATAGGGCCTCACCTGACGGATGGTCCAACCCCAAATTCTTTGTTCTAATCTTTTCACTTTACGAATCTTCATACATTGCATCCAAGTGCCAGTGTTCGGCAAGACCAATGTATGTCCTTTGTATAAGGGAGATGCTGTCGAAATTTCTAAGTTTTAGTGGCCGATGAGGCCCGTGCATACCCTCAATACAAGGGAAGATATTGCTGAAATTTCAAAGTATTAGTGCCCGATGAGGCCTATGCATACCCTCGGTATAAGGGGAGATGGTGCCGAAATCTCTGCCTAGAATCATCATGGAAATGATCAAATGCAGTCATAAGATATTATATATAACAGGACCAGTGGTTAGAAATGGTCTACGTACGAATAAGATCGAGCCGGATTTCGAATGCGATGTTTGAAACCATCTGTATGGCCATTTACTTTGCCAGTGTATAGTGATCCAAGCCTATGCACTTTCCTGATAGGAAGGTTTGGTATATTTGTCATGTGTTGATCACAACCTTCATCATGCCTTGAGGACTCTTATGAGGCATTAGACTCACTTCTTCGAGTTTCAATACTCTTCAAGCTTGTCGGCATATGCTGGGTATTACGACCCACAAAGTGAATACATTGATAGCTCTATTAGAAACCTCTAGCATTGAAAAGCTATTGTCTTGGTGTAATAATTTAGACTCCACAAGTACACTATTTTGGATGACTTCGACAATTCTCGTTCCTATTACAACTTTATTAGCCATACTTATGCATCATCATGCATATCATTCCATCTCATGCACATACTTCTCTCTCTCTCTCTATATATATATATATATATATATATATATATATATATATATATGTATGTATGTATGTATGTATGTATTTTATTATATCTCGTCTCATTCATAGCCCTTGAGTTGCTTAATGACGAGATCGCTTGACCTTGTCCTTAAAGACATTTGGGCCCTCTTATAGCTCTAATTGGCTCCTTTATATGCACTTCAAGGGTTTATAACACATAGACTCTTTAAAGTTTTCTATCATTCATTACACGTGTTGATCATATCATCGTTCTTCATACGTATGCCTAATTATATGACGAATTGAGAAAAGGCCAGCTCTCATGAAAAGCAGGGAAACTCTCTATCCACCGTGCTGACATAGTCATCCTCTATACTATTATGTGATTAGCATATGAGGCCAATATCACTCTAGCTATACTCGAGATACAAGTCAGACTCTCATAAGTCCATTGAGTATAGGCATATCGTGTTACAAAAATTTACAGAATAGATTTTTCTGTAAAATATGAAAACTAAAAATTCAAATGATCTGTAATAAGGACAGGCTGAAGCACGTCTGGGACGCTGTCCTTAAAGCGTTATTTGCCCCTACTTAAGTGAATTGAGTATGCTGAAAGGTTACATGCAAACCGCTTCTAGGATATGACGAGCCTGATGTGGGTTTGCATTCAGTAAACATGAAGGCCCACTAATGGAACTCTATTACACACAGTCTGACAGAAATAAAGTAAAAGAAAAATCCCAGAAAGAAAAGAGAAGATAAGTTGTGATTTAGACCACTGCACTGGTCTGTTCTTCAGCTACTGGTTCAATTGAACCGTTCTAGACCACACCGCTGGTCTGTTCTTTAAGCAATGTTTCAACCTTGCAGTCTTGCTGGAGTTACTAGAGTATAGGAGAGGAGTGACTGTCTCGGTTCGTATGGGTCTGCTGGAGTGGGTTGAGAGATGATTTGGAAACCCATCTAGGCCATGTTTATATAGGCTATGGTTGCTCGGGATTATGGTCCCGAGAAATAAATCCTATTGACCATTTTCTAGCTGTTGGATAAAACTAGCTGTTTATGGCCATTTTTTGACTGTTGTGCATGAGTTATAACCATTGCTGCATGCTGACTGTTGTAAGATGGTAGCTAGCCGTTTTTTAGCTGTTGGGCTAGCCATGTAACAGTTACAGTATAGTTTCTGTACTAATGGAATAACTGTTACACTTCTGTTGTAACAACTATATTCACCCTCTTTATATATATTAGAGGACCTCTCTCTCTTAGTCCTCTAGTCTCCCTTCCAACCAGCTACTTACCTTAGCCACCTAGTTGCACCACGACTCGCATACGTCTTGCTCCGGTTCGCGTAAGGTCGCGAAGGAGTGACCCTCTGTGACACGATGCGGACGTGCGAAGTGCAAAGTGCGCTACTAGTACATCTACAGCGCCACACTACCTCACATGCCCATGCCTTCACACCGAGCCCGTGACCGTGACCGTGACCGAGCTCGAGCCCGAGCCTGAGCGCGAGTGCACGTGCGGGTGTGCCAGTGCAATGCACTGGAACACGCAAATCCCATGGTCCATGGACTATGTGGGCAGATAATAAGGTACTCCACCATATTTGTTCAAACCACAAAAAGTTTTCTTCCCTTTCCCATGTGGGGCTATCTAAAAATCCCTACAAAAGCTTTTTTGCAAAAACTTTTTAATATATTATATTATATTTTATTATAAGATATATTTGATAAAATCATTATTTTATAACAATCCCCCACTGATTTTTTAAAAATATAATTTTCTCGATTAAACATTTCTGCCAGAATAATCAGCTTATATGCATAAAGAAAGATATATTTTGATTTTAATCTTCCCTTAGTGTAAGTATCGCAAAAGTCTATCGAAATGACTGGTAGTCGAAGCGTTGAACCAGTTATTCCTAGATAAAAGAGTCGGAGAAACCACACACATATTAGCAATGTGTTAATTAGAGTTCCCACAATTTTGCTTAGCACTATTAATGGCCATGTGCTTATCCTAATTCGTGAACAATCCCGAGAGAAAACTCCTAACTCTCATGAGAGACGGCATCATCTCTATGTTTATATAGGTAAAATCCTTCCAGTGTCTTTGTTACTGGATTTCATTAAGAGTTCTAAGACTTAACCTTCTTTTGTAACGCTTAGCATTTATCTATTATGGATGAGGTCTTATATAATTTAGTGCTAAAAACTTTTCACATATCAGTGACTTGTTCTTACCCATTAAACCCGAAATTAGAGATTTTCTAATTTTAGGTTGGGTTACCATCATTGGTGGAATTTTGGTTGAAGAGTTTCAACCCCATCCCTCTAGATGTAGCCTTTACTACCTCTCTTGGTAGAGGTTTAGTAAAAGGGTCTGCAGAGTTATTGCTTGATTTCATATAGAAAATAGCAATGATTCCATCTTGAATCTATTGTCTGACATAATCATGTCGAAGACTGATATGTCTAGACTTACCATTATATGTGCTGCTATAGGCTCTAGCTAATGTGGATTTACTATTACAATGTAGTGACACAGCCAATATAGGCTTTACACAGAAAGAAGTTTCTAATAAGGGATCCCTTAGCCACTCAGCCTCTTTACCTGTTGCAGCGAGGGCTATGAATTCAAACTTCATATTTGAGTGCGTTATACAGGTCTATTTCTTAGATCCCCAAGATACAGCTGCACTCATAGGGTGAATACCCACCCTGTAGTAGACTTGTCCCCTGCACTCGATATCCAGCTCGCATCGGTATATCCTTCCAATACGGTAGGAAACTCTGAATAAAATAGTCCTAAGTCTTTGGTTGCTTTTAAGGTATCAAGGACTCTACTAATTGCATTCCACTGTTCAGTATTGAGGTTACTAGTAAACCTACTAAGTTTACTCATAGCATATGCAATATTAGGTCTAATGCATTACATAGCATACATAAGACT
This sequence comes from Magnolia officinalis, assembly GCA_021015155.1. Taxonomy (NCBI): domain Eukaryota; kingdom Viridiplantae; phylum Streptophyta; class Magnoliopsida; order Magnoliales; family Magnoliaceae; genus Magnolia; species Magnolia officinalis. The sequence goes on from JAJHSJ010000008.1 coordinate 65,909,701, forward strand.
TTTTATAGCACTTGCGTATTCCAATTGTGCAACTGTTCTTCTGGTATTCTCTTTTAGCTTGATACTTTGATCAAATGAAGTTTTTGCTTCTTTTATATTTAGATGGTTAAACTTGTTTAGTATCTTCTCAATATAATGAGATTGACACAAAGCATAACCCCTACAATGTTTTTTAACTTTGATACCTAGGATGGTATCAACTTGTCCACGATCCTTCATTTTGAATACGGAAGATAAAAACCTCTTTGTTTCAGTCACACCTTACATTTTATTACTTATTATTAACATGTTATCAACATACAGACAAATAATAATCATGCAGCTACAATCTATTTTAGAATATATGCATTTATCAGCTATATTATGCATGAAACCATGAGATAGTATTTTGGAATCAAACTTCTCATGACATTGTTTTGGTGCTTGTTTTAATCCATACAAAGATTTAATTAATCTACATACTTTATTTTCATTTCCTAGTAGAACGAATCTTTTAGGTTATTCCATGTATACCTCCTCATTGTAGTCACTATTCAGAAATGCGGTCTTTACATCCATTTGGTGGATGTGAAGATGATGTATGGAAGCTAGCGCAAATAATATCCTAATGGATGTTATCCTAGCTACAGGAGAGTATGTGTCAAAATAATCTATCCCTTTTTTTCCTAAAACCCTTAGCTACTAGTCGAGCTTTAAAGGTTGGGATAGTTCCATCAATGTGATATTTCTTTCTAAATACTCACTTGCAACCTATGGGTCTATAACCTGGAGGTAAGTTTACTAGTTCCCATGTTTGATTTGACATTATAGATTCCATTTCATCGTTTATAGCTTCTTTCCAGAAAGGTGAGTCTATAGAGGATACAGTTTTCTTTATATATTTTAGGATCATCTTCTATAGTCATTACTATAGGTATTTTTCTTATAACATTTTTTCTATCTCTTTCTACAAGATGGAAAAATATGTGCTGAGAGTCTATATATTCATCTCCTAGACTCTTCTCTATTCTTGTCTTTTGACTCCTACGAGGTTCAATAGGAGCTTCCACTATCTGTGGAGCTGTGCTATCTGGTTCTCTATCAGGAGTTTAAACTTCATTATCCTTTGACTCCAAGGATAGTGAGTTCTCAAAGAACTTAACGTCTCTTGATTTTATTATTCTATTAGACTCTATATCTAGAAGTTTATAAGCTTTACTATTTTGTGCATACCCTAAGAAGGTGCACTTAATAGCTCTTGATCCTAACTTAGTTCTTTTTGGATCAGGAATTGTGCAGTATGCAAGACACCCCCACACTTTTAGATATCCTTGGTTAGGTTTTCTACCTCTCCATGTTTCATATGGAGATATTTTATATTTTTTAGATAGAATTCTATTTAGTATATGGTACGCTGCAAGCAGTGCCTCACCCCATAGACTTAGTGATAACTTCGCTCTTATTAGCATTGAGTTGACCATCTCTACTAATGTTCTATTCTTTCTTTTAGCTATTCTATTTTGTTCAGGTGTGTATGGCATAGTACATTGATGTATTAGTCCATGTTCTTCACAGAAGTTATCGAATTCATTGGAGAAGTATTCTTCTCCTCTATCGTTACGAAATTTTTTTATCTTCTTATTTAGTTGATTCTCTACTTCTGCTTTATATATTTTAAACATGTTCAATACTTCATCTTTGCTCTTTAATAGGTATACATATACATATATAGAGCAATCATCAATAAAGGTTATAAAATACCTTTTTCTTACACGAGTAAGAATGCCATTTAACTCACAGATATCACTGTGCACAGGATTCAATATTTGAGATGATCTTTCAACACTTGGAAAAGGTTTTTTCGTCATTTTAGATCGTATGCACACTTCACATTTATCAGTTTCATTATCCGTGTATGAGATTAAACTATTCTTAGCCATGAACTTCAAGGTACTATACCATATATGGGCTAGTCTGTCATGTCACAGTTCAACGGATTCAATCATATACGCAAAAGTGCTACTTTCATTCAGAGAAAACTTGACCATCCCGTTACAAGCATATCCCTTTCCGACAAAGTTCCCATTATTGAGCAAAATTAGTTTTCCTGACTCATACACCACCATTATCCCTGGTTTACCCAGAAAGTCCGCAGAAACTAAGTTTCGCCTCATGTTTGGGATGTGCAGGACATTTGTTAGAATCACTTTCTTTCCAGAGGTGAATATTAGTTCGACGGTTCCTTTATCAACAACCTTCGATCGGACTTCATTACTCATTTGGACTTCTTGGCCATCAGTCAATTCCTCATATGTTTTGAAGGCTGATTTGTCATAGCACACATGTACGGTAGCGATAGTATCATACCACCAACCGGGAACCCTTCCTTGGATGGTATTCACTTTAATGATCATGGCCACAATATCGCCTTCTTCTACTGGACTTGCCTCTTTTTTAATTTGTGATATCGACATACTCGAGCATAGTGCTTAGTTTTTCCACAAACATGACATGGGCTTTTACACTTTCCGTTCTTCTTTTGGGTGGTTTTCTTAAATTTCCCTTTATTGGGTTTCAGGAAATCGTCATTCTCGGGATTCTTGTTATTAGTGTTCTCTACTACATGTACTTTGGACGAGGCATTCCCATTGTCATTCTTTTTGTCACGATTATCCTCAATTCGAAAATGTTTATGGATTTGTTCCAGTGTATAGTCCTTAATGTTATGTAGCAACTTCTTTCTATAGTCTTTCAACATCGGTGGCATTTTAGCGATTATAGCCCCGACTTAGAATAATTTAGGAAGATCAATCTTTATGGCTTTGATTTTGTTTACTATTAGCTGCAATTCTTGGATCTAGGGTAGCAGCGGTTTGTTATTTACCATGTTGAAGTCAAAATGCCTGGTGATGAGGAATTTAGTGGTACCTTTTTCTTCAGCCTTGTATTTGAACTCTAGAGCGGTCCGGATTTCCTTTGTTGATGACGTCTGTGTGTACAGATCGTATAAGTGGTCGGAGAGAGCGTTCAGAATGTGTCCTCGATACAAGAGTTCGTCTTTAGCTTGTCTGGTGAGGACAGCTATCTGTTCAGGTGTGTCAGCTTCAGTTGCTTCAGGCAATGACTGAAGATTAGGATCTAAGATGTAGTATATCTTCAGCGCCGTCAGAAGAAATTTCAGTTTGTCTTGCCATCTAGTGAAATTGTTTCCATTGAACCGGTCAAGACGAATCAAGTCCTGATTCATCAACTTGATGGATGATACGCTATCGGCTTCCATCAGTCTATATAACGCTTTAAGATTGTTACAAAAATTTACAGAATAGATTTTTCTGTAAAATATGAAAACCGAAAATCTAAATGATCTGAAATAAGGACAGCTTGAAGTACGTCTGGGATGCTGTCCTTAAAGCGTTATTTGCCCCTACTCAAGTGAATTGAGTGTGCTGAAAGGTTACAGGCAAACCGCTTCTAGGATACGATGAGCCTGATGTGGGTCTGCGTTCAGCAAACACGAAGGCCCACTAATGGAACTCTATTACACACAGTCTAACAGAAATATAGTAAAAGAAAAATCTCAGAAAGAAAAGAGAAGAGAAGTTGTGATTTAGACCACTGCACTAGTTTGTTCTTCAGCTACTGGTTCAGTTGAACCGTTCTAGACCACACTGCTTGTCTGTTCTTCAAGCAATGGTTCAGCCTTGCTGTCTTGCTGGAGTTACTGGAGTATATGAGAGGAGTGACTGTCTCAGTTCGTATCGGTCTGTTGGAGTGGGTCGAGAGATGATTTGGAAACCCATCCAGGCCATGTTTATATAGGCTGTGGTGGCTGACGGTTATGGTTCAGGGAAATAAATCCCATTGACCATTTTCTAGCTGTTGGAGAAAACTAGCCGTTTATGACTATTTTCTGACTGTTGTGCATGAGCCATAACCACTGTTGCATGCTGACTGTTGTGAGACAGTAGTTAGCCATTTTTTATCTGTTGGGCTAGCCATGCAGCAGTTACAGCATAGTTTCTGCATTAATGGCACAACTGTTACACTTCTGCTGCAATAACTATATTCAGCCTCTCTATATATACCGGAGGATCTCTCTCTCTGTCATCTAGTCTCCCTTCTAACCAGCCACTCACCTTATCCACCTAGTCGCACCGTGACTCTCACATGTCTCGCTCCGATTCGTGTAAGGTCGCGAATGAGCGACCCTCTGCGACACGATGCGGATATGCGAAGTGCAAAGTGTGCCATTAGCGGCTCTACAACCACACTGCCTCACATGCCCATGCCCTCGCACCAAGCCTGTGACTGAGACCGAGACCAAGAACGAGCTCGAGCCCGAGCGCGAGCGCCCGCATTCCAGTGCTACGCACTGGAACACGCAAGTCCCATGGTCCATGGACTATGTGAGCAAATAATAAGGTACTCTACCATATTCATTTAAACCACAAAAAGTTTTCTTCCCTTTCCCATGTGGGACTATTCTAAAAACCCCCACAAAAGCTTTTTTACAAAAACTTTTTAATATGTTATATTATATTTTATAAAATCATTATTTTATAACATATCGCTCATCAAGTGATCACTTATTTTTCAGGTTCTGGTTATTGTTATTTGCTTTATGTAGCAAGTATATCAAAGCCCTAAGCTGGCGTTCCTAAGCCTTAAAATGTTAAAATGATCCATTTGACAACTAAGAATACTGTAACATAGCAGTAGCATGGCATCATGTATCTCATGATGCCTCACAGAGCTTTCTTTAGAATCAAGAGTTATTCCTTTAGACATAGTGCTGTAGCACACCGCATGTACACGAATTCAGATAAATAAGATAGCTCTTCGTCTTCTTACTTCTATCTCTTGCATGTTAGTGAATGCTTTATGTATGATTATAAAAGACTCCAAACCGAATAACACACGTTTCACATACCAATCCCCAAATCGGTTTAACAATGGTTAAGGTGATTCTTATGGTCCAGATAATGACTAAAAAATCAGATAATTTTCAACTGAATAATGCAACCTCGCCTGTTTAACATTAGACAGTTAAAAAAATTGCTAAAGGTCCACATCCAACATACAAATGTCGCCCGTAAATTTTGGACAATTTGCACGATTTGGTCGCGATCCATCCGCTGAGGTTCTAAGATTAGCGGGTGATTTGGACCAAATTAGTTTGCATTATCTTCGAATATAAGGAACTGTTGGGGATTGAATCCTCCTGGCAATCCTTAATTCCTATCTCGGGTATAAATTTCCTAGCCTCTTGCTCCGGTCATGTAACTGCCATAAGAGTTGGTACATTCCTCATCTTCAGGACAGGAACCGGTGGAAGATTACTTTGCAGGAGGTAGCATGGGTGGCAGCGGAGCTGCATTGTTGATAGAACTTCCCTCGACATTAATGAATTGGGTTGCCAATGGTGTTCGTTCAGTCATCATAGTTATCAATCAATGCATGGCTTCAGTTTGGCTACCCATATATCGATTGACATTCTCAACTTAATACAAAATTGCTCTCCCTGAGCCCTTCCATGCTCTTGTACAAGCTAAATGCTCATCTGTACGTCTTGGAGCACAGCGACTACCTCATCTGGAAGAACAATCTGGGAAGTTGATGCTCCTCCCTGATCCCCAACGGCAGGCGTTGGGCTATTGTTTAAGTTTAATGCCTCAGGGGTGGTTGGAACTGACACATCCTCGACTAGAGGTAGTGCAGTTGGCGAAGATGGATTGACCTCGACAATGCGAGCACTTCTTCTATTCATGATTGGCAATACTATATCGGTAAGCTAGAGACAGGGTCTCATTGGGTGTGTGAAAAACTTATTGGTTGTTGTTTTCGACACTAGGTATGTGTGTATGGGCGTACTAGAATTGAAATTGTGGCTTTAATTTGAACCGAACAACAATGACCTCAAGCACCAAGATAGACAGACACATACTTTATGACCGAGATCTAATGAGATCGGTTTCCTATTCAGCCACTCACTCAATGTATAAATGGGATCAACCGATATTTAGAGGGTTGGGTTCATCCTCTGATGATGGGTTGCACCTTTGCCTTCCGTATGAAAGGAATTTTTTATACAGATAAAATGAAATGAGGAAGGGATTCTTACAGTTAGTCTCTAGAGCAGCTGCAAAACACCTTTTCGGTTGATGAACTGAATCCAGTGCATGGGCGTAGACTCAAATTACAACTAAAAGTTACCAACTACTTAATTAACGCTACAGATTACATTATGGAATGTAAACAACAAGTTAAAGTAAAAGATTACACGATGAAATGTAATTAGCTTTGCAGGAAAAGCAAAGGATTACACTATGGAATATAAATTGACTGGTAATTGAAAAATAGTTTTGGTTTGTTTGGGTTAGTATGAGACGATTTTCCTTGCTGAATTCTTCTTCTATTTATAGGTTTAATATATATATGTAGATCCTTCTCACGTTCCGACAGTTATCCTAACCGTTCAGCACTACTTGAACTTCTGCTTCTCCTCTTGCCACATGTCCTATAATCGTTCGCATACAATTGCTCCTTCATTGGCCGCTTAAGCGTTACACATAGCATTACACATCACCATCTGATACGCTCTAGCTACGGTTATCAAGAAATCTTTTCCATACATATCTGCAGATCTTTAAATGCACCATGTGTATCCATATCGATCACACGTAACTCCCCCTAATTGGTTATCACAAAGGATGACGATAATGGGGATGAACAGATGTTGTCATGTGTTAAGGGTTGAAGTTGTCAGGGTCGAGGTTGTCATGTGTTAAAGGTCAAGATTTTCATGAATTTAGTACTAAAAATGGACTAAAGGCCAAGGACTACCTCCTTCATTGTCTTCCACATGACAATCACAATCATCCTTATCTACCTTAAATTCCTTTCGATAATCGCTTTTCCCCACGACAACAACAATCACCACCATCCCTCTTTATCCACTATCAAAAGTGGCTTCCATCCTTAAGAAAATGCTATTGTACAAAAAATAAAAATAAAAAATAAAAATGTCTTCCACTTATCATTGACTTCTATCTTTAAGAAATGTGGTCGTCGGAGTAAAAATAATACTTTATAGGGCCTAGAAGTTGTTGGCGGTGCCCATATATTAATTGGAAAAGCTGATGGTAGTGAATGTATATCGGAAAATGTAGTTGAAATCGGTGGTGGTGGTTCCTGTAAGATATGTTTGAAAATGAAGAAGTTCAAGGAAAACAACAAAGAAAAAAAATTAAAAAGCTCTATAAGGGTCGATCATCACATATATGTGGAATCCACCCCATCCGTTTACCTCAGAGTTTCATGGAAGGCCATGGTTAGGAGTATGATCAACATCCACCACTCACATTGACTGTATCACAAGAAAATAGTTCATATTGAATGGACACTGTTATAAGTTATTAGGTTTTGTGGGCTACATAGAGATTATGTTAGCAAGAAGTTAGCATATTTTCATAAGAATAGAGTGCTATAAAGAAAATGAATGAATTGAATTTAGGTTCTAGTAGATCCAATAATCAATCCCATCGATGTCACTTCCTCAGGATACTACGTAACTTCTTATTCACTCAAAATCCATATAACTACTGATCCAAGGACAAAGACAATTTGGTTTAAAAATATTTTCAAAACCTGTCATATGACTAGTTTAAGAATATTTGAAACATTCTTCATTTTTGAGAATTTGACCATACCAAAGTGTTAGTACAGTCAAAATCCCAAAAAGAAAATCAGAATTGTTATTGGAGGTGAGATTTGACTTTGATGGGCCATCATAATGTGTATGTAAGATCTACTCCCTCCATTAAATCTTGAATTCTATATTAGACCTAGGGACCTAGAATCAAGCTTAAATATGATTTAGTGGGCCACACTAAAAGTACTAATTGGGAGAGACAACTACCCTATATTTTTTAAGTGTCCACTATAATACTTATATAGTATCCACTCCAACCATTAAATTAAAAACAAGCCAAAAATTCATACCCATAAGTTATTTACTTGTGCCACGTTAATGGAAACAATTCAGATGATGAGCGTTGCTCATAATACGCTGTTTCCAATCATATGGTTTACTTGAGTTATATATGTTGATACTTAGCTCTTGACCTAATATGGAATTAAAAACCAGATGATCGAGAATGATTTTACATAGACATTGTTGATGCAAAATCTAGGTGGCCTTCCCTGGACGTTTGAGTGCCTGCATAAAGAACAGACAAAGGAGACCTTGGCTGTAGCAAGGGACCCTCCAATGCCTAAGTTAGGAATCTAGTTCTCGTCGTGAATAAGGTTTTAGGCCTTAGATTGTGTGTACCTTTCTCTGTTAGTGATGCTCCTATTTATAGGTGGGAGAAGGCGGTGGAGTAGGAGTCGGTCTCCTTATTTGGTAGGTGCATATTGTAATGGGATTCGGATCCCGGGCATATCGGGAGGATCTCCCGAGATCTTCGGTTAAGATCTCAGGAAGATCCGTGTTGCAGCCACCTTCCTAGATTCTCGGCTGGAGTCTTGGGTAGGCATTGCCGGGACCAGGTCGGAACTGGCTGGAAGTCATACTGACCTAATCTTATGCCGACCTGACTCCTTCGGCGAGTAATGGCCAAGTTCCTTTTGTCGTTGGGCAGACCAATGGGTTTTTCGACTTGCTATTGAGGATTGATGAAAGGTCAAGACCGATCTCATTTCTTGCTTGGTTTGAAGCCAGAAGTTGAGCTCTTAGTAGCATTGGTTGTTTAACTGACCTGGAGAAATACATGGTGTTCCGACTAGACCTTATCTCATTGGACGGTCTAGTTTCCCCATAACAGTAAGCCTCCTATTCCGAGCTTGCGAAGCGGGCTTGAGAAGTAGGTTGGTCTAGGTCAGGTAGGACCATCTCGTGGTTGAGACGTCAGATTCACTTGTCATTAATATTGAGTAAGGCAGTGTGCACAGGAATCAGAGCATATCTGTAATAATGATATACTGCGCTCAAGGTGGCATGTCATGTCTCGAGGTCACGTGTGTTGTCAGGGCACCTGGTCGGTCCTTGACGTATGGGGTGTCTACGCATGGCCCATTCTCTGTCGTGGAGCTGTGCGACGAATAGCAGTGCTCCATGCGTCCAGGTGGGAGTATCAAGGAGCTGTCTTCGGCTGTGCATTAAGTGCGATCGTTAAATGCTCGCACGAGCGGGCTTGCTATAAAAGGGGAAAAACCCTAATCATGCAAGGGTTATTTCCATCGTCTCTCTGCTCATTTCTCTGCTCATCCTCACTTAGGTGATTTCAGTGTGATTTTCGGCGACCTTATGTTCTTCTCCGGTGAGCTCCATTCTTGCCTTCCTACCTCCCCCACTTCCTTTTATTCTCTCTTTTTTTTCCCCTCAGGTTTCTGGTAGTCTTTCGACCTAACGGTCATGTCTAGATCGTTTAATCAGCAGGGGGAATGTCCTGGCGTGATGGTGGGCTAGATGATCTCCACCCTATGTCAAACCCACCATCATCGTTGGTGGTGATGAGTGATAAGGACTTCTGGGTGTCTTATGAGTCGCGTGTGAGCGGCCAGAGGATGTAGAGGGTGCTGCCTTAGCGACGGAGGAGACCAGTGCGTCCTCGTTGGAGGTGGAGGAAAATGGGCCGGTTGAGTCGACATGACGGAGGCTGACCTGGTACGGATCAGGCTGGGGTATCAGATTCCAGACTCTGTGATACTTCTAGCTCCTGTACCTGGCGAGCTCCTGAACAAGCCCCATGTCAGAGAGGTGACCATATTCCTGGTCGCCCCCCAATGTAGGTTAAGGCTTCCTCTGTATAGTGATGAAAGTCCTCGTGTATTTGGGGTTAGCCCCTAGGCAGTTCAGCTCCAATGCTTGGAGGGCACTGGTGGGGTCATCCATTCTTTGGTCAGAGCTCAACAAATTTGAGCTGATCGTGAATGAGTTTCTCCATCTGTACCAAGTAAAATCCAACCCTTTCCATGAGGGTTAGTATTACTTTGCTGCCTGGCCGAGGACTGGCAAGACCATGATCACAGACGCCCCAACCTCAAATAAGAATTGGAAGAGTAAGTGGTTTTGGGCGTCAGGGGATTGGGAAGCTCCGGGAACTTCCGGGCTACGCTCTTGGGTCCCAACCTGCTTCGCTAAACCAGGTCGGTATATCCAAATTATTTTTTCCTTGATTTATTTTTCTTCCTTGGTTTTTGACTATGGTTTTCCATGGCAGTTTTGCCCAAGTACTCTACTAGGGTAGATGAGGAAGAGCGTGTTCGAATAGCTGAGGCGAGGTCAGTAGAAGCCGAGCTGAGGTCTTGGAGGTAGTTGATCACGCCCAATTTGCTTCTTAAATAAGGTCTTGATTTATTTGTAACAGATATACCCTCAGGAGATAGTTGAAGATTCTTTTTACTCATATGCGTTTATTGACTACCTATTTTTGTCATGTAGAGATGCCTGAGCAGAGTCAATTTAAGTAAAAGGCTCCTTTTACGGCCGAGTTGGCCCAAAAGAAGCAGAGGCAGGCTATGGAGAGGAAAGCTGCTGCTTACTCTTCAGCTGGTCAGTCGGACATGGCTGCCGGCCTTGTTGCTGTTCCTGCTAGTATTCCTCTAGACCTACTAGCGGTCTCGGAGGTGGTCGAGGTCGCTGCGGGAGCAACCTCCATTGCTGAGGACTAGCCTTTAACGCGAATGACTTGATTTTTTCAGATCTCTGGCATGTAAATTCTTCGATCTCGGTCCATGGGGTCTGTCCCTTGCCTTAGTGACTTCTGAACGATAGTTTCATGCTTTTAGTACCCTTTTTCAGTCCGGGCTTCTAATTTCACCTTACAACATAAACACGATTAAAATCGGGTGTTAAACAGTATCATGTTCATAAAATCAAGTAATAACTGGAATATGCAATATTTGACCCTCAATAGTGATGGTGGGCTAGATAATTTTCACCTTATGTCAAACCCACTATCATCGTTGGTGGTGATGAGTGTAAGGACTTCTGGGTGTCCCATGAGTCGCGTGCGATGGAACAGTCCTTGGTCGAGCGGCTAGAGGATGTAGAGGGTGCTGCCTTAGCGATGGAGGAGACCAATAGGTCCTCGTCAAAGGTGGAGGAAAATGAGCTGGTTGAGTCGACACTGACGGAGGTCGACCTAGTACGGATTAGGTCGGGGTATCAGATTCCAGACTCTGTGATACTCCGAGCTCCCGTACCTGGTGAGCTCCTGAACAAGCCCTAGGTCAGAGAGGTGACCATATTCCTGGTCGCCCCCCAATGTAGGTTGAGGCTTCCTCGACAAATTATAGTGATGAAAGTCCTCGTGTATTTGGGGTTAGCCCCCGAGCAATTAAGCTCCAATGCTTAAAGGGCACTAATGGGGTCATCCATTCTCTAGTTTGAGCTCAACCAATCCGAGCTGATCGTGAATGAGTTTCTAGATCTGTACCAAGTAAAATTCAACCCTTTCCACGAGGGCTGGTATTACTTTACTGCCTGGCCGAGGACTGGCAAGGCCATGATCACAGACGCCCCGACCTCGAATAAGAATTGGAAGAGTAAGTGGTTCTGGGCGTCAGGGGATTGAGAAGCTCCAGGAACTTTCGGGTTACGCTCTTGGGTCCCAACCTGCTTCGCTAAACTAGGTCAGTATATCCAAATTATTTTTCCCTTGATTTATTTTGCTTCCTTAGTTTTTGACTGTGGTTGTCCATGGCAATTTTGCCCAAGTACTCTACTAGGGTAGGTGAGGAAGAGCGTGCTCGGATAGCCGAGGCGAGGTTGGTAGAAGCTGAGCTGAGGTCTTGAAGGCAGTTGATTACGCCCAATTTGCTTCTTAAATAAGGTCTTAATTTATTTGTAACAGATATATCCTAAGGAGATAGTTGAAGATTCTTTTTACTCTTATGCATTTACTGACCACCTCGTTTTGTCATGTAGAGATGCCTGATCAGAGTCGATTTAAGCAAAAGGCTCCTTCTATGGCCGAGTTGGCCCAAAAGAAGTAGAGGTAGGCTCTGGAGAAGAAAGTTGCTGCTTACTCTTCAGCTGGTCAATCGGACGCGGCCGCCGGCCTTACCGCTGTTCCTGCCAGTACTCCTCTAGACCTGCTAGCGGTCTCGGAGGTGGTCGAAGTCGCTGTGGGAGCGACCTTTATTGATGGGGCCTAGCCTTCTAAGGCTCAGGTAGGCAGTCCTGCTGGCGGCCTAAGCGGTGAGGCTCGGGGACCTCTCAGGTCAGCCCGATCCACGATAGAAGGCCGCTTCCCCTGGATAGCTCGACATGTTCTCGACGCCGAGTTTATCTAAGTGATGGAGATGGCTCCCTCAACTAGCGTGGGCCAATTGGAGGCCATTTGTTATAAGGTAGTGTGCTTTCCTTCTTTAGAGTTGCTTTCATCGCTTGGATATTTATTTTTCTTCTCTAATATGGATTTTTTCTAGTTTGGTCCCGTGAGATATTTCGTGCCGAGACGGAATGCAAAGAGGCCGAGGCAGCTCTTGTATGGAAGACCGTTGAATCTGAGCAGTACCTTTCGAAGGTTACTGCTTTGATGGCACATGCAAGGACTCTAAAGACCAAAGCGGAGGGGGCAAAGACTGAGGCGGAGGTGCTGAAGAAGCTTCTCAAGGAGGCCAAGAAGAGTGGTGCTTGGTGGAAGTCCGAGCTGGGCGAGGTGAGGTACAGTCTCAGGGTGAAGCTGAAGGAAGCCCAAGTGGCTATTCCCAAGGCCAATGCGATGACCATAAAGGAGTTCAAGGCCTCCAAGGAGTGGGAGGAAGAGAGGGATGTGCTCTAAAACGTTGGGTATGATAAATGCCTGGAGGACGTTAAAGAGGCACATCCCGAGCTCGACCTGTCCGCTCTCAAGGTCGGCCCTACTGAAGATTCCAACCCGCTAGAGGCTGAGGTTACGATTAATATGTATCAAATGCTTCACGTACATTTGGCATGCTATATCTATATGCTTTCACATGAATTGTTGTAAGTCGCTTATGCTCTATTCATTACACTTACTAGTGAGTAACTCCCTCTTATATACCTGAACCCATACTTAGGATATAATAAGATGGGTTGTGGTAAGAAATGGGCCCTCGATTTAAAGGTTATATGGGATATGGAACATTAATGTGAGATTTACCATCCATAGGGCATACGACTTGAGTGTCTTAGAAATGATCTCTTTTAATTGTACTAATTTAGCCTTGCCTGACCCTTTTTTCCATTTTGAGTTGATGTTCCGTGTACCCTTTTTACCACTGCGATTTGAATTTATCCTATGTTTTAGGTTTGCCCAACGTGGCTTCGATGTCCTATACCATGCGATGGTAATCCCTACTTATGGAATTTGATTGGCCACTGATCGACAGACATCCATTAAGCATCCTAAGATGGGGAAATCTCATGAGTTGGGGATGGTGGTCATGGGACACTATGCCGAACTGTCGGCCTACGCTGGGTGGTGAGCCTCCCATAGTGACCATTGACTTACTTAAATTGGCTGATTATAATGGTTTGGCTAATCATGCATTCATAGCATATTGGTGATGACGGGTGACTAATTCTAGATGCTTTAGCATGTGCCCTTGGGTTCATTAGGGTATCGTTTTGTTAGCTCCCAGACCACCGACTATTGACCTATTTTGATGACTTGGCACAATGCTGTACGAGATACGCTACGCTGGTGACCAGTCTTATGCATGGGTGACAAGCCCAAGTCTGACTAAATGAGCATCCCTAGGTCGATGTGCATTCACGCATCCATGCATTTAAAAAGACTGCATCATGTATTGTTTTGAATGCCTTGTTGTTTTTAACCACGCTTAACTAAGGCGACGTTGTGTAATCTTGAGGGTAACACAGGTGGCTTAAGTGATATTCAGGTTCAAACTAGTGAGGAGCCGGATAAAAGTGCCAGGGACGCATGATTGTATTGCCAAGAGAAGTTGCGCGATCTTGCGGCTTACGTTTAAATGCATTTTAATATTTCTCATGTATTAAATTATGTAAATCTTGTATTTGTTAATATAGAGACATTGGTTTGTATAAATAATTATGGGCAACCTCTTGTATATTCTAAATGTAAATGCAAATTCTCCTTTATGTTGATTTGTCCATCCTACACTTAACTGCTAGCTCTGATAGATGAAGAAAGATAAAGAAAAAATATATATGGAATTTGGCTCTCTATAGGTTAACACTCGGGTTTTTGGGAAACAGGTCATATACTCGGGTCCTGAAAACACGGGGTGTTACATAACAGGATGAGACGACTAGGGCTAGGGTGGGCTTTTTTATGTCTAGATACCTAGTCTTCGCTGGGACCAAGGCTTTGCTAATGTAATATACCGATAACTTCTTCCTTCCTAATTCCTGGATAAGGGTCGAGCTGACCGCTGCTATCAAAACTGCTACGTATAGCAGGAACGGTTCTCCTTGCTCAGCCTTTGAAAGTAGTGGTGAAGATCCCAAGTACTGTTTAAGCTGCTGGAAGGCGAGATCGGATTCTTTTGTCCATTATGTCTTTTGTTTCCCTTTTAATTGTTTGAAGAACGACAGACACTTGTCCATGGCTCAGGAGACGAATTGGTTGAGGGCAGCGATCCTAATGGTTAGACATTGAATTTCCTTCGTCGTTCTGGGTGAGTTCATATCCAGCAGGGCTCGAATTTTGTCATGGTTTGGTTTTATGCCCCTTTGGCTAACCAGGAAGCCGAGGAACTTTCCCTAGCTGACCCTGAAGGCGCATTTACTTAGATTTAATTTCATTCGGTATTTTTGCAAGATTGCGAACATTTCTTTGAGGTCGGCAACATGGTATGTAGCTTTGATGCTATTGACGAGCATGTCATTGACGTAGACTTCCATGGATTGTCCGATCTACTGGTAAAACATCTTGTTGACGAGTTACTGGTACGTGGCTCCAGCATTCTTCAGCTCGAAGGGCATGACCTTGTAGCAGTAAAGCCCTTTGTTAGTGACAAAGGTTGTCTTCTGCTCGTCGTGGGAGTGCATAGCGATTTGGTTGTAGCCTGAGTAGGCATCCATGAAACTTAGAAGTTCGTGCTTGGCAGTGCTGTTGACTAATTGGTCGATCTGTGGGAGGAAAAATTTGTTTTGGGGCAGGCTTTTTTTAGATCGGTGTAATTAACATAGACCCGCTACTTTCCGTTGGACTTTTTTACGAAGACGACGTTTGCGATCTAGTCGGGGTAGTATATCTCTTCAATGAAGCCCGCTTCGAGCAGCTTGCTTACCTCTTCTCCAATGATGGTCATTGTTTTGGTTTAAAGGCTCGTCGTTTTTGCCTCACTGGACGGTGATCAAGGTCCACGTTTATTTTGTGGATCATGACTTTTGGGTCGATGCCAGGAATGTCTTGATGAGACCAGGCGAACATGTTGGCATGTTGTTTGAGGAGGCTTATAAGCTCGTCCTGTAGAGCTGGATCCAGTGATGAACTAATCGACCTGAACCATCCGAGTCAAGTTGGAATTGGCAAGGGGGATGAGTACGAGGTCCTTGACTGGGGACCCTCTTTCGACCGATTCTTCCTGATGATCGTATGAGGTAATTTTCGTTGTCTGATGTTGCGCCCTCAAGGTGGTAAAATAACATTGACTTGCTTCTTGTTGATCTCCTCTGACCATTTTGACACCATGCTCGGTCGGGAATTTCATCACCAGGTGGTGTGTAGATACCACAACACGTAGGGTGTTAAGGGACAGTCGTTCGAGGATGATGTTGTAAACATAAGGAAAGTTGACCACAAAGAAGTTGACTATGGTTGTCGTCTGATTCTACCCTTCTCCCACCGTGATAGGAAGTAATATGGACCCTTCGGAGGTGACCCTGTCGCCATCAAATTCGAGCAAGGGAGTTTTGATAGGTCGAAGTTGGGGCCTCCCGACTTCCATCTTGTCGAAGTCTTTAGCTAAGAGGATATCAACTGAGCTGCCGGTGTTCGCCAATATCCAAAATAGTTTTTGGTTGGCTATTGTCATGGTCACCACCAACGCATCATCGTGGTGGTGGTGGACACGTTAGGTGTCCTCTTCGGTGAAGGTCAGCTCATAGGATGCTATTTTCTGTTCTTCCGGAAGTCTGCTGGTGATGTGAACCTGATGTTCCAAGCTGCCATGACTGATACTTCGAGCATGAGTTCTTCATGCTCGGTTCGAGTCTTCACCTCCAGTGGGTCCTCCGAAGATGGTACGGATCTCCCTGGTAGCTTCGTTGTTGATAGACTATTTGTTTCTCTGATTTGCCCGTTCCTCTTGCCTGTTAACGTATTCTCGTAAGTATCCGTTACGGATGAGGGTTTCGATCTCCTCCTTTAGATCGAAGCAGTCGCTGGTGGAGTGACCGTGGTCACAGTGAAAGTGGCAGTACTTCCGTTTGTCACATTTGTCAGCATCAGATTTCATCTTGTTCGACCACTTAAGGAGTTGTTTGTCCCGGACTTCCATGAGGACCTGTTCGGGAGTGGCATTGAGGGGGGTGTATGAGCTAAACCTGCTCTCGGGTCATCTGCTCGGACACTGATTGTCGAATCTGAAATGGACAAACTATATGTTCTAGAGGGGGGGTCAATAGGACTATGCCAAATTTAAGATAATTACAGTGGAATTAAATAACAAGATAGCCAAATACGGTAAATCAATCCACAATACTGAAATGAATAACAACCTCAATGAACAAGTATTGAGAGATTGATACAAAAGTTGTTCTAAGGACAACCTTACACCAAAAACCAAAGTTTATGCTAGGACAACCTGATTTCTAGAAAGGTCTTTGTATCAAGAACTCAAACCATAGAGAAATAAATAAATTCAAACTATATGGAAGAATAAAAATTAATTTCAAATATTGATTGTTCTTAGGACAACCATGCTCCATACAAATGGCAGGGCAACCTTACAAGAACAATTAAAGAAATTGAAGCTCAAACTTAATAAAGGAATAGCTAGAAATAAATTACTGAAATTTAAATCTAAACAATTACAACATTCCCCACGCTTGCTTGAAATGTAAATATTTACAACATTCACAACCACATATACATTCCACAACTTTGAATGATAAAAGGTAAAAGATTAAGCAAGCATTCAATCCACAAGACAAAGAATTATAGTGGTTCACCTGTGTGTTCACCAACTGTTAAATAACAACCACACAGAATGCTACTCCACTCCTAATATCCTCACACAGGGGATATTAGCGTTCACTATCAAAATAGGTTTCACAGGTTCACCTAAAACCTTCACAATTGTGTCTTTTTAACTTGGGCTTACACAATCCAAAAACCCCTCTTTCTGAGTTTTCTGGCTCTCCTCAGATAACCACACAAATGAAATTTTTTCTGGCGAATCCCAAATAAAAACCAGAGGAATAAAAATTTTACAGAATTGTAAAATACCTGGATTTCTCCTCTTGTAGCAGCCCGGAAGAACTAATCAGAGTAGAAGTTCGAATATGGAAGTTCAATGTCCAATACTCACTTTACAATGGTTCTAAGTTCTAATTGATTTTAAATTTAATCAACTTAAGGCTAGCTGTATTTGATTTTGATTCCGTGAAGAAGGAATTAAGAATTTCTCATTTTTCTAATCAGATTGGAATACAAATCAAAATTAAATAACAATAAGCTAACAAAAGGAAATAGAATTATGCACAATATAGCTTAAAAACAAACACAGACTTATCTCAGAGTAGAGCCTTGAATTCACTTAATTTTCAATGAAAAACTCTGAAATCATGTGCTATTTATAGCTGCAAAAATTCGTCTTCGATTGGTCCTAGGGTCACCACGACTGGTCGAAGGATAAACAGATTTTTGAAATTTTGAGCGCGATCGGATCAAACCATTGTACGATCGGTCTTAGGCCAGTCCACGACTGGTCGAAGGCAGTCCACGACCGGTGGAGACCCCTATACGACTGGTCGTGCGACAATTGATTTAGTAGCTAGAGTTTGAGTCGTAGCTTTACGACTGGCCGAAGGTCGAGTTGAGACCATCCCACGACCAGTCGAGCAGACTCCAGGACTGGTCGTAGCTAAACCAGAAAATCTAATAAATTACAACAATTTTAGGACTGGTCTTGAAACTTCTTAGACTGGTCAAACCAGTGCTAGGATTGGTCGAACAAGGTCTAGGACTAGTCTTAGAATAGACCAAATTCATGTAATAATATTCAAATGAATTATGTAGCTAAAGTGACCTACCCTAAGGTCAATCTAAGGTTTATCATACCTGGGACAAGAAGTATGGACATTGAAAACTTCATTTGCTTAGACTTTGATTATTGTGAAGCTTGAGTTCTTCTTGATGTAGCTTGATTACTTCACAAGCTTTGAAATCAATATTATTTTGAGTTGCACTTGAGTCCCAAAGAATGCTTGAGTCTTGACCTTGAATACACGTGAACTTGAGCTTGAGTTCTTACATGTGAACTTGAGCTTGAATTCTTCTTTAATATCTTCTATCTTGTAGCTTGAACTAGCTTGAGGAATTCAACTTCTTGACATGGTGTCTCGAACAATTTTATCAAGATATAAACACAAGACACATACAGAGGTTTTGACAATCAAAATTTGACAACCAAAGAGGAATCAAACCATAGCACTTACAATCTCCCCCTTTATCAAATTTGTGACAAAACATACTTTAACAAGAAAGGCACACAACATGTATATTAACGAATCATGCACTAGTTGTCATGAACTAACAACATGTATATTAACGAATCATGCACCAGTTGTCATGAACTAGCATACAACATACAAACTCATGCACCACCACTTAACTTCTCTTGTGTAACTCTCCCTTAACTCCCCCTTAGTAGTATACCTCAACCATCCCATTCACATCATAAGCATAACTCATAGAAAATTCTCAAATTTCTCCCCCTTTTTGTCAAAATATGACAAAGGAAGAAACACAAATAGGATTGAAAAGACAGGAAAGTAATGAGCAAGTCATAAAGTTAGAAAGATTGAAAGTTAAGAGTACAAAACATAGCATAAGGAGTGATAAAGTCAAGACAGATAGAGTTTAACATAACCATAGAAAGGAAAAAGTATTATAGTTATTACAGACCAAAGAGTTAAAAACTCAATCCGATCCAGAGGAAGTACCAGGAATGGTAGGATCAATTTGATGAAGACCTTTTTGTAAGCGCCTAAAATACTTGCGCATATTTTTGAATTGCTGATTGTGGCCAACATTCATATTCTCTACCTTCTCCTCTAATGCACTTAGATGAGCATTGAAATCAGATGGTTCAAAGTTAGGATCATTCCCAGAGTCAGAATCCATTTCATTAAAAATATTGTCCATATTGATATCATCTGAAGGAAGATCATCACCATCTTCATCATTCCCAGCCTCAGCAGCAACTCCATCGTCACCAACATCAACTTGGCCTGGAGCCAATTTTAACTTCATTTTATTTAAGTTAGAGTTGTTAAATATGAGGTGTTGGATAGGAGCCTCTCCGACGGGCATAGCGACTAACATGTGAGTGGCTAATACATTCAATAGATATCCAAATGGAATATCACCATGACCAGGATGACTACGGATTTGAATGATAGAGGAACAAATCAAAGAAGGCAAACAGACATTAGCACTAGTAATGATTGAGTACAAAATACGAACCATAAACAGAGTCAACTCAGTCTTGTTTCCAGAGCGAGGATACAGATTAGAAATGAAGATACGATACAAAACTTTGTTATTTGGGTAACAAGTATCTGGTTTTGAGGGCATTCCCATTTGCAGTCCATGATGCATTCACGTTACATAATGCTCTAGTATATACACATTTTTCCGATTCTGACACTTTCTCAGTAAGTGTGCTAGGATGAATACCTTCATCATTAACTGGTATGTCCATAAGGCCTGAAATTAAATGTCGATCAACAGGAAAAGGCCTTTCTCTAGTAGTAATAGTAAAAGTCAGTTGCTCAGTAGAAAAGTCAGTTATGCAAGCAACCATGGCCTGCGCTATGGACTGGTATGTCGGCTCGCCCCAACGTAAAATGTTTTTTCATCCTACAGATTGAAGGAGAGGAAGGAGATTGAAAGGAGCGATATGGTTTAAATCAACGACTTTTTCAACTATCACATTGCGCATATGCAAATCATGCACAAATGGTGGATCATCTTCAGGAGTCCTAAGATGGTGTCTAGTGATAACATTCGATCGAGAAGAAGAAGCACCTCTAGGAATTTTCTTTTTACCCCTAAAGTCCATTTTCTTGAAGAAATACAAGAAATATCAAGAAAATAGAGATGAGTTTCTATAAATTCAGCAAATGAGAAGAAAAATCCAAAAACTTGAAGAACGAGTTGAAATAGACAACTACAATCAAGAAATTTAAGAGAAAAGACTAAGATTCTTCTAGAAATCAAGAGAAAACACTCTAACCTGAGTGAATCGAACAGTAGGGTTCGACTAGTCGAAGCTCGGCTCGTTGGAGAAGAGGAATGAAATGAAGAAGAAATGTTTTTCCCCCAAATAAAAGCAATCAGCGCGCTACACGACTGGTCGTGAGATGTCCTTTACCGGTCGTGCCACGACTGGTCGAGCACGTCCTTGACTGGTCATGTGCAAAAAATAAATAAATAAACATGCATTTTTCAAGAAATTTTGAAATATAAAACATTAAAGTATTTACACTATGATACATAGATGCATGCTCAATCATTTTAAATTGCACATACCGAGATTGAATTTTAACTTATTAAACCTGCTTTTGTCGAGCGGTTTAGTGAAAATGTCAGCAAGCTGAGTCTCGGTTGGAATATATTCTAAAGATATTTCTTTTTCTTTCACTAATTCACGGATATAATGAAATCTAATGTCAATGTGCTTAGTACGTGAATGCTGGATTGGGTTTTTCAAAATATTTATCGCATTGGAATTATCACAGTATAAAACCATCGAGTCCTGTGCGATTCCATAATCACTCAACATACGTTTCATCCAAACTAACTGAGTACATGCATTTCCAGCTGCAATGTATTCAGTCTCAGCAGTTGAGAGTGATATGGAACTTTGCTTCTTGCTAAACCAAGAAACCAAGCAATTTCCAATGTAAAAACAACCACCACTGGTTGATTTTCTATCATCGATATTACCTGCCCAATCAGTATCTGAATACCCAGCTAATTGAACACTAGTGTCATAAGGATACCGAAGACCCAGATTAACTGAACTTGCGACATATCGAATAATTCTCTGAACAACAGTTAAGTGAGATTCTTTAGGATTAGACTGATATCTAGCACAGATTCCAACACTTAAAGCAATATCAGGTCTACTTGCAGTTAAGTAAAGCAAACTGCCTATCATGCTACGATACAATTTAGGATCTACATCTTTACCTGTAGAGTCTTTTAAGAGTCTTAGAGTTGTACTCATAGGAGTATCAAAATTCTTACCATTCTCAAATCCGAACTTCTTAATCAAGTTCAAAGCATATTTAGATTGTGAAATAAAAATTCCATCAGAATGCTATTTTACTTGCAATCCTAAGAAATAATTTAATTCCCCAACCAAGCTCATTTCAAACTTAGATTTCATCAAATCTGCAAACTCAACAGTCATGTTAGTACAAGTTGATCCATAAATAATATCATCAACGTAGATCTGAACCATTAAGATATCATTGTTATGTTTCTTAACAAAAAGTGTCTTATCGACACTACCCATTTGAAAATTATGACTTAGTAAAAACTTAGTCAATTTTTCGTATCATGCCCTGGGAACTTGTTTCAAACCATAGAGAGCCTTTTTAAGGCGGTATACATGATTAGTAAACTTAGGGTCTTCAAACCCTGTAGATTGTTCAACATATACCTCTTCATGTAAATCACCATTTAAGAAGGCACTCTTCACATCCATTTAAAAAATTCTAAACTTTCTAAAGCATGCAATAGATATAAAAAGTCTAATTGATTCAAGGCGAGCAATTGGAGCAAAGGTTTCATCATAATCAATACCTTATATTTGAGTGTACCCTTGTACAACCAGTCTTGCCTTGTTTCGAATTATATTTTCAAGTTCATCAGACTTATTTTTGAAAATCCACTTAGTTCCTATAATATGTTTATCTTTAGGTCTAGGAACAAGATACCAAACATTATTTCGAACAAACTGATTAAGTTCTTCCTACATCGCTACTATCCAGTTTTCATCAGAAAGTGCTTCTTTTACGTTTACCGGTTCAACCTGAGATGTAAAGCACACGCGATTACATGTCTTCTAGTTGTCTACGAGTGCGCACACTAGTGAGAGGGTTTTCAAGAATTTGATCAGTTGGATGATCTTTAACAGTCCTTAATTCAGAATTAATTTCACTTGATGAAGTATCTAGTTTTTCAATTACAAAACTTCATCAATATCTGAACTAGGTGTAGGTGTATTCAGGTGATCATCAATGACCACATTAATTGACTCTTGAATCACACCGGTCCTGTTGTTCAGTACACAATATGCACGACTGTTTAAAGAATATCCTAAGATGATTCCTTCATCACTCTTAGTGTCAAACTTTCCCAGATTTTCACGGTCACGCAAAATGTAGCACTTGCTGCCAAAAAATCGAAAGTATTTGACAGTCGGCTTCTTATCGAACCACATCTCATAAGCTATTTTATTATTGGATTTACAAGTATAGACACGGTTAATAATGTAGCAGGCGGTATTCATTACTTCAGCCCATAAATTTCTAGGGAGCTTCATGCTATTCAACATAACATTTTCCATTTCTTGGAGTACTTTATTTTTTCTTTCCACAATACCATTTTGTTGTGGAGTTTTGGGCGCAGAGAATTCATGTGATATTCCCTAATCGCTACAGAATTTCTGATCAAAACCGCTATTTTCAAATTCGGATCCATGATCACTTCGGATCTTACTTGAGAACATTTTTAAGTTTGGATCCGTTTGATAATCTTTTTCACTTCATCAAGGGTTTCTGATTTGTCTCTTAAAAATAGAACCCAGGTGAATCTTATAAAATCATCTACTATAACCAAGATGTATTTTTTGTCACCTCGACTTTCCGATCTAGTTGGTCGTATAAGATCCATGTGGAGAAGTTCGAGTGGTCCTAATATGGTATTGGAGTTCACCTTTTTGTGAGGGCTCCTAGTTTGTTTACCATACTGACATTTACCACATATCTTGTCTACTTTTTGAATCTTAGGTAGACCTCTAATAAGTTCTCCTTTGCTCAATTTGTGTAAATTCCGGTAGTGTACATGTCCAAGGCGTTTATGCCATAATTCTGTCTCATCAGTATGAACCATGTAACACGTTTGATTAGATGAGCTACAGTTGCTTACTATATAACAGTTTTCAGAAGTTCTGCGACCAGTTAATATTACAGAACCCTTTTTATCTATAATCTCACAACCTGGATTAGAAAATTTAATACTATGGTTGTTGTCGCATATTTGAGATATGCTTAACAGGTTGTGTTTTAGTCCCTCAACATATAAAACATTCTTAAATAAGGGAAGATTATAGAGTTGAACTGTACCTTGGCCAATAATCTTGTAGTTGCTACCATCACCAAATATGACTGACCCATCACTCATATCTTTTAGATCGGTGAATAAAGCCTTGTCACCTGTCATGTGCCTGAAACATCCACTGTCTAGGTACCATTTTGAATGGCTTGTTGCTTTGAAGGCAGTGTGGGCAACTAAGCAAGCAACTTTAGGAACCCATTTCAGAACTGTTTTGGGTTTAGGAACATAGTTGGTCTTCTTCTGTTTATAGTTGTGGGAATGACCTACTGAGTTAGATTTTAAGAGCTCCTTAAGTAAATCAACTATTTTTTCAGCCAGTGGGTTATTGTTCTGATTTTTGAAATTGATACAGCTACGTTTAGGTTTTTGAAAAGTTTTTGTATTTTTAGAAAAACCTTGACAAGTCCCTTTTACTTTTGAGTTAGAGGCTTCTCCTTTCACAAAGTTGGAAGGAGTACTCTTCTGTTTATGAGGTATGTTTTTATCATAACCCAACCTGGATCGATAGCCACATTTTCTAGATCCGGATAAAAGTTTTTCTAACTTCGGATCTCCTTGGGCATACCTCCATGTATCCTTCAAACTCAGAAGAGAAGATACTTCATTCTTGAGTTTCTCAATTTCAGATTTCAAATCTTCAATCAGGGAGGTTTTGAATTCCAAATCACATTTTGATTTTTCAAAACTATCTGAAATTTGGGATTTTCCTAAAACAAGTAAGTTGAAGCATTCTTCGAGTTTAAAAAACTTTTCTTTTTGAAGTTTAAGTTTCACAGCAATTTTACAACTTTCCTTGTATAGGGCATTGTAAGCATCTTGAAGATCTTCTTCATTTTTATAATCACTATTCAGATTTTCTTCACTAGTTGAATCATCATGATCTGAAAAAGTGAACTTGGCTAGAGTCATAAGGGCCTTAACTTCATTGCCCGACTCGGTTTCAGAATCTTCTGAATCAGAAGTAGCTTCAGACTCAGATGATTTATCCCAAGTAGCCAACATACCCTTCCTTTTGGGTTTGTCCTCTTTAGGACATTTTTTTTCTTAATGCCCATATTCATTGCAGTTGTAACACTGACTGTCTTTCAAAGATTTTTGAGTTTTGGGTCTAAATTTCTTTTTATCATTTGATTGAAAATCAACTCTTTTCCTACTTTTGAAAATCTTATAAAACTTCTTTGCTAAAAGAGCCATATCATCTTCAGAATCAGAGTTTTCTTCAGAAACATTTTTAGAAGATTTCAAAGCTATAGATTTACCTGTAGGAGCTTTAAAGTTTAACTCATAGGTTTGTAAAGAACCAACTAGTTCTTCTACCCTCATATTGTCCGTATCACGAAGTTCCTAGATCACGGTTACTTTAGAGTTTGAACCGTTCAGGAAGTGAGCGTAGTATCTTTGGACACACTTTACTTTCTGGGATTTTATCGCCAAGACCTCACATTGAGTTTACAATGTCATTTAATCTTGTGTAAAAGTCTATAAACATTTCATTTTCCTCCATATGAATTTCTTCAAATTTGGTTGTGAGGAGTTGGACTTTAGATTTTTTGACAATTGATGTACCCTCGTGTGTCATTTCTAATATATCCCAGGCTTGCTTTGCAGTATCACAGGATATGATTCTTTTGAACTCATCCGGTGATAGTGCGCAACTGATTGCATTTAATGCTTTTGCATTGACACTACTCTCACTTTTCTGAAGTGTGGACCAAGAAGTATAAGGTGTTATTCTCATTGATTTTGATCCATTGATACTAGTAACTTCAATGGTAGGAGGACTCCATTCAGTCACTGTGACTTGCCACACACTCTCATCCATTGATTTGAGGAAGATCCTCATTCGGGCTTTCCAATAAGCATAGTTGGAGCCATCAAAGGGTGGAGGCCTAGTGATTGATAGGCTATCAAAATTTGACATCTTATATATATAGCTTAGATCGTCAGCTCAGGAATTAAATCCAAATAAAAAGCAATAAGAGCGAGCTATTAGGCTCTGATACCACTTGAAATGGCCAAGCTATATGTCCTAGAGGGGGGGGGGGGTGAGTAGGACTGCCAAATTTAAGATAATTACAACGGAATTAAATAACAAGATAGCCAAATACAGTAAATCAATCCACAATACTGAAATAAATAGCAACCTTAATGAACAAGTATTGAGAGATTGATACAAAAGTTGTTCTAAGGACAACCTTACACCAAAAACCAAACTTTATGGTAGGACAACCTGATTTTTAGAAAGGTCTTTGTATCAAGAACTCAAACCGTAGAGAAATAAATAAATTCAAACTATACGGAAGAATAAAAAGCAATTTCAAATATTAATTGTTCTCAGGACAACCATGTACTATACAAATGATAGGGTAACCTTACAAGAACAATTAAAGAAACTGAAGCTCAAACTTAATAAAGGAATAGCTAGAAATAAATTGCTAAAATTTAAATCTAAACTATTACAACATTCCCCACACTTGCATGAAATGTAAATATTTACAACATTCACAACCACATATACATTCCACAGCTTTCAATGATAAAAGGTAAAAGATTAAGCAAGCATTCAATCCACAAGACAAAGAATTATAGTGGTTCGCCTGTGTGTTCACCAACTGTTAAACAACAACCACACAGAATGCTACTCCACTCTTAATATCCTCACACAGGGGATATTAGCGTTCACTATCAAAATAGGTTTCACAGGTTCACCTAAAACCTTCACAATTGCGTCTTTTTAACTTGGGCTTACACAATCCAAAAACCCCTCTTTCTGAGTTTTCTGGCTCTCCTCAGATAACCACACAAATGAAATTTTTTCTAGCGAATCTCAAACAAAAACCAAAGAAATATAAATTTTACAGAATTGTAAAATACCTGGATTTCTTCTCTTGTAGCAGCCCGGAAGAACCAATCGGAGTAGAAGTTCGAATATAGAAGTTCAATGTCCAATACTCACTTTACAATGGTTCCAAGTTCTAATTGATTTTAAATTTAATCAACTTAGGGCTAGCTGTATTTGATTTTGATTCCGTGAAGAAGGAATTAAGAATTTCTCCTTTTTCTAATCAGATTGGAATACAAATCAAAATCAAATAATAATAAGCTAACAAAAGGAAATAGAATTATGCACAATATAACTTAAAAACAAACACAGACTTATCTCAGAGTGGAGCCTTGAATTCACTTAATTTTCAATGAAAAACTCTGAAAATCGTGTGCTATTTATAACTGTAGAAATTCGTCTTCGACTGGTCTTAGGGTCACCACGACTGGTCGAAGGATAAACAGATTTTTGAATTTTTGAGCGCGATCGGATCAAACCGTTGTACGACCGGTCTTAGGCAGTCCACGACTGGTCGAAGGCAGTCCACGACCGGTCGAGATCCCTCTACAACTGGTCGTGCGACAACTGATTTAGTTGTTGGAGTTTGAGTCATAGCTTTACGACTGGTCAAAGGTCGAGTCGAGACCATCCCACTACCGGTCGAGCAGACTCCAGGATTGGTCGTAGCCGAACCAGAAAATCCAATAAATTACAATAATTTTAGGACTAGTCCTGAAACTTCTTAGACTGGTCGAACCAGTGCTAGGACTAGTCGAACAAGGTATAAGACTAGTCTTAAAATAGACTAAATTCATTTAATAATATTCAAATGAATTATGTAGCCAAAGTGACCTACCTTAAGGTCAATCTAAGGTTTATCATACCTAGGAGAAGAAGTATGGACATTGAAAACTTCATTTGCTTAGACTTTGATCATTGTGAAGCTTGAGTTCTTCTTGATGCAGCTTGACTACTTCACAAGCTTTGAAATCAATATTATTTTGAGTTGCACTTGAGTCTCAAAGTATGCTTGAGTCTTGACCTTGAGTACACATGAACTCGAGCTTGAGTTCTTACATGTGAACTTGAGCTTGAATTCTTCTTTAATATCTTCTATCTTGTAGCTTGAACTAGCTTGAGGAATTCAACTTCTTGACATGGTGTCTCGAACAATTTTATTAAGATATAAACACAAGACACATACAGAGGTTTTGACTCACAAAATTTGACAAACAAAGATGAATCAAACCATAGCACTTACAAAATCGTCGTCGCTTCTTCACTTGTTGCCATTGGTCGAGGCTTGCTCTTCCTTAGGTCATTTCTCCTTGGTCGAGTTGCCCTTATTTCGACCAGCTTTTCGTGAGTTGAAAAAATCCTTGGCGTTGGAGTATTTTTGAGCTCGATTGAGGAGATCGGCCAACGTTGTCGTTGGGTTCTTACCGAGTGAGAAGAGGCACATTCCTTCCCTCAGGCCTCCCATCTTGGTGGACAGGGCGATCTCTTCCAAGTGCCCTTCCACTTGCATCACTTCCAGGTTGAAGCGCTTAATGAAGTTCTTCAACAGTTCATCTTCTTTCTAGATGATGGTGAGAAGGTGAGTAATAGGTTTGAGCCTTTCCTTTCCTCCAATAAAGTCGGTGATGAATGCTTTGATGAGCTATGTGAATGAGCTGATGGATTGTGACATCAATTACTGGAACCATTTCAGGGTCGTTCCTGTTAGGGTTAGAGAAAACACTCAGCACATAACCTCGGTTGATGTGCCATGAAGTTCAATCCAGGCCCTAAAGGATTCTAGGTGTTCGACCGGGTCGGTGGTTCTAGAATAAGGGACGATCTACAACATGCAGAACCTGGGCGATTGCTGAGCATGCATGATGTCGGTGGTGAATGAGGACTCGGTTTCTTCCAACATTGCCCCTACTGAGGTTGGAGCGCGTGTGTTGTAAGCTTGCAGCTATATGTCGCTAATTTTGCCCGCAGTTCATTGAGCTCAGTCTCCCAGGGGTCTTCGCTCTCGGCTATTGCCTCGGCTGTAGTTTTGGGAGATTTGCCTCACTTCTTCTTCTCCAACTCATGACGTAAGTCGGAGGCAGCCAGTGTGCCAGTGCTTAAAATGTGGGAGGGAGCCAGCCTCGATACTCCAATCTGTACTCTTCTTTGGGAGCTGGCGGGCACTTCAGATGGTGCAGGAATTTATGTTAATGCTCGAGGTACTGCTTCCTCAGCCCCATAGACGTGGGGAGGGTTTTGTTGCATTAACATTTACTTTATCGAGTTTGTTAGTCAGTGCTTCAACTTGTTGCTCGAGAGAGATAAGTCGACCTTCCCGATTTCGGGATCATTGCATTGGTCCTACGGGCACAGAGTCAGCCTGAAGTTGGGAAGATGAATCCCGGTGGTTAGTAGACTGCTCCAGTGGTACAAGATCAGGTGCAACGGTGGAGGTCTGAGCTTTCTTCCTTCCCTTTGTCATTGTTAAAACATTGCAGATGTGAATGACTTTCGCTGTTTTTCCTACAGACAATGCCAAATTGTTGATGCAAAAATCTATGTGGCCTTCCCTGGACCTTCGAGTGCCTGCACCAAGAACGGATGAAGGAGACCTTAGCTGCTGCATGGGACCCTCTGATGCCTAAGTCAGGAATTTGGGTCTGGTCATGAATAGGGTTTTAAGCCTTATAGATTGTGAGTACCTTTCTCTGTTAGCGATGCTCCTATTTATAGGTGGGAGAAGGCAGTGGACTAGGAGTTGGTCTCCTTATTTGGTAGGTGCATATTGTAATGGAATTCGGATCCAGTGCGTATCAGGAGGATCTCTTGAGATCTTTGACTAAGATCTTGGGTAGATCCGTATTGTGGCCGCCTTCCTAGATTCTCGGTTGGAGTCTCGGGTAGGCATTGTTGGGACCAGGTCGGAACTGGCTGGGAGTCATATCGACCTGGGGTCATGCCAACCTGGGGTTATGTCGACCTGACTCCTTCGGCGAGTAATGGCCAAATTCCTTTTGTCGTTGGGCAGACCAATGGGTTTTTCGACTTGCTGTTGAGGATTGATGAAAGGTTGAGACCAATCTCATTTCCTGCTCGGTAGGGAGCCAAAAGTCGAGCTCGTAGTTCCATTGGTTGTTTGACTAACCTTAAAAAATACATGGTATTTCGAGCTGACCTTATCTCATTGGACGGTCCATTTTCCCCGTAACAAACGTAATGTCAGTGCTCCCGCGAGCTACCAACCCATTTGATGACACGGAGTATGACCGTAGGTAGCCAACGGTTAAGCAAGACAGGGAATCTAAATTCCATTTTAATTAGGTATTTTTTTGTCAGTTTTTTTTATTGCTTTGCTAGATGTGCGTCAACTAATTCCTGGGGCATAGGAAATCCTGAGTACTGGAACAGGGAATCCGTACACATATATAAATGCATGCTTTTGGGTAAGGTTGCAACTTGCAGGTTGTTTTACCAATTCAAGGTCAGAGCAAGACCAATGAATAAGTGAAGACTTTGTCCGTGGTAGCTAAGGAAAATTCAGCGCCGTCTCTTCTCATTGGTTTACCTTATTGCCAATGACAGGCATTACGCGGATTTACTGCGAAAGCCTTCGGTAGGAAGTTCCTGTAGTGGAAACCTAAGTGGGACACCGTGATGTTTTGAGAAGTTTCTGCGGTGGAAACCTTAGTGGGGCCATCGTGATGTTTTGAGAAATCCATTCCGTCCATCTATTTTTTTGAGTTCATACAAGAAGAAGGATAGTTACCGGCGCTCTTAGGCGGCGCTAAAAGATTTAGCGGCGCTAGTAGGTAAGTGTGCAGTGTTATTTCTGACAGAAGCGCCGCTAGAAATGGAAAAGCGCCGACAGAAGTCTGTCCAAGCGTCACTAAAACACTTTTTCACGCCGCGAAATGTCTACAAAACGTCGTTAAAAGTCTTTGTATAGATTTGAAAGGCCCCAGCAGACCAATAATATTTTTTATTATATATAATTTAATTGAAACCTACATTTTTTAAATATTTGACATATAAAAAATGATGCAATACAATTAAAACTGAATATTAAACAAAATTAATTATATTACTTCACAATAAAGAATATATAATATTTATTACAATAAATTAAAAATGGTCTCGAATAAATAAATAAAAACAAATCCTCTGTATGGTTTACTCGTAGCACGAGTGACGTCAAAAGGCTGAAGTGCTTGTAAGCCTAAATTCAGGCACAATTGATTAAAATCCTGCACACAAGAAAAGAAAAAAGAGTCAGAATATAGCATTCAACAAATTGATGCATGAAAAATTATCAATCCTTTGATCCTATCCTTAAAAAGTCAAAAACTATCAAGGCAACAAATGATCAAGTTGTGTTGTAGAAGAGACCACACATCATTTATTCCTCAACCCATTGGATTGATTTAGCATTCTTTCATTGATCTACTTTAGGTGACATGGATGAAACTGAATGGTATCTAAGATGTGTTGAGAATCTAAGCAAGAATCTTCTACATAATGATCACAATAATAGTAGTAACGGAACAGATTTAGAAACTTGAGAATCTATTAACATCTACAACAACTCTCAATTTAATTACACTCTAATATAAAAAAAAGAAAAAAAAAATCAAAGAATAAGGCAACTTAAGTAAGGAAAGACAATTGATCCAGAATAAGGCAACTTAAGTAAGCATTCATGAAATATGACAATTGGAGTATTTAATCACAAAAGTAGCAAGTAATGGTCAAATTTTAGCAATTAAACTGAAATTCCAACAAGTTTATTCAATTTCTATGATCAATATTCTAGCAAATATTTGTGTTTGTTTTTCTATAGTTTTTGTTTCTTTGTTTTGTTTTTTTGGCCTTTGGCCTTAACAAGATCATCATCTTTCCAAATAAAAATAAAAATAAAAAAATCTAGCAATTTGATAACAATTCCCAGCATTCAAATGTAAATTCCAGCATGTGTAAACTTTCTTCCAGTTACTGCCAATCAGTGTCTAGCAATAAGAAATTCCAAGCAATCAATGAACTGTCAACATGACATACTTACAGGCAGATATACTAAAAAGAAGAGAAGCCTTCAACTTGTATAAAAAAAAGGGTGTGAAATACCTAAAGAGATTGTCTACACATCACACAAATATACCTAAAGCGCACACCTTCTGGTCACTAAAGCCATTGATTGGTGGGCCTCATCATGGAATGAGCCATGAGACAGTTACAACCAATGGTTCATATTTAATGGAGACCTTGAACAATTGTCATTATTCAAAAGGGGAGGTGACAAGATTACAATCAAGAAAGTTGTGTTTTATAACGCAGACAACTCACATGCAATGATTCTCTTCTTACAATTGAACTACCCAGCCCTTTTGCTATCATCGAACATGTGTGTGAATGTGGTAACATGAAAATAGGGGCCTGCAATAAAGAAACAACATCCATCATTACATGGCCATACTGCACTTGGGTTGTAATTCTTACAAGGTCATAAAACTGGGAACTATCAATGCTTGAACTGCTGAGAGGGATAACCAATTTATATCTTATTAACCAGAACCATAGTAAAGTCACAAACCCAACCAAAACTTCTTGAACAGCTGAGAGTGACAGCCAATTTATACCTTATTAATCAGAACTAAAGTTACT
This sequence comes from Magnolia officinalis, assembly GCA_021015155.1. Lineage (NCBI taxonomy): Eukaryota > Viridiplantae > Streptophyta > Magnoliopsida > Magnoliales > Magnoliaceae > Magnolia > Magnolia officinalis. Next base: position 65,941,693 of record JAJHSJ010000008.1, read on the forward strand.
AGTCACAAACTCAACCAAGACTTTGAAATATTCACAATTATTCTTGCATATAAATAATTTCGAATTGCAGAAGTGTCCCACAAATGAGAAAAAGAAAAAGCCTTACTGCGCAAATTGCTACTTACCTTCCTTAATTATTAGAAAGACTTTCTTAAATAGAAAGGATTTACACCCTATGTTTTTAATGCAGGCACCTTTTTTCTACTTTTGGTATTAGAAAGGTACAAAAAGTATAAAAAGTTCTGCTTGCCCAAAAATCAATCCAGTGAACAAAGTTCCACCAGGAATTGAGTGGAACCATCAGCAGTGCATGGATCTCAATCAAATCCAAGACAAAGGAGAAGACCTCATGGTTAAGAAAATTTCCACAGGAGAAGGAAACTAAGAAATTACATTTGGGATGGCAGCATTCCCTTCCATAGGTATAGCTCCTCGAACAGATGGCGCTCCAGAAGGATTAGTTAGGCTTGAACCCAGACACCTGATGAGAGCTTCACATTAACAATTCCTTCATGTTTTTTCTTTTTCAAAGAAAGTGGGAGCACACACCACTTGTCATTGTATCTATAAAGCTGAAATAAACACTTAAGCTAGGAAGCACAGGAACCTATAGTAGAACATGCTCTATACAATGTAATGTAAGGACACAACGAAAAAACTAGGGTCTCCAACAAAAGAATAGGGCAAGCATAAGGAAAGTATGAAACCCCTGCTCTTGGAAATACACTGCAGTTCCTTTCCACCGCATTATTTCCCAACAAAAATCTGATAACCACTCAATTTTCATTATCAATACCTAAATTATAAGTACCCTGAAGAATCAGCTCTATATGCACATGATATCCATTTGGAGTGAGACCCTCGATGGTTGCATCATACCTGAAAACGGAGAAAAGGTACAATAAGTGAAAATTGATTCAACATGTAAAAGGAATAAAGCAATTTTCCTTTTTTTAGACATACCACTCCCCATCTTTGCTCCAAACAACTTAAACCTTTGTATAATGAGCCTAGCATTGGATTGGGGATGCTCCAAAAATATTCAAGATTGAATAACCCCAACCATTTTGTCATTCACCTGTCCTTTTTCTGTTGGATTTGGATTGTGTTTGAGGCAATTTGGGGCAACTCTGTTCAATGGTGTATCCACCAGATTAATGATGTGGATCACCAAACATGCATAAGGTGTATTCAGTGGCATGTGGGGAAGATGATAAGCAGTTCCCATTTGTCATCTTATTTTTTCACTCCTATTAGACAATTCCATCCATATGATAATATTGTGGCCATTAAAGTGATGGCAGTGATGACAACAAATCAAGCAAATAATCTACAAATAATATTAACAATAAGTTATCCATTTTGAAGTACAAATTGACCCAAATAACTCTTAAGTTTTGTCCTTTAGACACCTGCAACTCTATAAGTATGTTCCAACCTTCATTGTTAGTATAAAAAGGTATTTAGTTGAATGATTGTCTTACTCTTATCCATTAAAAACAAAAGTTTCTTGCTCTTTTGCATTTTGAATCCCCTAAAAGGGCAAAAAGGCAAACAGAAACAAAATAGAGAAACACATCTGATTGTGATAATTTTGATAGCGAAATCAGATCAGTATAGCTACAACAAATCAGCATAGCTGTTCATCCAACTTCTACATCTGAAATCAGAGTTTGACAGCCAAAATTCAACAAAAAATTTGAGTTCAAGACAATAAAAGTCATCTATGGTTAGTTTTAAGACTCAAAAGTGTGAAGACGGATTCAATGATGTCCAAAGTAAAAAAAATTCAGCACAATAAAAACCCGTAAACACACAGTGCCCATTGACAGCCCTACATAGCTATCTCCAGACCAAACACACAAATGCAATATTTTTTGGTTTTATAAATAACACTCCAGAGGTTAACTATTTGCCCTTCTAAATTTCTAATACTCTTTAAAGGCATTCTGGATTGTATCTTTTAGAACCTTACCTCTTTGATTGGTTGTGTTGATTGGTTCCTTTACAACCAGATGCTGCCAAAAGATATGCATGCTCCTAAAAGCAAAATTGGACCGAGCCTTGGATCTCTCATTCGATCATACATATCGGAAGTTATGCTCTAAATCCTTTGTTTCAATCCCTTGCTTGAAGACAGGATGCCTTGGGCACCCTTTCACCCGATTGGATCAGCATCCTCTGTGTTACGCAGCACGCCAACAACGCAGTGAGCCTAGATCCGATCTTAGGCCTCACCCACAAATGATAAACAAGAAGAAATATAAACTAGAAGTAGATCAAAGCAATCCAAAAAATAAACCACAAGATAAGATCGATATACGTGAAAAAACCCCAAACTAGGGTAAAAAACTATGGATGCAAACTTCCACTATGAAGAACAAAGATTACAAGGCAATATACTAACCTCTCCCTTGGAAGAACATAGAAAACCCTTTGCCCACACCGCAGAATTATTTTCCCAATATTCCAATTCCTAGAAAAGCCCTAGGAATACCTATATATAGTTTAGACAACTCCCCTTTCCGCATCCCAGTTGCGAAAGGACTTGCGACACGAAATCCATACAAAATCGTGGAATGAATCTGCGTAACTACCACCGGTCAAGCAGACTGCACGACCGGTCGAGCGACCCTACGACCGGTCGTGAATGGGCCACGACTAATCTAGCACCTCGGGATCAAAAAACGATGCTCGCTGGACTTTGAGTCAAACTGTCCACGACCAGTCGAGCCGGACCCTACGACCGGTCGAGCATGGCTCACGACCGGTCGAAGACGGTCCCAGATGTGGCTCCACATCTTAACAATCTCCCACTTAGAGACACATCGCCTTAAACCTTCGTCTTCTTCATCCGGAGTGCACCACCTCCCCATCTTCAAGCCTGAAGACCAATCAAAGCTGAACAGAGCTTCAACTTCTCCTGTGTGACTGCCTTGGTCAACATGTCCGTAGGATTCTCACTTGTATGAATCTTCTCCAGAGCAATTGATCCATCTTTCAGTAACGAACTTATGAAGTGATATCTGATGTCAATATGCTTGGTCCTTGAATGAAAGGCTGAATTCTTGCCAAGTGTATTGCACTCTGACTGTCACTGTACAGCTTGCAATCTGCTTGCTTATTACCCAACTCTTCCATGAAACCTTGCATCCATACCATCTCCTTGCATGCTTTTGTAGCCGCAACATATTCTGCTTCCGTCGTACTGATAGCTACTATCTTCTGTAACTGAGAGACCCAATTGACTGCAGCACTACCTAGAGTAAAGACATAACCTATAGTGCTTCTTCTGTTGTCGATATGTCCTGCCAAATCTGAATCTACGTATCCTTGCAGCTTGATTTCCGATCCTCCATAACATAGCCCTATATCCACAGTACTTACCAGGTACTGAGGATCCACTTCACAGCTTCCCAATGTTCCTTCCTAGGGTTATTCATGAACCTGCTAACAACTCCCACTGCTTGAGCAATATCTGGCCTCGTGCTCACCATAATATACATAAGACTCCCAATAGATGACGCGTATGGGACTTTCGCTATATAGTCCCGTTCCTCCTGCGTCTTTGCACCTTACTCCTTAGATAGCTTGAAGTGGCTGGCTAATGGAGTGCTAACCGGTTTAACACATCCCATATTGAATCGATCAAGTACCTTGACTATGTACTCTGCCTGTGACAAAACTAGTTTCTTATTTTCCCTGTCAAGCTTTATCCTCATGCCTAGAATTTATTTTGCCGCTCCTAAATCCTTCTTGGCAAATTCTTTAGACAGTTGTCTTTTGAGGTCTGAGATGTCCTTTATGCTTGAACCAGCCACAAGCATGTCATCAACGTACAGAAGAAGGATGATGTACGACGTATCAAACTTCTTCAAATAACAACAGTGGTCTGTATGACATCTCCTAAAACCGTTTCTCGATATGAAACTATCGAACTTCTTGTACCACTGCCTCGGGGCCTGCTTCATGCCGTATAGACTCTTCTTCAGTCTGCATACCTTGTTCTCCTTTCCTGGTGCAATGTATCCTGTCGACTGCTGCATATATATCTCTTCTTCAAGATCCCCATGAAGAAAGGCTGTCTTAACATCTAGCTGCTCTAGATGTAAGTCCTCTGAAGCCACTATACTTAAGACCATGCGAATCGTAGACATTTTCATCACAAGTGAAAATATTTCAGTGAAATCGATGCCTGCCTTTTGTTGAAACCTTTTTACAACCAATCTAGCCTTATACTATTTCGAACCATCGTGTTCCTCCTTCAATCTGTAAACTCACTTGTTATGAAGAGCTTTCTTACCCTTAGGTAGAGTGACTAGCTCCCATGTATGATTAGACTCAAGAGAGTCCATCTCATCATCCATGGCCTGCTCCCACTTAACCCGTGTATCTGACTGTAATGCCTCTTCAAAACATTCTGGTTCATCATTATCTGTAAGTAGTAGATAATGTAAGGAGGGTGAGTATCAGACCGTGGATCTCCTCTCCCGAGTAGACCTCTTCACAACCGGTGTTTGTGGCTCTGCCTCATAATGCTCCTATGCATGATCATCCTATGACGCTGTAACACCCGTGTCTGGTAACTCTTCCAACTCTACGAATCCATTTTCCTTGGCCTTAGTTTCTTGCACACTGTCCTTATGCATCACTTTTTCATTGAAGACTACGTCATTGCTTTTGATGATTTTTCTGTTTTCTACATCCCAAAACCTGTAGCCAAAATCATGCTGCCCATAGCCTATAAACGTGCACCTCTTGGACTTCGCATCCAGCTTGTTTCTGTGCTTTGCATCAATGTGAACATATGAAGTACAACCGAACACTTTGAGATGTGCAAGGTTTACTTCTTTCCCAGTTCACGTTTCTTCTGGTAGCCCACCATCCAATGGTACTGAGGGACTTCTATTGATGAGATATGCGGCAGTATTCACAGCATCTGCCCAAAAGGTCTTGGGCAACTCTGCATGTAACCTCATGCTCTTGGCGCGCTCAAGGATGATCCTATTAATGCGCTCAACCACACCATTCTGTTGCGGTGTCCCTGGAATCGTTTTCTGATGTTTGATTCCATTTGCTGCATAATACTCCTCAAATATCTTATCACAGTACTCTCCCCCATTATCAGATCTGAGACATTTTACTATTTTACCTGTCTCGTTTTCTACCATAACTTTCCACTTCTTAAATACATCAAATACATCAGATTTATGCTTTAAGAAATATACTCACAGTTTTCTACTAGCATCATCAATAAAAGTAACAAAATAACGTGAACCACCAAGAGATAATACCTGTGCCGGTCCTCACACATCAGTGTGTACAAGTTCCAACAGATGCGTCTTTGGAGCACGTCCCGTCTTCTTGAAGCTTACCCTCTTCTGCTTGCCATACATGCAGTCCTCGCAGAATTCCAAGTTAATAGACTTTAGCCCTGGTAGCTTCCCTTTTGACAATAGCACTTTCATACCCTTCTCACTCATATGTCCCAACCTCTGATGCAATAAATGCCCATTCACTCCAGTTGATGCGACTGCGAGTGAACTATACGATCCTGAAGTCACGTATAAAGTACCTTCCTTTTTACCTCGAGATATCACTAAGGTACCTTTTGTGATCTTCCATGAATCACTAGCGAATGTCGTCATATAACCGGTATCGGCCAACTGCCCCACAGAGATCAAGTTACGTTTCAAACTCGGTACATGTCTGACATCCTTTAATTTTAAGACCGTTCCATCTTTCTGATTTACATAAACGTCCCCCTTTCCAACAATATTGCACGGCTCATCATCACCCAGGTAGACTCTCCCAAAGTCACCTAATACATAATCACGCAGAACTTCCTTACACGAAGTGGCATGAAACGAAGCACCCGAGTCTATAACCCAAGACTCATTCCTTACATCAAGAGACAAGATCAACGCTTCTATGTCACTTTCCTCAGATAGATTCACTGAATCCTTCCCGCCTTGAGAGCTTCTTTATTGTTTCTTGAGCGCCCTGCAATCACGTTTCATGTGCCCATTCTTGCTGTAATGCCAACACTCGTCTTTGTCTTTCGGTCCCTTGGACTTCTTCCTCGACTTAGAACGCCCGTGTTTATTACCTCCCTTGTTCAGCGATCTTCCTCTTCCTTCAATGTTTAGAGCATTCCCTGAATCCCCTGAAACTCCTGATGCCTTCCTTCTAGATTCTTCACTGAGAATTAGACTGGCCACATCATCAAATTTTAGCTTTGTCGACCCTGAGGAATTGCTCACAGCAATCACCAAACCATCCCAACTGTCTGGTAAACTAGATAAGATCAATAACGCCCTGACCTCATCCTCAAAAACAATGCCAATGGATTTCAACTGGCTCGTGACTATATTGAACTCGTTTAGATGTTCAGCTACGCTCCCACCATCTGACATCTTCATGTTTTATAGTTATTTCATGAGATGAACCTTGTTGGATGCTGAGGATTTTTCATACATGGTGGCTAGGGCTTCCATTAATTCTTTTGTAATTTTCACCTTGGATATATTGAAGGCGACGCTCTTAGACAAAGAGAGTCGGATCGTTCCTAAAGCCTTCCTATCCAGTAAAAAACCATTCATCATCTGGCATCTTTTCTGGTTTCTTCTCTTTTCCTCCTAGAGAAATATAGAGGTCCTTCTGGTACAGATAGTCCTCCATCTGCATCTTCCAGAAGGTAAAGTTTGAACCATCAAACTTCTCAATTCTAGTTTTCCCTTCTTCCGCCATCGCTCCCAATAGAACTAAACTAATAACTCTGATACCAGTTGTTGCGCAACATGCTAACAACGCAGTGAGCCTAAATCCGATCTCAGGCCTCACCCACAAACGATAAACAAGAAGAAATATAAACTAGAAGTAGATCAAAACAATCCAAAAAATAAAACACAAAACAAGATATACGTGAAAAAAATCCCAAATTAGGGTAAAAAACCACAGATGTAAACTTCCACTATGAAGAACAAAGATTACAAGGCAATATACTAACCTCTCCCTTGGAAGAATATAGAAAACCCTTTGCTCACACCTCAGAATTATTTTCTCAATATTCCAATTCCTAGAAACGCCTTAGGAACACATATATATAGTTTAGGCAACTCCCCTTTCCGCATCCCAGTGCGAAAGGACTTGTGACACGAAATCCGCGTAAAATCGTGGAACGAATCTGCGTAACTACGACCGATCAAGCAGACTGCACGATAGGTTTAGCGACCCCTAAGACCGGTCGTTAATCGGCCACGACCGATCGAGCACCTTGGGATAAAAAAATGATGCTCGCTGGACTTTGAGTCGAACCGGTCCACAACAGGTCGAGTCGGATCCTACGACCGGTCGAGCATGGCTCACGACCGGTCGAAGACGGTCTCAGATGTGGCTCCACATCTTAACACTCTAGACTAAGCTCCGGAGTCTTTGCTATCTACATGAACGAGAACATATCAATTAGCACATCCTGCAAATAGAAGGGGAAGAAAAAACAGAAGCATCACAGAGAATTTCAGGTAGAGTGCATCAGATTTGCTGGCCTGCCACTCCAGCAGATGCATGACAACATAGGATGTAAAATCATTCATCTAGTAGACTCAGTTTGGATGCGCCACATAAAAGAGCAGCATCCTTCAGAAGTTCCTAACCATCTGACTGGTTGGCTCAAATATGGATAGCCAAAAACAGAGGCCAATGGTTTACATTGAACAGAAAAATCCATTGAAAATCTAGTGATTGAGCATCAGTCAGGTATTTACCGATGCAAAACGTCCCTTATCATCAGAAACAGAAGCATATAGATCATCTTGCTTTCCTTACTCCCAATCTGCAGAAACACCTCAGCAGCATCCACAATAGTACAATGACACATTTCTTCGATCTTATTCAGAAAAATTCAGATAATTGCCCTTAAGACTATATGATGTTAAATAGGAGCTTAAAACTTGAATGCAAATAATGAGTATCATAAAGATGTAAGGGAAAAAAGTTGAATGAAGTTATGTGGCACTCACATCGAGATGCAATGTGGGAATTATCTTTATAAAGAGAACCTCAAGATTAGGGGAACATATCCAAAATAAGAAAGACCACTCTTTTAAAGGCATTAGCAATGGAAAATCATAAAAAGCCCATCAAAGCCCTTCTTCTTCTTCCTCTTCTTCTTCTTCTTCTTCTCCTTTTTTTTTTTTTTTTTTTTTTTTTTTTTTTTTTTTTTTTTTTTTGAGAGATAACTAGAGATACAATTTTTCAATGTCAACTCAACCTCTCCAAATGATTAAGCCAAATTTAATTTTGGAAAATGGATATTGTAACAAGAAAATATGATTTCAGTAAACCTAGAAAAAAAAAATATTCCTTCAAGATGCATTCATAAACAGGGAAAGCAAGAGAGAATCATGATCTATAAGAGGTTCGTGCACCCCACATGGAAGATTACACACAACTTGTGCCAACTTGGCAAATTTGAGGCTGCACAAGCTGGAACCGACCATCAAGACGACCAAATATCACCAAATTTGAGGCTGCACAAGGACATCTAAATAAAACATGCTAGATGCTATGAGGATAATTGATTTTTCATAGCAAAAGTATATGGTAAGGCCAAAAAAGCATGATTTGTCAGAGTACCAATCAAGACTTCGCAGGTGGTTTATACAATTTGTCAGAGTACCACTTCAACTTAACGTGGGTGTCAAACAATTGCCACTTGCCACATTTTCCAACTGGCGCCCGATAACACAAGTTTGAAACACATGATGTTCATTTATCCAAACTTCTGCAATTGGCATCTCAGAATTAATCATTTTCTATTGTATCTTGATTTTGATTCTGTATATGTCTAGCAATATGACAATATGATAATCAAATATTTCTCATTTAAATGCAGACAGTCATATTTGTTGAAACAGTCAATCACCTTCTGTGGGCCACCTGTGCTCATCCTAAAGAAATATTAGATACCTTTCCTCAAGAGTCATGCTGTTCTGATTATCAGGTGGGTCGTGGGTACAAAAGAAATGGATGGTAAAGAGAAAATTGACCAATGATTCCCATTCAGTGTACACATTGGCCCCACATGATGATCAGAATCACTTGAATTTTGAGAAAGGAATCTACACAGTGGGGTTCTATGTGATGGCATGATTTGTTGAAATCTGTAATCCCCACAACTGGACAGTTGAAGCTTTTGAAGGCACATCACCGTACAAGACCTAGTCAGCACTTCAACTTACAAGATTATCCCTTGATACTTCTCTCCAAGTCTGGATCATTTTTGGAAAGAAACAAATACATCGTAGGTTTTAGACTTTTAGTTTTCCTTAGGCATACTCGATCGTATTGAGAAGTATTAGCCAGAAAGGATGTACAACAAAAGGAACCGGGTTTCTCAAAAAATACAACGAAATGAACTAGCCTTTGGCATATAGTGGTTGACAGCTGGATGTCAAATGTTGAATGTACATTGCGATGGCTATCAGGAAAAACCACAATTTTGCAACATGGCTATTTAAATAACATGCTTTCCTCATATGTTGCAGATGTGTTTCCAACATGGCTATCTAAAGAAAATGAAGCATTTCAACCACATAACTAAGAATTAGCATGAAAGTGAATGATCTTCTGCTGATGGCATGGCCCATTATATACATATCTACAATAATAAATACGAAACAATAAAAAGGCAGAAAGCAAAAAATAGATGCATCTCAAATGGTACTTTCCCCAAGGATAACGCATATAAGTTTAGAATACAAACAATGTACCCATCTTAGTATGTAATAGATGATTTAAAACATTGTAAGCATAAGGAGAAAATTGAAAATGTGGATTATCATGATGAACTCAAAATTTCCTTTACTTTATTCATTAATTTTCTGTTGGTAAATAACTTACAGAAAAATTACGAAGGTCAGCATGTACAACAATGATGACATCATTGACATTGTGTGACTTGGCTGTCTCTTCAAGAATTCTTAAGTAGCCCTTGTTTATGTCAATTGCATACACCATACCTACATCATGACAAGGCATTAGTGAAAGAGCTTTGTTAAGCCCACACACATGTTAAAGGTAGCCCATGTACACGCTAGGTGTACCAGCATGCAAATAGGAATGAGATACAATCTACCCATCATAGGGCTACCTCTACATAGATGCCCTGGGCCAAGTATCAGGTCAGTCCACTAGTCAGGCGGGCAATAGTTCACGGTACAAATTTATGGCTGATAAAAATTAGGCTAAAGTTTTCTAACCCATCACCTGTTTCTAATATAGTGGTCCACCTGGACCAGATTTATTTTTGGGTAAGAACAATAATCCCGTCGCACCCGCTTAATGAAGGGCTTGGATATTGTACCTTTCTGCCATCATAGAATGTATGATGGTGTGTAATGGTATGCCTTGTACACAGGTATGGCTCATAAAGCTATGAATGAAATGTTCAAATGCTATATTCACATATAGATAAGAATTACAGGATCCTGTGCATTAGGACAGGATTAGTGACCTGATGTAGGCAATCCATACAGGTGAAGCCCACAGTCCCCAGATCTAGATTGCTGACCAGATAGGCCTATGAAATCAAATATCAGGGAAAAAAACGAATCGACTCAGTTTCGGTCATGACCAAGTTGATGTGATTTCAATTCTGAACAAGCATCTATTTTGGGTAGTTTTAGCAGGTTTTGACCCTTCACTAATCTTAGACGGACCAAAAGCAGGAAGACTCGATTTCGACATGGAACAAGGAATAAAAATTTAAAGCATGGATGGGCCCCATTGTGGATGGTGAATTCAAAAATCATTCAGACTTGATGACTCTAGATGTCCAATCTGTAACCTTTTTTATCGACTGATGCGGCATCATCTTCTTTCTACCGTCAACAACCATTTAAAATTTAATTTATTTATTTTAATTAGGATATTTGTATTTTGGATTTTTGAGGAATGCCCATCCATGGTAGGGCCCTTCCCTTTACATCTACAGTCCTTGACCATTTCATGGGACCTCTTATATGACATGGCACATCAAGAGTTTTGACGTTATACACATCTTATTGCATTGAGATTCAGGACTCAATAATTCCTCACCCATCTTATACGGAGGATTGGATTTCATTGAAGATCACCTTGGCCTCTCAAACGTGATATCATGAATAGAGTCTTTCCTCCAGGCGCAACACAACAGTCAACAATGGTCTCTCCAGGTTATGGATCCACAACAGACACCACTAAACCTGCAGTTAAGTCTTGATCTGTTAGGAAATATATACTTACTAGAAGCCCCAAATCCCAACACAATTGAGCTGAAAGATGAATATAGGAAGTTACTCCTAAATTTTCACTAGGAAAAGCGGACAAAGTAATCCCAAAGACAATGAAGGCGTTGCCCCAAATCCCAACACAATTGAGCTGAAAGATGAATATAGGAAGTTACTCCTAGATTTTCACTAGGAAAAGTAGACAAAAGTAATCCCAAAGACAATGAAGGCGTTGCTTCTTTTCACTCCCTGGTCAGTCACTAATCTTTGTTTGAATTTCTTTTTCTTTATTTATTTACATCACCATCATCATCATCCTAGCCTCATCCCACCATTTTGGGGTTGGCTGTATGATCATGCTTTGTTAATCATATACCAAACAGAAATTCTCATGATTTCATAGCTAAAGTTTTATGTTTGTGGTCTCCTTGTGTAATCGTGCTCTGGTCCATGGTGAATGTATAGCAATGCGCTCCATGCCTCCTCACCTGTAGCAGGTCCTAAAGAGCCTTAGCCCCCTATAGTTTCTGGCCTGATTGTTTCTCCTCACTAGGGCAAGTGTTTTCAGCATGATGGGAGAATAAAAGAGATGCATGTTAGTATTTGTAACACCCCAGATTTTTGCCAACATGAAATTAGACGTCCTTAGGCAATGGGTCAATCCTAACATCTGATTAACTTCTCAAACACTAAATTCAAAGGTCTTAAATCCCTTCTTCAAACCATTCTCTTGAAAACCTCACATTTCCTTCACAAATCTCACCTTTCACTATCTTCTTCGCCAAACTCATCTAAGTGCTTTCATTTTAGACACAAATCTTAAAGTCTAGGTGTTGCTGATCATTCCGTACAAAGACCCGAGTCCCACCTCGAGTAGGTGTCACTCATGTTCCACTGATCATTCCATATACTGCTTTATCATTACTGCTTGACTGATTTGATAACATGTTAACCTATGCTTTATTGTTCCACTGAGTTAGCTACTCACTCCCACGTTACGGGATGGTGTTGTACACACCAACCAGACCTTGTTGTAGCTGCAAGTGATGGCGATGCTTATGAGGCGGAGCCGGACTTTTGCGACGACGAGGAATCCTTCTTGTATATGCCGTATTCTGGCGGCTTCATGTGAGCCGTGTCTTGATCGACGGGGTTACAGGGATGTTGACTAGATGACACTACACCTTTGGTATATTTTGAAATTGTACTTGTAATTAGTTAACCTAGTAACATTATCACACTTTGGAGACTCACCACAGTTTATATAGTTTATATATCTAACACAGTCTTCCGCTTGCTATCTCACTTGTCTCTGGAGTATGATATGCTGTTTTGGCTTAATCTCACTCATGTTCAATGCACTAATACAGATAACATTTAATCATCATTCATTATGTTGCATAAGTGATGCGTTGGAACTCGGGAGTTGAGTTTATGCTCGACCCCCGATTTTCAGGGCGTTACAAGATGGTATCAGAGCGTGATTTGGATTAAACCGAACTTGGGTTATGGTCACACGACGCACTCTGACGCATTCTGACTTAGGAGGGGGCAACGAAACGTAGAAACCGACTTAGGATTTTTCAAATTCGCCGAACGGCGAAACCGACTGAAATCGACCGCTGAGATTAGGCCTGTACACACCCATGATCACGCGAAACGATCCCGAATCACTTCTAGACCGTTTGTCGACGGGTTTGAGTCGTTCCCTAGAAATGAATGTCCTTAGGTTGTGGGTCAACCACAACACCTTACACTTCATCTCAAAGCCTAAAACCCCTTTTATCCAATTCCTTCAAATTCTCTCATTTCACCACCTCATTCTTCAACTTTTTCTAAGTCCTTTCATACTAGGCATAAATCCTAATGTATAAATGATGAAGAATAATACTTAAACAAAAATTTACTATAAATAGTAAATATATGTAGAAATTGGACTTTTGACCATTCAAATTATGAAATCTCATGAAATAAATGGGTTAGTTGGATAGATTAGCGCCTCCTACCCCAAAATCATATGCTACAAGTCACATAAAATCATTCCGGTTTGCAATTTGACCCCGATACGGCTCAAAACGGAGTCGGGGGCCAAACGGAGCACCTTTGGGGGGACCAAGGGTGGGACCCACACATTTTTGGGGCCTAGGGGTCACGAGGACCTCGCCCAAATGGCAAGGCATCGCCAACCACTCCAGAGAGTGGCGAGGCCCTCGCCAGGTCGGTGAGGCCTCGCCGGTTTTCGGGCCCGGCCGGTCGGGCCGATCGAGTTTGGGGGGTTGGGAAACCCCCTGGTGTATGGGCCGTCGACTAAAACCCCCCCTATGGCATACCTCCTTCACAAATCACCCCTCCAAGCTATCCCTTTCCCTCAAAATTTTCTTTTTCTCTCTCAAACCTCCCATCCAATCACCCATTCTTCATTTTCGGTCACAACCTATTCACTTCCAACGTTTATCGCCGTACCTACCCCCTACCCTCTCCACTCTCTTTCATTTAGGCTCTTACATGTCCCATTTGGAGCTAAAAAATGTGTAAGCTCCCTAACCCATCCTACCTTTCCATTTTTCATCTTCAGTCACTGTCATATGGGCCTCTACAACATCTGTTGAGACTCTAATCCGTGGAGAACCAAACCTCCAGCCCTTTTCTCTCTCTCTCTCTCTCCATCACTTTTCATTCACCTTTCCATGGCTCTATCCAAGCTTGGTACGGCCATCTTCTCGGATGTTTAGCTATCCATATTGTTGTCTTGTAGTTTGCATGGGTTACTGTCTTAGGGTGTTTATGTTTTCATGTTGATGGGTGTAGTAGTTAGTAGTATGTTTTAAGTGTTTGAAGCCTTGGTTGTATTAGCTCATAAGCATCTTCTGTCATGGACCAGAGTTGTACTTGACCATTGCGAACTCCTATCCCTCCACCATTACTTCTCTAAACTCATCTCTTACTCCTTTTGGCCTCACCCTTTCACACCCATATGGGCACAACAATCCACATTTTTTTGTGTCCCATGACTTTCACAACCTCCAAATGTTGGGACGTCTAGGGCCCGTTCGGCCAACCGCATTAGGTGAGTTTAGGGTGGATGGAATTGTAAAAGTAACAATAAATGCATGTGTTAGGTATTGTCCTTAGATTGGGTGTATCCCATGTTTTCCAATACCATGTTTGGAGTGTATGCAATTAAAGGAAAATCCTAGAAATTTTCCTTTCCAAGTACACTTAGAAATTCATCATCTTGGGGTTTGAAAATCCCATCTTACACTTTCTAACACAAGGCCCATTTTCCAAAGCCTATACCATTAATTTTAATCCCCACCCACCCTCCTAGCAAACATGCCACTCTAAATCCCAAGGTAGGATTAACAATGCAGCCCCATTTAATACAACTTAAGACTACTGACCAAATAGGCCCATGGAGTTTTGGACCCAGGATGGTAATCCTAGATTTCGAAAGACCTAAAATATGGAAAATCCAATAAATTGATAACGGGAACCCTAGGACCTCTTAGTTGGTATGAGCATATGTAAAATGCTCGAGCGTAGTTAAATTCAAGTGCAGACAACTCAATCCCAATTAGACAACCTTTGACCCTAAGAGGTAAAACCCTTCCTTGTATTAGAAATAATATGAAATCATCTAGCGTATGAGCTTGGATTTTGGATTACACCTATTGGAGTATCGCTACTCCTAAATTAAGACTAGCTACTGGTTACATTAGGGAATGTCAGAGACCGATAGACTTAGTTCGGCTTGATCTGGATTGAGTGGAAGCTCATTCTTCCGTTGAATCCCCTTAATACTTTAGGCTTCCTTAGTAACTCTTAGGGAGATTGTTTGACGTAGAAACTATTCACGATTAGAGAAAACCTATATATCCCTTGGATTTAATGTTACGTCCAATCAATACATCCCTTAGAATTGCCTTCCTAAAGACTTATTACAATCGGGAACACGGAGTAGAGAAACAATATATATAAGCGAGGTATTCGCGGTTTGAATTGAAGTCTCAATCCTGGTAGTTACCAATGAACTCTATGCTCTGATCAAGCAGAAGGTCGGTATCAACTATGATTAAGAACTGATACAAGAATTTTCTGTCCTAGCTAGGTAGAAGGTCCATATATCCGACTCAGACCCACTACACAACTTTCCTTCCGTGTTGGCCCTACCATTTACACCCAAAGTTTATTATTTCATCCTTGAGAAGTACTAGGAGTATATAGCCGATAGAGACTTTGTCTTTTAGGCCTAAGGAATTGCCCAAATGGGCAACAGACAGTTAGGAATTAGGTACTAAATCGCATGTCATGTCAGCATACATATTGTGCTTATGAACGTAGAAAGATAGCCTGCCTGTTAAGCTAGACATGATTAAATAGGATAAGTCTGGACCGTGATAAAAGTCCTCCTTTGGTAGAATTAGGCATCTTGCCTCAAACTCACACATATCCATGAAATCAACCACAATACCCATCATCTTTAGCTCCTTTTTATAATCATAGGTATCAATGCCATAGTACACATCGTCGATGAAAGGCAGACCAATGTATTTCCCATTTCATGTCAAGGATAGGTCCTAAATTACCCCTTGTTCCAATATACGAATCAGGACATAGATCTTGAGCCTTGAGGGTGAAAATAAATTTTTAAGGGGGGTAGAACATTATGAGCCCAATCTAGTTAGGTCGATTTATACATCCTTGTGATCAAAGTGGAGCAGCGAAAACGTGGTGGACCCTTGCCCCACTGGCCCACGATCAAATGGAATTGTCCAGACTATACGTAAAGATAGGTCACTAAATAGGATCTGAACCTTCCTTAGAATGTAAAGCAATTAGGTTTCAAGTATTAAACAAATTCATATTACAGAATAGGCCTAATAATGAGTACGAGTTCAACTACTACCATAGACATGAATTAAGATGAGGACTCTCCTAGACTAAGACCTAAAGGGCAACCTTAGAAATAAAAAATTTGAGCCTTTCAATGATGGGCCTTCCCTAAGGTTTTAGAGTGATCGGACTACGGAGTTACTGAAATATACAACTGTGAAACATTCGCAGCTTGACCCAATTCTCAATCCTGGGTGACTACCAATGGACTCATTGCTTGGCCGAGCAGAAGACCAAGATCTACCAGAATTCGGAAGGGATACGATGAGCTTTCTACCCTGGCTAGGTAGATGATCAATGTATCGGGATCAAGCCCATTATGACCGTCTCTCCATGTTGGTCAAACATTGAAAACAGCTACCTTACTCTAACTTGTTGGGAATCGTTGTCAAGACTCCAAATAGATAAAGAAATCCATTGTAGCAAACCATCAGGATGTAAGTAAGAGATAAAGAAATAAATTGTTAAGGGGGGTAGCCAAAAACGTACTAGACTAGTATGCACAAGATACACCCTACCACGCATAGAGACTTGAAATCGATAAGTCATAGGCAAATGAAGTAATAGCATCCTTACTTATTGCCTTTAGCCAATTTCGGGGACGAAATTTTGTTTTAAGGGGGGTAGATTGTAACACACCGGATTTTTGCCAACCTGGAATTAGACGTCCTTAGGCAATGGGTCAATCCTAACATCTGATTAACTTCTCAAACGCTAAATTCAAAGGTCTTAAATCCCTTCTTCAAACCATTCTCTTGAAAACCTCACCTTTCCTTCACAAATCTCACCTTTCACTATCTTCTTCGCCAAACTCGTCTAAGTGCTTTCATTTTAGACACAAATCTTAAAGTCTAGGTGATGCTGATCATTCTGTAAAAAGACCCGAGTCCCACCTCGAGTAGGTGTCACTCAGGATTAAATCCTTTAGAAATTGGACGAGGATTGACTAGTGTTAAACTAGAGTTCATACGAAATCCGCACTAATCACTTTAAATATGATCTGCAAGACCTAAAACTTGTAGAATCATTAACGCTAGGTTACCCTAAAAGATAGGATCAATCTCATTACCTGGCTGCTCTGGGGAGCATTACGAAACTCTGTTTCAGATCTGGACCGCACATCGAAAGTCCGATTAACACAAAGTTAAACGGTTAGGACCGCCTTGCCGGGCTTGACAACCATCTCGGAAATCAAATCCAGATAGTGTCCTGGGACTATTCGCTTGAGCCCGGAGTGAAGAGTGTGAGAAATGTGAAATTAATTAAAAATATAATATAAATTTAAGTAATCTGGCACGTGTCGCTTGCGGATCAGTTATAAGGATTCCGACTGTCAAAATCTGACCAGATTACACCCTCGAATCAGGGATATTTGCCCCTACGTGTCAGTGTAATTGAAATCTCTGATCGAGTTTCACTGACCGTTGAACTGAAACTGGTTTGCCATGCGTGATCTGGGAAGTCGACCGAAATGAAAACTTAACTATACCTAGATCCAGTGTTAGTGAGCTTAAGTCCGACCGCACACAGAAAAGGGGCCGCCAGAAGTGCTCCGTTGAGATGGAACAGACTCGCTTTGGTTATAACCTAAGTATACCTTGACATGAAGTCTAATTTGGTGAGTTCTAGACCTATATAAGGACCTTAAACCCTCACTCTCTCATTCCATATGAATTTGAGAAAACCTAGGAGAGAGAAGAGAGAAAAGAGAGAGAAAGTGTAGGAGAAGTGGGAGCATCTTGCGGATACTCTACCCTGCCGCTATACACGCTTAACCATCCCGATCTAATCGCTTTCCCGGCGGTTCTGGCTCCCTTTCTAGGTAAGAAAACCCTAACCCTAACCTGTTTTAGGGTTTGGATTGATTCAAGTAGCGAAATAGCTAACATAACTCGTGATTTAGGTCGTCATTGTTCACTCCCCAAGTATAGGGTTGTGATGTAGTAATAAACTCGGTGAGACCGAGGTCGAATCCACCGGGACTGAAACCTGTACGTACTCTAAAATTAAGTGGATCTAGAACTAGGCTAAGATGGAATCTAAACCAATTGTGATTTGAGGAATACTGGTAAAATATTTATCTAAAACTTAAGAGAATTCAGAGGAAGGGAACTAGGGATTCAGAGGATCCACTTGTAGAGATCAGGGAGATGAAAGGTGCAACAATGAAAATCGAACTAAACTAGCCTTAATATAGTTTGCAAGAGATGAAAGGTATATGAATTAGAATGGATTCCATCACCAAACCATGCCCAGGAGACGATGGTGAACAACAGAGTTAAACTAATTACCAACCAATCAATGTATGAAAGCTAGGAAGGGTACCGACATCCAACCATTCCCAGGAGACGATGGTGAACGACAGGGCTTCTTGACGTCATAAACATCAAAAGGAAAAGAAATACTCTAAGCCATTGCAGACCCATTGTAATTTTAGTCACAACAGCCCATTAACAACTAAAAAAATATTCCCATAAATCAAACCATAATCAAGTTAGTTCATGTATCAAAATTAGATTAACGGCATAAAAGAACATCTCCCATCCTGCTACAAGCTTCATCTCTTGGCCCTAGCCAAGAGATTCAGCCCGCCATGAACGGATCAGGACTTAACGAAAACAAAATTAAAAATTAAAAAAAATAAAAATAAACTCCAACTACTTTACTTCCTCTCACGTCCCTGCCTCCACCTCCAGCCGAGTGATTTCCTCAATGAATTTTTCTCTCTTCTCTCTTTCTCTTTATAGTAGCTTTTAGAGTGGTGGAGAGTCGTCGGTTGCTGAAGAGCTGGCATGCGTAAATCCTTCGCAGTTTGAGTCCAAACAGACTCTGTTTCTGCACGAGGAAACGCACCAATAGCTGCGTATGGCCTGAGTTTTGGGATTGTCGACCGTCCTGAACTCTGTTTTGGCTCCTTGGTTGGGGTAAAGACCCACCTGTGCATCTTCTAGACGGATCGGATCATCGATCTGATGGTGATCACGAACGCAGTGGGGCCCACAGCGGCCGAATTTCGCGGTCGGGCGAACAGGGATTCCGCTCCTTACGCTGATTGAGTGGTGGGGTCCATGTTCGGGAGTTACGACGAAATCCACTCCGTTCATTGTTTCCGGCTCGGAAAACCATTTGGAGATGATCGGTTTTGAACTTCCAATACTGTGGTCCACTGAATTCGTGCTTCAGCCATCTGACCTGTGTTTGAGACTTCCTGTATATGCAATGTTCACGAAAATCGGACCACAGATCAGAGTGTGGTCGGTTTTACCTCATGGACTCACTGAACGGTGTGGATCATCAAGATGTGTGATGATGGTGGTCCACCAGGAGTTGAGCGCAACTCCCTGTTGCGAACAGCGGACGCAGTCTCCATTTTGAAAGCAAAAATCGGGTCAGCGCCTGCTGACCGATTCCTGCGGTTTGGTGCACCGAAAGTGCATAGCTAGTGTGCACTCCCACTCCTCAAAGTGGGACCCGCCTTGAAGTTCATGAGAAATCCACTTCATCCATCTGCTTTTGCATCTCATTTAATGAGTTGAGACCAAATTTGACGCATATCCAGACATTCAGTGGGTCCCAATTCAGTGTTTAAAGGGCTGATCTGTCCGTTGGGCCACTTCCACAATGGTCCAATGACTGAAATTTGATGTGTACGGTTCATTTATGGTCCTTAGGCTATGTATGAAGTTTCGAGCCAAATGAATGGTGGAAACCCTGTGATCTTGCACTATGTACTAATTTCGGGCCACTTGAGCTTTAGTTTCTCAATTTTCTCGGGTCTCTAGCATGTAAATTTGTCGATCTTGGTTCCCTGAAGTCCGTCCCTTGCTCTGGTGAATTCTGAGCGTTAAATCTCGTCTTTTAGCATCTTATTTCGATCTAGGCCCGTAGATACGCTCTGCATCACAAATACGATTAAACCAGGGCGTTAAATAGTATCATGCTCGTAAATCCAGGCAATAAATAGGGTCTAATATGCAATATTTGACCCTCAACAGTCATATTGACGTTGAAGAAAGCGTAGAGATTCTAGCGACTCCGTTACGATTCTACGGCATAAGGTGCGGACTTTAGGTGTATAGGTTATGGTTTTCAACACTTTCAATGTCAGATAATGATAGATTCATGATCTGTATGTTATTGCACATGTAGAAAGTACTGTTCGTTTCGTTTTTCGGTTATACGTTAACTATGTTGGATATACTGTATTCCTCGTATTCGTAGAAAGTACCGTATACGTATAAATTTTGAAAGTGTGTTTGCCATGGTAAATGACTATATGTATATGCTATATATGTGTATGATACTTACTCGGTGAAAGGATTCGCCCAAATACATGTTTCGGTTAATATACGTTATGTATGTTAAGAAGTGCATTCTAAGTGTTTGTGAAAATGCTTGTATGAGTGAGTACTAAGATGATTGTGCTTTAGGCAGGTGTTGAGATAGGATTCTCAACTAACTTAGAGATGCATATGATTTCCTCCATGTTGGTTGTCTAATTTAACTGTTTACTATGAAATATATGTGTTTGTATTTCTTGTTTATATTGTGCTTTGTAACATGCTTTATGACATGTTTGTTAACATGCTTGAATTACTTTGTTTATGATGCTTTACTCTACATGCTTCTGGTTAAGGATTGATTGTGATTGGGGCTATGATTATAGTCCAGACAATCGGTAACAGACTTGAGTACGTGGTTGAGATCCATTCGCCACATAGGATGTGTTTGACGAACCCGAGTCGTACTTCAGTTGGCGACAGTGGTTAGGCCACGCGAAGTGTTTGTGCACTTCATGTTGTTCAGTTGGTTGTGCGCTCGTGCTAGTCAGGCTCGTCAAGTAAACCCGATCTGTCTTCTGTATGTTTACCATGTTTGAACGCCTCTGTTTGAACCTGAGGTACTAACCTTACCAGTGAAATCCCGTTAACCGTGGTACCTCGATCCGCTAAGACTCATGAGCTGAGCATGGTGGTATGGGACACCGTGGTCGAGCTGTCGGCCTACGCTGGGGCCACGTACCTCCCCGTAGTGACCAGTGAGCAACCCAGACTCGTGAGCCGAATACGGTGGTATGGGACACTGTATTCAAGCTGTCGGCCTACACTGATTGATGACGAGCCCTTTGTAGTGACCTCGAGCATACTCTGAATTTGTGGTGAGGCGACGAGTTTGCTGTAGTAAACATAGTATAAACTAGGCCTGTATTGATAAGGTGATGGGGGAGCGGTGCAACGAGTGCATGTAACAGCCCTGACAGCCCTTTACAGCGACCTAGAACCGCATCATTGCATGAGAGTATCTAGGACTGACGACCCTAGAATGGATCATTGTTTGAGAATGATATAAGGAAGGTACCTTAGTTTCCCAATACTGCTGTTTGAAATGGACTAATAACAACTCGGTAATCATGCTCATCATCGCATTGCATGTGCTTGGAAGATGTGGAGCCTGAGGGTGCCAGCATGCCGCAGACGTAAGATGGTGCCGCATAAGGGAGTATGTTGGTGAGGGCATACATCATAATCGCATCTCATCCTTGCATTAATTACAGTACTTAGGAATGTTGATTGTACTGCTTGACTGATTTGATAATATGTTAACCTATGCTTTATTGTTCCACTGAGTTAGCTACTCACTCCCACGTTACGGGACGGTGTTGTACACACCAACCAGACCCTGTTGTAGCTGCAGGTGATGGCGATGCTTATGAGGTAGAGCCGGACTTTTGCGACGACGAGGATGCCTTCTTGTATATGCCGTATTCTGGCGGCTTCATGTGAGCCGTGTCTTGATCGACAGGGTTACAGGGATGTTAACTAGATGACACTACACCTTTGGTATATTTTGAAATTGTACTTGTAATTAGTTAACCTGGTAACATTATCACACTTTGGAGACTCACCACAGTTTATATAGTTTATATATCTAACACAGTCTTCCGCTTGCTATCTCACTTGTCTTTGGAGTATGATATGTTGTTTTGGCTTAATCTCACTCATGTTCAATGCACTAATACAGATAACATTCAATCATCATTCATTATGTTGCATAAGTGATGCGTTGGAACTCGGGAGTTGAGTTTATGCTCGCCCCCAATTTTCAGGGCGTTACAGTATTGTACAAGTACATATAAACAAAACATGAAAACAAAACCATTTAAAAAAGACCTACCAAACCATTAAGAAAAACAAACATAAAAATTACACACATTTGTTTCAGGAATTTCGTCAAACATGTGACATGCTTATAACTCAAATTCTATACAAGCATGCTTTGTGTAAGAAATAAGTGGCCTGCAAAATCCCAAATCCAGTGAAGTAAGAAAATAAATCCATTAGTGATTAAAAGAAAGAGGAAAAAAACCACCTGACCAGTCTCTTTGGTTCAGGCAGCTGCAGAGTTGGAATGTGAATAAGGTTTTAGAAGATTTAGAGAAATCAACTAAAATCTCTAGGGTTTTGGGAGATTTAGCGAAATCGGGAGATGCATGAGAGGAATGAGGTGCAGAGAGAGAGAGAGAGAGAGAGAGAGAGAGAGAGAGAGAGAGAGAGAGAGAGAGAGAGAGAGAGAGAGAGAGTACCGATCGAGTGCAGCGGACATAGCAAACGCGTTCGGGTGCAGTGGCATCGAGCGACATTTTTAGGGGTAGCGATCACAGATCGCCAGATCTAAAGGCATTGCTTCTTTTCAAACAAAAAGAAAGCTGGAGAAGAGAGAGAGATAGAGAGAGAGAGAGGGACGGTTCGGGGAGGAGGGAGGGAG
Source organism: Magnolia officinalis (assembly GCA_021015155.1). Lineage (NCBI taxonomy): Eukaryota > Viridiplantae > Streptophyta > Magnoliopsida > Magnoliales > Magnoliaceae > Magnolia > Magnolia officinalis. Next base: position 65,964,621 of record JAJHSJ010000008.1, read on the forward strand.
GGAGGGAGGGAGAAGGACAGGGTGCCGAGAGAGGGACGGGATTGAGGATGTAGAATACGATAGATTAGGGATCGAGGCTATCATTGCATCTAAAGGGAGAGGGAGAGGGAGAGAGAGAGAGAGAGAGAGAGAGAGAGAGAGAGAGAGAGAGAGAGGAGGAAAAACAGGGTTCGGGCTTTTGGTACGGTATATATACCCGATCGCTAATCAACGCCTATTTTAATTAGCACAGGTAAATTAGCCACATAAATCGTCGGCTAATCCAGTTTTTGTTGTAGTGCCATCTAGTCTGGGGTCCACTCCTTGGAATACTGCACCATCCAACAAAAAAAGGACTTGGACTCCGAAGATAAAATTTTGGCATAAAGACATCCGGTCCCATACTCAACTCTAGAAAATTCCACAACACCAATACAAAAAAAAAAAAAAATAAATAAAATAGACTTGACTAAAAGAAGAATCTTGGTTCAAAACCATCTAGTCTAAGGCCTGCCCCTGAAATATTGCATATGACCTGGGGTTATATCCACTCAATTCATTTTGCCAGCCCACGTTAGGATGTCATGTTTAAAATTGGGAAAATTCGAAAACTCAAAGTAAGCCTCACCACAGGAACTAGTGGAGATAGAAACTCTACTAAGGCCTACCTGATGTAAATATGCTATACAACCTATTCATAAGTTGATCCCCACATGGATGAAGGGAAATAGGAATATCAGCCTCATCCAAAATAGGCAAGCACAGTAGATAAACGGAGTGGATATAACTCATACGTCACAGTGGGCTTAATAGAGCTTAGGTTTAGAGTAGATTTCATGTAAACCCCAATTACAGGCAATTGACATAGGATACGAGTTTCCTGAGCCCCACCCAGCATACAGGGAGCCCCGTAGGCAGTCGCCCTGTGGAGCCACTGCAATATCCATGAAATTCTACTGCATGGATCAATTTGCCGGATCACGTTAGGACATGAGTCCAATCATAAGGCTGATCGAAAACTCAAGTGGGCCACACAAACAGTCCTACAGAGAAAACCCATGGATGGAGTGGATATCACATTTACATCATGGAGGGCCCATAAATTTACCACGTATTGGAACATCCAGTAGGCAGGGCCGCAAGCATTGCATTTCCATTCACGTTTGAGATTAATTTAGAGATGAAAAAAAGAAAAAAGAAAAAAAGACTGACTACCAGATGTTTTGTCTGAGGCTGATATTTGTATTTTCCCTTCATTCTTTTAAGAATCACCAGATGGGGATAAAAGCATGTGGTTGTGGAGTAGGAAGATTTCAACCACGTTTCGGTCTCCCTTGTTCTGATGTGGCCCATTTGAGTTTTGGATCTCTCATGTTTAGGCTTCTCTCTAAAAATCAGATGGCAAAATGGATGGATAGAGCACATTTAAATCAAACATCAAGGCAACAGGGTTCAAGTTTGGGTCCATGAATTGGGCAATTTAAATAGTTTAAATGCATGTATACGATGAGTCATACTTACAACATGTGTATCAAATAAAATTTTCTCTCATGTAAGAATTAGATGAGTGTTCTTATGGGTAAAATCAAGCTACCCTAATGTATGATGCATGTGGCCATAAATGCATCCAAACAAATTCTCCGATAAAACTAAGATTTAGAGAAGATGAGCTGAGCGAGAAGACTCGATGACTGAGATTAGAGCTGTACATGAATCGAGTTAGCTAGCTCAACTCGACTCGAAAAAGCTCGATTCGAAACTAAGTTCGAGCTGAGTCGAGCTGATTTTTTGAGCTCGAAAAAATTTCAAGTCGAGTTCGAGCTTCCCCAAGCTCGACTCGACTCGGATCAAATCTCAACTCAAATTGAACTAGTTCGGTGACTCAGTTATTTTGATATTGATGTTGCTCAGCAAGTGTTTGATTAAATGACTTAACAAAGTGTCGGCTGGTGGCAAAGAAGGTATGTGTATGAAACAAATATCCTTGTATCTTGATTTTTATGTTGCCTATTGAGTATTTGATGAAAACCTGTAAACCGTTGTTGCTGTTTTACATTCCATGAGAAATTGAAGATGCACTCCATGTGTTTGAGAAAATGATGCAGATGCTCGACCTTAGCTCGAACTTGGCTCGAATTGGCCCAAGCTGCGGATCGAACCGAGCCGAGTTGGCCAGTCAGGCTCGAGGACCGAGCCGAGCCGAGTTTGAGCTGGGGTCAGCTAGTGGCCGAGCCGAGTCGAGTCGTGCCAAGCTCGACTCGTGTACAACTTTAATTGAGCTGAAACACTTGACCCATCTTGAAGATAAGGCTCGTCAACAGACGTACAAATCTTGACTACAAGCACCAATCTCGACCTTATATGCGATCTTAAGGTCAAATACCGACCTCGACCTCAGATCTTAAACCTGACCTCTGATACCAACCTCAACCTCTGATATCAACCTCAACCTCGGATACTAATCTCAACATCGGAATAAGAATATCTATAAAGGATCTTATGACACAGAAAGATAAGATCGATTCGATGAAGTTATAGCCGGGAATCACGCTGATCAAGGTTAATTAAATCGTAGACATTCTCGAAATTAGATTCTGATTCTGATACGGGCCCCTCCAGTATATCCAACAAATCTACTCGGCCATCAAGAAAGTCTATAAATACACCTCTTATCGTAGGCAAAAGGTATGCAGAACTATCCCAATTCTTCTATGCCTATTGTGAGTCCATCCACCTAACTTAGGCATCAGAGGGTCCCTGGTCATAACCGATGCCCCTAGTGTCTCTTCGCTTTCCATTGAATTGCAGGTACCCAGAGGCTCATATGAGGTGAGGCAAGGTCAACATGATTTGAGCAATAATAGTTTTGCGCCATCTGTGGAAACAACAACAAAGCGATTTAAAAGTTTCCTCTACATCAACCCTACAAAGATAACATGCAAAAAATTAAAATTTATAAGATTTGTAGTGTCGGTCGATTTTACAAGTGGGCCTTGGTCAAAGAAGCTTGAAGGGAAACAAGTTCAACAAACAATCATTTTATAAATTTTTTGGACACAAGTGGTAAAGGCGCTAAAAGCATCCGAGCCCTTAGTCAATGTGTTGTGATTGGTGGACGAGGACGAGAAACATACAATGGGTCATATATATGATGCAATGGAGAGGGCGAGAAATAAGATCATGGACCATTTTAACTATAAAGAGCGTGATTAAAAGCCAATTATAGATATTATAGATAGAAGATGGGACAGCCAAATGTCATCTCCATTGTATTCGGCTGCTTACATCCTTAATACAACTTGTTTATTCGCTTCTCCTAATCCGCAGAAGCACCTACCATGCATATCGTTGGATTTATTGATGTGTTGGAAAGAATGATTCCACAAAGAGAAGAACACGACAGAATCTCAACTTTACTAGACTTCTATACATAGAGTGAGGGCAAATTCTCAAGGGATATCGTCATCAGGCATCAGACAATAAAATTGCCCAGTAAGTAGTATGAATGTCTTAGCTCTCTTACAAATAGTTTTTTTTTACAATGTAATTTAAAAAGTCTAACCTACTTAAACTAATTTTCTCAGCTGACTGGTGGGCTGCCTCGAACAGAAGGATCCAGCTCTAAAGAAGCTGTCTACGAGGATTCTTGGACTCACGTGTTCTGCCAGCGGTTTCTAGTGTGGCTAGAGTACATTCAAGGTAGTAAGTTTAGTAATTATACTAACTTCCATTTATAAGTTATAAGTATAAGCTAATTAAAATAGTTAATGCCAAATGCAAATTCTTTAATACAGATTCACACTAAGAAAAGGAATCGCTTATAACAAAAGAAGCTTAACCACTTGGTCTTCATCCAATATAATAAAAATTACGAAAGCGATTCTAAACTAGAAAAGAAAAGTTTAATTTCTTTGACCTTATCTGCTTAGATGAGATATAGATAACGAATGGCTCATAGAGATGGATGACTCGATATTTGCTAGAGAGGACTTGACATGGCCGCAAGTTGAAGATGCCGCATATGAATCGACACATGTAGAAGGTACTTCAACTTCCACTTGAAGGTGAAGGATAAGGGTGAGCCGGGAGGCAAGTAGTAGCAGTGAACCTATTAAAAAAATTGAGGAGATGATAATGATCAAGCTTAAGATCTATCGTTAGATGTTGATGAAGTATTAGTACATACAGATGATGAAGAAACAAAAGAAGAATAGGTATATGTGGAAGAAGGATATGACTCAGATGATGATGGTGATGACGACGATAGTGGTGGTGATCAAATGCCATAATGCCAAATAAATCAATGTATATAGTAGCATAGCCATTTACCATTTATTATTATTTTATATTTTTCTTATAAATTATAAATTATAATAGATCAATAATAAATAAATAGCTTCTTCATTTTTTTACTTACTAAGCGTGTTGATATTGTTGATTATTACTATTGATTGATTTGTTAAAAATATTATCAAATGTAAATTTCTTAATATAATTCTTGTTTAATTGATTTTATTTTATTCAAATGTATGCAATGACATATATAAATTATTTATCTATTAATTTAGGAAAGTTCCCCCTACTTTTTATATTTTTTTCATTTTTTTTTTCTTATTTCCCCTATATTTTTTGATTTTTTTTAAAAAATTTTGAAATATATATACATTATATATATATATCTATAGATATATATATATATATATATATATATATATATATATATCTATATATAAGATATATAGAACAACATTGCTCAAGGGACTTTGCTCATGGCACTCAAATAATTTCTGATGTCGATGTTTGTCGGCATTTTCCTTGTACTTTGCATTAGGCTCTTGAGCTGACACAATACATGTAGCGTGCTCTCATTGACTTGCCCATATGTATAATGTAGGCAAGTGGGAAAGACTTGCCCCTGAGACAAGATCAATGTGGTTTTGTATATCTCATATGGGAGGTAATTTATTAGAAAGTTCATTAAGCACAATCGCCTTAAACTCCTGCAACACTGGTTTCAAATCCTCTAGGATGTTCACAGGCTCTATATATTTTTTATTTTCAACTAATGCATGTACATATCCTATCTCCTCAGATTATTTAACTAAATCATGTCCGGTTATGAGAGATTATCCATCCACTTTAGAAGTCTTGAGTTGGTTCTTCGTTCCCATAGGGGCCACATGTCTTCCACTGATAAATCTTGTCCTATTGCGACTCCGTTTCGACGAGGTCATATCTTGCCAATAAATAATGGGATTTCTTTACATAACCCCTTATTGATCGACTATCCCGACAAGAATTTTGGTTTTGTCTGAATAATACCTAATCATAATCTCGAGGG